>JBBPRI010000049.1:0-105238 GCA_038092955.1 Boletus pseudo-olivaceus
GAACCCGCTTGATATCCAAGTCATTCGCGGGCACTTCCAAGGGTCGCCAGATAAGCACTTACCACAGGTAGTCTTGTCCTCCCCACCCGAGCTCGGGTCATTGGAGCAAGGAAGCGCGTGCCAACCCGCGGGGGAAGCAAGGGTATCGCCCAATTCTTTGACAATTTCTCTACCATATGATAAGGGGTATTTGTCTCCAGCTGAAAGAAGGTATCACGTGATGGAAACATGGAAAGGACTCGCGTACATACTAGATTTACCATGACTCACAGCCTTCCTCTGCGCAGCCTCCGCAGGATCATTGGTTCCCCAAGGGAAAACAAGATAAGACGCCTTGGTTAACACGGGGACTTGTGGGTACTTTGGGATGGGAGCATACGACTTGGAACCTGTGAAGAAAGATGTCTGTCAGCCGATGGCACTAAATAGCACGCTCGTTAAATGAGACGTAGCATATATGCGCTCACCTTTCTTTCCCGCGAGGGCTTTACCCAGTCTCCTTCCCTCTCCCTGTACGGGTGCGGAAGCCACCGAGTCAAAGGTGGATCCAGGAGGAACGAAAGCACCCAAGTTGGGAAGGTGATCATCTGCATACGAAGCAAGCATAGAAATGGGTAACAAGGCATAAAACAGGATTTGTGCGATGTTGAAAAGAGGCGATGATCAGATTCTGACGGCTGAGGACCCATGAACAAGTCCGCACTTACCCTCCTTGATGATTGGCATTGGCGTCGGAGAATCGCTCGCCCAATCGACGACGCTGACAATACGGTGGGGTATCGAGGTTGTGACAGCAGTTTCGTACCAGTTGTGTGCCATCTCGACCTCAAACTAATGAACCGCCACAGATGAGAGCAAAGCAAAGAGAAGGGAGCAGTGGACTCGTACACGGTGAACCAACTCAAGTTTGAGACCATGTTCTGTGGGGACCTGAACCCAAACGATGCGGGCCTTGACGTCGCTGATCGCACCAGGAACGTTGGACAAGGACATGGCAAGGGATGCGTGGTCTCCAAGTAGATGGGTTTCCGGGGTCATGATAATGTGGCTTACATACTCCTCGAGGTCATCGGGCAGAGAACTGAACGCGGGGTGGTTCTCTGGGAGGGCAGATGCGAGGAAAGCCAAGAGGGGCCTTCTTGGATCCATGTCGACCTCACCGGAATATGCGAAGGAGGGAGAGGGAACGTTGGCACAATTTGAAACATGAAGGTGCTCGAGATTGGCGAGACCGTGAGTGACCCTTGCACGCTCGCGTGAGGCGAGAGGGGATTGAAGGAGTGAGCGGTGGCCATCGAGTGCAGAGGAGAGTTGAGCGCAGTGGTGAGCGTGAGGGTGCACGGGGACGTGAGAATTCTGCTCGACTTCTCCAGCGAAGAACTACCATTATGGGAATCGGGTCGGCACGAGCGGAACGGAGAAGTGAACACACGCACGGAATCACCAAAACTGAGGACTCTGCCATCCTTGATGTTCAGGTTGATGTGTGCGTTGGCCACTTCGATGCCGCCAATGATTTGGCGGGCATAGACATGTGTGACCCCAGTGGCGTGGTCAGTGTACGAGTCGGGGCGAATGATGTATGCACGAGCAGCCTGGAAGTCGTCGTACTGGGTCAGGAAGTCGCGTGCGACGGCATAGGCGTTCCTCGTGGCATCGACAGCAGCAGATAGGTGGACGCCGGGGGACTCGAAGCGTGCATGGGGGAGGTCAGGACCGAAACCCAAGGTCTTTCTGCGGGAGGGTGTGCTGGCAGGAGAGACAGGTGGAGGGAGTGAATGAGCGAGGGCATGTGCAGCGAGGCCAGCCAGGGCAATGGTGACGGTGGTCAGACCGCGCATGGTGGCTGACACAAGAAGGGGAAACAGGTTGAGTGTCGGAGAATCCGGTCTTTTTAAAGAAGGCGGGTACGTAACCTATCCTCCGATTGGTCCATTGTTTCAGTACTTCAGTCCTCGTGTAACGGGGGGGTCGTGATAGTAATAACCCCTATCTGCACTCGGTCGTCTCTCTCCTCGTGCTTGTTACACCAACACAGCATTTTCGTCGCCAGCATGTTCCTCCATCTTCCTATAAGGAGCTTCTTTCATTATGCCACCTAACCTTCCAAATCCGTCGTTCTACTGCGTGTTACTCGTGCGGTTTGCTGTGCTCGGAGCAACCTCTCACCTCACCTCTTATCTGACCGTTGCTTATCGGGCTGGTACTCTCCAGGTATACCTCGGATATCATTTCCTTGCCTGATTTGTCCCACGGAATGCCATTCTCCCGTGACATAACAAAACTGTCGTTGAACTTAAATTTCAAGTCATCGTCCACGCGGAACTGTTCCATGATCCACCCAGACAAGGTCACACGCTCGTTAACAACGTCTTGGGTCAGCGCACCTCTCAACCTTTGACCAGCTACGAATCGAATACAAGTCTTTGTTCAATTCTGGTCGGTTTCACCTGCATCATAAATAATCACGTAATAGTGTCGTCACCCACTCTACATGTCTAATTTCGTATTACATAATATGTAGCATTGTTCGGTTGCTGCGCTACATACCGCTGTATGATAAGCAATGGCGTGCTTGAACGTAGGTATTTCCCCATCTCCTTCACCAAAGGATTGGCGTACATTGTTCCGATGGGCCCTTGTCACGACGAACCTCTATGATCACAGTCGTTATCGCTCCACCGTGACGTGTCTGGTCAATTTGATGACGTGGCGACGATCTTGCGAAAGAAATGGCTGCGTCTCGTCGGTAATCACGGAGAGGCTTTTGCAATAGGTACGCAGCGTAGACAAAAACAAAAAGATAAGCTCTCCATCTCTTGCTGACCCCTGTACACGTGACCGCTGGGTCTGACTCTTGACTTGTACCATCACCATCACTATCTCCCACCTCATCTTTGATTCCCAACCAAGTCCCAGAATCATTGTCTTTATCATCCGAATCAGCCCAGATCAAGAGTGACCCCAAGGAGGTCCTTGATATGATCCCACTACCAAAGAATTTCACCCCATGCCAATCTGTCATCCTGTCAGCTAGACCATATCATCCTGACAGCGGTGACTGACTCGAATCACTGACTGGCACGGAGGACCGCACGAATTTGATATATTATCCTATTCAAAGTGGTACTTGACCAGTTCATGCCTCTTGCTGCATTCCCATCCCGAAGGGGACAGTGGAACACCATCGACTTTGCAAACTTTATGACAGCGATGGCGTTTTGTGCTATCCTAGAATCAGTCACGGATACGTTTGCAATTCAACGACAGTACAAGACCGTCTTTGCCTTGTCTCCTCTCCAGTACTCCCCTTCCTCGCACGAAAAAAAAAAAAAAAGTTGGGCAAGTTATTCCAGGTGCGACTTTCTATGTAGAAAACCGTACAGCAAATCTATGCAAAGAAAATAAAGAGTCCGAACCCAGAAATTACGTGTGCACTATCGTCACCATTATGCTGTAAAGCTGTAAAAACGTACCCGTACCGCCCTACGTAGTACCTCGATGACCCTTTATCGAAGACGAACGGCGGAAAAGAGAACTGTTTTGTCCATGCCGCAGTGAGAACAGAATCGCTCGATCGACCCGTGACGGGCTCCCTCGCTCCCGCGATTCGGCGGCTAAACGTTAAATAACAGCCAAGTATCACCGGATCCGAGTCGCGTTCATCCTCGATCAAGCACTCGCCTTTTCGTACAAGACAAGGTATGCAGCCCGGATTGCATCTGCGTTATAGACCACATACTCGTCTTCTGCAAAAGCGCTTCCCCGTCCCGGCTTTCCAAATACCTACAAAGGGAATGAGAAGGATAAACTGAAGTAGTGAGGAGAGTTGGCCTACACAATCATATCCCGGAGGTGGACTCCTGATCGTCTGGTCTTCCTGGTGCGTCACGTGTGCTTTTCCGATAACGACGCGGCAGACCAACATCGCTCTGATGTTTGAACCGGGATCGTGTACATTCACGGCATATTGATCAGCCCTAGTAGCCCACAGATGGGATCCACCGGTCATGCCAGTTTTGCTAGAGAAAAAAAGAATTCTTACTTGGAGGACGTCTGGCTGGTATAGATACCAGCGCCGAGGCGGATACCGCCCCCGTTCCTGGACATGCCTTGCAATCAGAAAAAGGTCATGGATCGCCTTCAGGCTATCCACGGGAAAAAAAAGGAAACATACCATGGAGTGCTCCGTTTCCGTTGAAGGTGCGGTTCGAACCCACACCGGATCGTCTCGCACGTCCAACATTCCTCGTTATGACAAGGAGAGAGGTTTCCTCGTTCGCCCAGGGTACACGCGCGACTTGTGCTCCGGAACCGCTTCTGTTCGTTCCCTGGGAAAAGTCCTATGCCCTTGAATTGGCCTCGGGCCTCGATGGCATCTCTGCTCATTTTATTCAACTCGTAGAAAATAGGTGGAGAGGTGGCTAAAGCCCACCTATACACCTCAAAGCCTCTTTGGTATGTTTCCGTCCAGGTAGTCATATAGACCGCCAGTACCTTGGGACGGGGTGCTGACCTCCAGCACTTCATGAATTGCGTTGCAGCTGGTGGGAAAAAAAACGATGGGTCAATTCCCCGGTGGCTAGAGGTGAATCTGCAATACTTACTCTTGACAGACAATTCGTGGTTCGGAGGGAGATATTTCACTTCCGGCGCAGAGCGAGCAGCGGACTGATGGCAAGCAACGGAGCAAAATCGGTGGTCTGGATCCTTGGGGCGTCGCCGACAATGCGGACAGGCGTTCGATACTAGTACCGACCCGGAGCGGGATGAAGGATGTTGGTGGCCTTGAGACTGAGATGGAGGGTGGTGTGGCCAGTACAGTCGGGCATCTTGAATGGTGTATTGGCAGGAATGGGACGCATAAATCGGTGTACAGGTCAGCGCGATTTGGGGGGCGTGTGCATCTGCCGGGGACTGACTAGGCCGCCTGTAAGAGAGAGAGATCGGCCATTGTGACGAAGCGGACGGAGTTGGAGAGAGCATACTTTGAGGGTGAGGGATTTGAGATGAGGGACGAGGTGTAAAGGAAGAGAATGACAATGTTTTTATATCACCGACGTGAAGATCATTCTAACGATTACTAAAAATGACAGAATCAACAGTTTTCGTTGCACCGCCAGCAAGGTTGGACATGAGCGTAGCGCTTGGTGAGCATACAGGTTGGCAGCCTCGTGTTCGGCAGTGTCAGTAATGTCTCCACGGGGTGCATTCGTCACACGAACTGCAAACTCGGAGCTTGCTGCACTCACCCTGAGCTACGTGCGATATCTCTACAAGCACAGCTTCCAACGATTGGAACATTCTATCGATTCTGCTCAGTTGCATATGCTGTATTGACTCGTAAGTTGCTGTGTCGAACGACGACGTGATTATTCAGTTTGCCTGCAGCTGGCAGGCGCAATGCGAGCACTTCAATTGAAATGAAAGTTTGAGGCGACACCAGAACTATGTTTACAGGATGACGGATTGCGAATAGCTGAGGGTCGCGTAAGTTAAATATCCGTCGAGTGCGGAAGAGAGCAAGTATCTGGACTGCTTACCTCTATCATGAATGAGGCCATGGTGGGGTTATTCCATTCCGTGCAACAGAAACGAGGGCGTCTTATCGACATGGGAGTTGACGAACAAAATGCAGAACTAGCCGCATCGTTCACTCACGCTGAAAGGACATACCCACCCAGAAGCCACCCCCGGAAGGAACCGATAGGAATCATCTTGAGAGCGTGAATAAATTGGCGCTTGTCAACAGATCCAGACCGGTCTGCTGTTGCTGATGGAACGAATGCGTGGGAGCGTCGAACAGTGGATATATGCTATTCAACCGATACGCAACACAATATTTGCTATGTCACCTCTAAACTCTTCGCTGCCAATCGTCGCGGATGGCGCAGCAAACGACATGTTGGCTTGCGTGAGGTAGTCACCCCAAATGTTTAGAGTGGTTTGATACCAATATGTCTCTGTATGGTCGAACCCCTGAACGACGGTTACGAATGTGTGTTCCCTGGTTGCCTGGATGGTCACGTTCGTCCAAGCGCCCGGCTTCAGTTGGAATGCAGGAGGGAGTGGGTAATGCTCGGCATTAGAAGAGAACGTGAGAGAAGAGGCATACAGCGAAGAGTCCCTTCCCTTGAACAGCTGCGCATCTATGGCATCCCTTGTCGTCTGGGAATCCCCAGCACAGGATCGTACACTGAATGAGAGGGTGTATGGGGGACCGACGGATTCCACTCCAGTGTGAAATGGCAAGGAAGGTAAGCTTTCGAACGCGAACACAATGTCACCTGATGTCTTGCCCTTCACAGCGCGATTAAGATTCTGTCCCGGCGCACGGGCATTAAGTGGGGGATAGGCGGTTTCGAACTGGTTCATCGTCAGCTCCGACGAGCGAATCCCAGAACCCGCCCAGGTCTTTTCGGCGAACACAGCAAGAGACTGTGACAACTGGTAGTAGGTCTCTAGGGGAGTCGTGGCATTTGGCCCCCAGTCATTCCAGAGTGCAAAGATGGCACCCCGGAGTCCCATGTTGTTGTAGGCTGTGTTGTTTGCAGGATCATTTGCAGTGAAGACATTAGGTGCCCAACCACCGCCTTCCGCGCTGGCACCGGAAAAGAGGAGCGAAACATTGAGTGTCGGGGGGAAGCCACCTTCCGCGGGAATCTTTCCATCGAGGTAGAGGAAAGACTGTTCGGAGTTTATTACTCTATAGCCAGAGTCAAGAAGATCAAGAGGAATCGAGGCGGATGGAAAGTCCCAATGCTGTATCGTCACGTTGGTTGAAATTGAGGTCGTGTTGCTCGGCTTGTGTGTGCCCCAGACACGGATACTCTTCCCGCTGATCCCTCCAATGTAAGATGACATCCTGTTGATGAATGAGATATATTCATCGGCGAGCGATATGGCTTCGTCAGCACCGATGGAGACCTCGGCAGACGAAAACCAAGGAAGAAATTGCGACCAGATGGATTGAATAGCGGGTATAGTTTCGGGATAACTCAGGTTGAGAGAGTCAGGTGTCCCGTTCAGCATCAACTGGGGGCGCCACTGTGATATCACTAGGGAATGACCAGGAGTGTCAACTTCAGGCACGATGGTTACACCACGCCGTGCACAATGTGACTGCAGATCACTAAACTGAGTGGAACTCCACGACTCGTTACGATGAGGGACGAGGCCAGCGACCTGCGAGTCTCGGGGTGGTTTGAACCGGAACCCAGAGTATAGTGAACGCCAATCAGGGCCGTAGAGTAGCGAAGGTATCCAGAGATTGTCGGAGGCATGAACATGGAACTCGTTAATCTTGAAAAAGGACGCGTATGTGCAGATTTCGGCTGAAACATGGATCAGCACAATGTATTGGTTTGCGTGAAAAATGCCCTTACCAAGGAATTCAGTCGTGTACCAGTGGCGTCCAGCATCGAGCATGAAGCCTCGTACCTCCCAACCGGGACTATCAGTACCATTCCCGGCTGGGATGGTATATGTACCGTTGGATCCTTGCTCGGACAAGACGAGCTGTTGCAGCAGTGTCCTAGTTCCCCACCACGCGCCAATCGACCCAGAACCAGATATAACATACGAGGAATTCGAGATCAAGAAGTCATAAGCCTCGGGTGTAGGGGTGCCTGAGTAAAGCGTGTGATTGCTTGAGGATCCAAGCGTAAGGACGATGACTGAATCGTTGTCAATGTGAGTCTGGCTGAACGGCAGAACTTGAACTCGAGGGGACGTGAACGACGTCAAATGGATCAAATCGGTTCGGAAAGTTTCCGCAAAGTCAAGGAGGGTAGGACCGTCGGACTGAAACCCACGATCAGATGCATAAGTTTCATCGACGAAAATCTGTGTTTCTGAGTTGAGAATGAACACCCGTCCCAGTTCATCTGGATAAAACGATTGTACAGACGGAATCTGGGGCTGAAGGATTGCTGCATGGATGCCGACCGCCAACAGGACAGTACTAAGGAACCAGGAAAGCCACATTGTGGTGGATTCGGTGAGAGTCGAGTTCAAACGCTCTGCGAGGTCGTCATGCACTTACATGTGGTTCGAATTACCAGCCAAGAATTCCTCGTTTCATGATGGGTCACATAGCCCATTCACAGTCCCAGGTCTGGTGCATGTTGGGAAACCCACTGGGAGTACAGCCGACATCCTCATAATGCATCGTGTACCCGGGTCAGGACTCGGGACAAACTCGGGACCAGCAACAATGCATGGTGTTCCCACGGTGACCCCTTACTACTACCAGATTGTACAGGAGGTTTTTGACTGCTTCGCTGGCCGGGGATCAGCGGTAGGTCTAGTATGGGGTTCAATTGCGTTTTAATGCGAGCATTTTGAGTATTGAATAAATGGGATTGAGTGAGGGTTACAGCGTATTCATTACAGAGTTATGAGTCCGTCGAATGAGCAAGAGCCGAGAGCTCTCCGTGCCAGCGCCGTGACATTGTCCGTCGATCCATAGAATTTAGAGAGACAAGGCGCAGACGTGAAAAGATGTATGGCATACATATAAGCATGTTTGTCGAGCATTGGAAAATGAGTGGTTGATGGCTCTGACACGTGCGATCATTGTCTCCACACATCTTTGTGCTTGTGAATCTGTCCATTCTGTACGTTCCGTTTAGTACCGCCCACTGCAAGTCGTGTAAACGACTACCCACGATCATTATAACATCGAGCTTTTCCTTGGTCGGGGTCAGAACACTGATGTCCTCGAGTGGGTTGCCATCAATGAGGATAAGGTCAGCGTAGTAACCTGGCTGAACTTTTCCCAGTTCATGGGGATGCAACATGATTTCACCACCTAGGGCGGTAGCGGACAGGATGGCTTCCATGGGTGTAAAGCCGACAAGGTTGACGAAGAGCTCAAGGTCCTGGTAGGAACTAAAAAAGTTAGTTTCCTTCAATCTGATGCAACAAAGCGTATATACCCGTGAGGCGTCCACGCAAAACTAACACGATCCATATTAAGTTGTATGCTTCGATTGGATATAGAAACCTTACATACCCATAATCACCGCCTGGAAGGACTCTGATGCCGCGTCTCTTCATCTCCTTCAGGGCAGCAATACATATATCCAGTTCTCGCTTATACTTACCCATGGCAGATTTCTCGAAACCGACTGTAAAATGATGTAAACTGAGTCCACGCAAGCAAGGGTAAATATGTACGAAGTCATACACTGTGCTTTCTCAGCAACAAGCATGGACGAGTAGAGGATATTCAAGGCTGGAGCGACATAAACCCGGCCTTTCTGTGCTTCAAGAGCATCCATAGACTCGTCGGAAATGAACGCTATGTGGCGTTAATGGGGCGATCCCGATGAAAGCCGAGGACTTACAACAGTGGTACAGAATGTCGATCCCATACTGAAGGCACTGATTGATAGCCTTATCGGAGCGGGCATGGGAGCAAACACGGATGCCCTTGGCATGAGCAGCTTCAACACCAGCAGCGACGAGCTCGTCGGGGAAAGTAGTATCCTCAGCGCGAAGATTCTCGAGGATTTCGTCACCACTCATGGATAGCTTGACCTGAGAGACCACCACTGCAATCAGATGGGGAAATGTAGGCAAAAGGTACAGTGATACGAACACTATCAACACCTGCGTCAGCGAATGAATTGATGGTCTTTGTGATATCCTCAGCGGTCTCGACGTATGTAGTGATCCCTTCACAGAGAGCACCATCACGCGGCGCCATCTAGCGAATTCAATGCATTGTCCTGACAAAGGTACAATTGAGTACGTACCTCCTGACCATTCGCGAGATAGCGAGGGCCGGGAATGTCACCGGCCTGTATAGCGTTACGAACAACAAGGTCCATACGTGGCTTAGCTGCAGCTGCACCCACTGAGGATACAATGTTACTTTTCAAAGAGGTTCAGGGAGAATTAGCAACGTACAACACATAGTGTAGCCACTATCCAAGAACTGTCTTGCACTCCTGGTAGACAGGACCGTGTGCTCTTCGATTGGCAATGCGGTGATGTCATCAAGAGTAGGTGAATTGATAAAGGTCGTATGCGCATGGGAATCGCACAGGCCGCTCATAAGAGTGCGGCCCCTACCCTCGATGACAAAGGCACCTTGCAGTGTCTCGGGTGCGAGTTTGCCGCCAACGCTTATGATACGCTTTCCTTTGACGAGGACATCCCCTCGGTACGGTGCTGCACCAGTAGAATCGAGGATGCTAACGTCGATAAATGCAACGACCGTAGAGTCGTCACTAACCGATCTGATTTCCACGCTAGGGACTTTCAGACGGGAGTCCGCCTTGGTCTACTCGAGCAATGAATGAGTCGCTTCGTTGGTCAACTATTGTGTTTTTACCAAATCGACTCCACGAAAAGATGGGCGATTGGAATCCCATGCCTCTCCCAACCCGTTAACATTCACAAGCTTCGGGGTCTTCGGGGGAGCACTCGGAGCCATCATCCTATCCAGAATCAACGCCATGGGAGGAGAATAGGGACTGGGGCATTGAACACACCATCGAGGAGGTACCCATGTACTATTCGCAGGGATGGCTGCTGGATCCCAACTAGTAGAAGTGCTTATCAGATGACATATGCCAACTTCTTCGTAGGATCAATCGCTCACTTATAGTTGGCCGGGAGCGCATGCTGAACATCTGGTGCAGCCATGACTTGAGTCACGACTGTGTTGAAATGGATGGGTAACAGAACGCTCACAATGATGGGCCCTGGCCTATATACTGACATTCGAACTGAAACTCCGAATTTCAGGCAGGTTTTCATATCTGGATTCCTCCCACGAGATCAAAAAACTTGTGGAGTGTAACAAGTGCATATCGGACGGTCCATGACCATGTTATGCCCGAGGTATTTCAGGAAGGTGTTCCCAATTTGCGTCAAATATATAGTAGGTCTGCTGAATGATGTAGGCCTAGCAATCCTGCCGGACCGGAGCATCACGAGCCTACTCGTTTCATACCTCGGGTGCGTGTTTGGGGTGCCGGCGAAAACGTCATCATTCCACGGGGGTAGAGCAGCTGACTCAGGGCCCCTGCAACAAAGTATTTAATTCCTTCAGAACGGCGCAAGCTTCAAATAGTGAACGCAATGAAATCATATCTCACCAACCCTGGTGGAGTGGCCGTCTAAAAGTGACGGGCAGACGTAAAAATGCACTGGTGGCATTTTTTCAAGGCATCGAAACCTCCAGGTCCAAGCAAACCGATCGTTTTTCACTGGACTGAATGTTCTTCTTGTGCAATCCCAGTCCTCAATAAGCAACAACAAGCCGTTTGCCGAGTTAGCGGCCGTCCGTCTCCACCGTTTTGATGGACTCCACATATGAACGTTGTTGTATCGACGACGTGGAGTCGGTTCAAGTAACTTGAAGCCCCGCTTGCGATCATTTGACACCTCCCGAGTTGTACGAGCCCGCTGCTTAACAAAGTGGAGGCTCCTTATAGATCCTCCCGTTCTTGGCGAGAGTTGAAGTAGGTGAGTCGATACACATTCCGGCGTACCATGACAATGACTTGGGATTCTCGGAGGGCGAAAGCAGACTGATGTCCTCTAAAGTGTTCCATTGACGAGGAAGTCCGCAGAGTACCCTGACTGAAATTTACCAGCGAAACATGATTCCACCGCCGAGTGTTGCTGCGGATAGGATAACCTCCATGGGCGCGAAATCAAGTAGTTTGACGAAGAGTTCCGAATCCCGGTACGTGCCACTACAATGTGGCGTATCCGTAATGAAAATCAAGGTCCAACCGCTCAATTGGGGTCTAACAAGACGATTAACTTATCGTGAGGTGTCCAAGCAACACTGTCCTCGATCCAAGGACTTCTTTCAGCACAAGACCAAACTTCGTGTCTGGTCACTTTGACTGGAAGGATCTGCGGGCGATCGAATAAACGACGTCTGATTAGGCAATGATCCAAAATCGATATTGACCAAAGTGAACGTGTGTGTTCCAGTTGAAGCCACGATCAACTCACCTGGTCGATGTCACGAAAAGCTGTCTCGCAAGAATTCCGGTCCGTTCGACTCTGGTTGCCTTGCCGTCTCTCATACGTTAGTCTTTTGTGAGGCAGTCACCCTGCTGGTCGACAATGAATTTAATTTGACTAGTAGAAAATTAAAATGCGAGTCTCGCCATTTCGGCCGCACGCAGGTATGTACTTCCTACTGAGTTCAGGACAAACCTGGAATACACAAGGAATAGAGAGAAAAGAGAGGGGCTACTACGCTGTTGGTCCGTGGTGACGTTCTTGAGCAGCTGCCCCATTTGACATTTGCGCCGCTGCTCTTGGATAATTTATATAGTGTGTAGAGTTTGAGATTCAGACTCTGCGCGCCATTGGCCATACGTCGGCATTTGATTGCTTCAGTGCCAATCCTGCTAGTGTTCGGGTAGAGTTGTAAGAGTAGAGGTTGGTTCCACACCATTGAGCTGCCTCGGGAGAAAATAACATGACCCGCCTTCATGACTATAGCCCAAGGCTATCGAGCAGCCCCGCATCCCGAATTCAAGTATGGCTCCCTTCCTCTTTGTCGAGGCCTATGGGGATTACTGAAGGACAACCAGACGTGGCATGTTTCCTGTAATATCGGCTTCTAGAAAAGATAAAACTACCGAGACAGGTGCTCTGCACCGCTCACTTGAGATGACAGACACATGACAAGTCATGACAATGCACATACAAACCTTGGGCATCCCCAACGGAAACATGCCGTTGGGGATACCAGGAATCGGGAAACGCTTGTCGGAGGTATTTCGCTGATTTACGAATAGCTTGCACGGTGAACTTGCTAAACCGGGAGTTCCCAAGTCGGTGGCACCAGATCACATGAAGACGCGGTGACCCAGGGTGGCCCTTCCCGAACTCAAAGTCAATACTGGCCGATAACGATGCCATTGTTCCCAGGCCACATCACCTTTCACTTCCGAAACCACACACAGCCTGTTCTATCGTTCGGGAATCATCGGCCTTGCGCGTTAAGAAATATTAACGTTTCCTCCACTGACCTGATGCAAACCCGACAGTTCAGCTGACGCCAATAGACTCACCTTCCCTCAGGGTTGGATTTGCATGTCGAGCACACCTCTCTCCTCCGGTGGCCCATCGGCAGCACTTGAAGCGATCCTATTCATTCATGGATTAGGTGGCTCAGGTGCCAACATCGGACCAGTTACAGAAACCTCTGGACTCACCTCTACACGTAAGATCATTACGCCTGATTCGGAGGGGCATAGATTAAGTTCGCTGAGCGGCGATGGGGTTCCAATCGCAAATTATGCGGAAAGTGCTAGGGCAGTGCTTGACGTACATGATGTGAACAAAGCAGTCATGATAGGGCATTCAATGGGTGGTGTATGTTCTGTAACAATTCAGACACTTCATGCAGGCTGAACGATGTACAGATCATAGCGACGACTCTAGCCGCAGCTTATTCTGCAAGAGTCGCGAGAGTAAGTGAGCAGCCGTTCAAGGTACAAACACGACTGATAAATGGTGATACCATAAGTTCTCCTGGGTCCCATTAAGCAATTCAGGGAACGTGTTGTTAGGGCCCTTATAGCTCGATTTGAATCTGTACGCAGGGATAGGATGATCGCCGTCGCCGATACAGTTTCCAAAGCCGGGATGTCACAGCGCTCGCTCGCGACATCACTTCTTGCCCGTCACTTTTCTCGAGTTTCACTCCTCAGCTCTCCGGTAGAAGGGCATGTTTGGCGGTAGCAAAGGCAACCGACCCGCAGTACGCAAATATCGAGGCCCGGTACGTTGATCTTGGCAAGAGATGAGGACAAGACATCGCCCGAAGAGTGGTGGTGTTTCGGAAGGAACATATTCCAAAGGTGAAAGATTACAATGAAAAACGTGGGTCACTGGCATCTTGTGGAGGACATCGAGAGTGTTGCGTGAACAATCAAGTAGTTTGTAGATTGAAGGGAGTTCAAAGGACTAGATATGAATCATCCACCCCCTTTGTCATGATGAATGCCCGAACACTAGGCTGTAATTGACTGGATTCGTCAGAGAAACATGAAATGCTGTCGGAAATGCTTGCAGGCAGTGCCCTCTTGCGAATCAGGATGACAGGATGGGACGATGTGCTCACCATACTTTGGGTACTAGCTGTATGCAGGGACTCATCATCAAATTGACAAATGAGTTAATTAGACCTCTTCGAACCAGCAGGGTATGGAACCTGAGAGTTTTTCCTTACCTATACCAGTCGATTCCCTACCTATTGCGCTGAGAAGAGAAGGAATATGTTACGAGTCATAGCGTTAATGCATTGGCAGAGCATACGAGTACCACACGAAACGTTTTCTCCGGTCGGTCTCCCACGACGTAAATGTTACATATGATCAAACAAAGACAAACACTCGCTCGACGTTGCTCGCGCCGAGTCCAACACGGTTCACAATGTACTCCCCAGCGTCAGCATTCCGCTCGCCGTCCCCTTCATTCTCGCAGTCGTCGCTCAAGTACGACGACGACTCATCCGAGAGTGAGCTCGGGTACGCGCCTACATCTGCCCCCGATGAGACCGCCGCGTCACCTAGGCCGTCCTCTACAGCGCCGACGGCAGAACAAGGCGTTGACACCGTAACGTGTCTTTGGGATGACTGCGGCATCGTATTCACTCACCTACCTACTCTCATTGAGCACATCCATTCCAGTACGTACCCCCCCTCCCATCGCCGCCATCGCCTATTGATGCGTATCTACCAGCCCACATTGGCGTTCACAAGTCAAACTACACTTGTGAATGGGCCACGTGCAACCGCCGTGGACTCGCCCAGACCTCTCGTTTTGCACTCATCTCCCACATTCGTTCACACACCGGAGAGAAGCCTTTCATCTGCTCTCGACCAGGCAAGTCGACTCTTCCCCGGACGTGTTAACCTCTCTTCTGACCTTGCAAAGAGTGCGACAAATCCTTTACCCGTTCCGATGCCCTCGCAAAGCACATGCGCCTCCAACATAATATGCCTCCACCCCCATCTGGCCGAGGTGGATCTCGAAAACGCAAGCGCGGAGACTCGCCCCAACCCAATACCCCAAACGCACCGCCCACAGAGCCACCCTCGGCCTTCAGCACCTTCAAAGTCGAACCCCGATCACCCTCCGAGGCGGGTGCACTAGGGGCTGACTACTTTGAGAATGCGGCCCTCCAACAGGAGGAGCACGGCGACGATGCGACAGAAGACGACTCCGAAGAGGACGGATTGCCTGCACATCTCTTCCGCCTTATGGATCCCCAAACCGGACTCGTATTTGGCCGCTCGCCTGCGCTCGTGAAGTATGTGATCCAAAAAGCCAAAATGCGATATGCGATGGAGATCCACGCTGGACTCATTGAAGAACTGAGGTGAGTTGAATGTCTCGGCACTCCCGAGTACTGATGTAATGTATATGCAGAGTGGTACGTGCCCAAGCGAGGGCAGAAAAGTTGGAGAAAGAGGCCATGCTGGACGACCTTATGAAGACCATGTTTGGGTGGGTAGTAACGATGAGTCGTTTCTCGTGTGCGTTTAATCCCTTTCCAGTGACGAAGCAACGGCACATCTTGTGCTGACAACCGCAGCCACTCAACACGCTCGTACCTACTCACAACAACAGGCGCATGCGCAACAATCGAACCCACCACATAACCAACACTACCATCAACCCCACCCGCCTCGATATGCACTAGCACGATACTCTCATCCTTCATAAATGTACTTGTTTGTCCTGAATATCGCAGTGGTATTCCATTGTTGTCTGTCCGCATGTTGTTTACTTAGGTATGCCCTTGATAATGATGCTTCTGAAACTCACGCTAGGCCATCATTGGACGTGGGCCCGTACCTTGGCAGTAACCTCGCGATCATGTGAGTGACGGATGCTGGCGAGTACACCTATCGTGCAAACGTAGCCCGAACGGGTCAACCACACGTTTAAAGAGATATTGGCACGATTCAAGTCCGCGGGGCTGGTTGCTGACAGCGTGTCGTCGTAACTTGGCAATCTATAGGACTCTATAGGGCGGCCATGGACATGCGGTCGGAACCTATCGTTCACAAGCCCGTTGGCCCTGTCTATTGGGGTGATCATTCCATTACCGATGTCGGATCTACGCACGCAATCTAATTGGAAGATTCGTTTGTGGACCCTCGTCGCAAACAACGTTGGTGCCTGGAGCAAGGGACTCGGATGTACAGCCTGCATCTGTCCAACTGTCTCCAGGTCGAAATATACAAGGTGTACAAGTTTCCAGCGCTGACAAGAACGACACGACGGACGGCAAGTTATGATTACCACGATACGAATATACATCTAGCTCGGTCACATTTGGTAACCACCGGAAAAATGGGGTGACGACGTGGACGTGGTTGGGAGGACGGCGAGGGCGGGTCTTTGACACCTCGTCGGATCACCGCTACTTTATTCTGGCTCCCAACTGGGTCGCTGAGCGCTGAGCGTTGAGCCGGCTGGGGGACGTTGTCAGCGTATCGACTATCGACTATCGATGGATCTCGACGGCCATGAACGACGCCACCAATTTCGATTCGCCTTTGACCGACGCCTCTTTTGTCTGAATCACCTGGACCGGGCTTGAGATCTTTTGAGAGACTTGATGGCCGCGCCGTACTAGTATGGGGCTGCCATCTCCAATCGATCGATCGATCAGACAAGGTCAACAACGCCATAGTTCGAGTGAGGCCGTGACGATGATCTCCTTGGATACCTCATAGTGACCCCCAACGTCGGAGAGACCGGTCTCTTCTGGTCACTGTTCCGCAGCATGGTTGCTGCGTTTGGGCGGAACAGAATGGAAGACTTGAGTCCTTTCCCCCCTCCCCCCCCGCTTTTCCCCACTGGCACGATTGCGGAGATGCGCCGATTGGCTACATGATCTGGCCAATGGCGAGGTGCACAGGTCGCGGCGTTCGGGTACGTGCCGGTCATATCGTGATGTACATGACCAGCTAAACAGTGACGCGTTCAGCCCACACACGACGCTCGGAACCGCTCGTGGGTCGTTTTTGTTATGGTCGCAAAGAAGGGATGGAGAATGCAAACGGGACAGTATCCATACCATGGATCATCCTGATAATCATACGATGACATACACACGGATCACAAGAACGGCGTCCCTTCCATTCGACTCGGGGATTCGATATGGACATATCCATTTCTTTCAATTCGTCAAACGTACGTGTCACCTAACGGAGGGAGAGCGGGTTCGGTTTCCCTCGTCGTCGTCACCACACGTACAACCGCTTGTGCATATCTCCTTCTTCCACCGAACCGTGCGTGGATTGGACCATGTATGATTCACGTCATGGAGGTGGGAACACCACGTACGGTCGGAGCGCGGGTGGCCATTCATATACCCATTGTCGTTGGCTCGGACTCCCACCCGCACGAAGGACGAGATTAAGTTCTATATGACCCAGAGACAGAGGTAAGCAGTCCTTGGAAGGCAGTGATCGTCGAGAGAACTTTTTCCATGGTAATCAGGTATCGTTAACCCCTGTTCGCCAAGAGGACATTCCACATGGTGACAACCGTGGGCATACCGTCCACAACCCATCGGGAGAGATCTATGATTGACATTGGGTGCGAACACGACAGGATCGTCGTTGGCTTGTTCGAAAAGTCTATCTAGCAAAGGGCGCGTCTGTGCGTTGGCGAGCGAGAGCGCGTCGAATGCGCTCGGGATCTGTTCTGTGAGTCGCGCGTGCGAGCGCGCAACGTAAACAGCGATACCGCATCCTGTGAATCCGGACCAGCCGGATCCAACGACGTTTCACTGGCGAGTCCAACAAGCACTGGCAACTTGCAAAGTTGACCATCCATGGAATCTCGAAGCAACGCTCGCGTTCCTCGCGAGCTTCGTGGTCAGGGTCGACTTTATTTTTTCCTCCCACCACGCCGACCCTACGATAGCAGTGCTTCATTCTGGCAAAACCCGTTCCAATGATGGAGAACCCATGGTTGGAAGTGACGAACTGGTGTGACGTAGTGGGTCCATTGTTGCGGAGCCGCATTTATCTTGGGGAGCGACGAACTCGCAACTTTCCGTTTCACGTCGACGCTTGCGGTGAAAGTGCGGACCCTGGGTTGGCGGTAGAGTCGGACATTGAGACCGCATGGTAGAATAGTATTTGCGGCATTTGCTTAAAGTTGGTCGTCACCCCAGTGGATGTGTGAGTGTGTGAGTGGGTAAGGCGTTGTAGTGATGGAACGTGCGCGATACCATGTACCGCGAGTCGTGTCCGAGTCGTATCTTGTGGTGCTCGTACTTGTAAACTTGGTCGAAAACGACGTTTTCGCAGTCGTCCCGTCGTTTGTAAGCAATGTGCTGGATCTCACCTCCCCTCGAGCGGCGATACATACGATGAAAGTTGCCGTGATTACAGAGCATGGCGTCGTCCGAAATACGAATCACGTGGGCCGAGGTGATAGCACCGTGAATGACAGCGTTGGCAGTCCAACTCATCAGAAGAATGGAGATAAGATGAGTGTGGGTGTTCATACTAGGGAATTGCAAGGGAGAAGTGGCTTAAATGGAACTTACGATCACCGGGAGGGTTCAGGTCGGCCGCTTCTGCCATGATCACGGTGGTATTGAGTGACAGATGGTCCCAGGGCTTGGGCGTGGGTGAGTACATATCTCAGTGGGCTGCGCCTCCAATGCAGCTGCGGCCATGGTCGAAACGACGTCGCGATCTCTCTGAAACGCAGTGGATGTACATGAACCGCTGTCGCACAGCCTAAAACCGATCTGTCACGATGTCGGGTACTGTATGTAACCGTTTCCGCGGGCGTCAGGGAATAGCAATGGTAGTATTAACGGGGAGGAGCGGGGTGGTCTGGTCAGTCCTAGTTGGTCCGAGTCGAGGGTGTCACGGGAATGCAAGGACAATCCTGTGTAAAGGATGCGAACAAAACACGGAGCCCCCATTCGGATGGGTGCAGGTGAATGAACAAGGAGAGAATACATCAGCCCGGGACATACATAGCTACCACACGTGTTTGTCAATGCAATGAGAAGAGGAGGATACGTACAATTGGGCCACGTATGGAGTGTGACCTGAGGCTGGACCTAGATTAGATGTGCTGTGCCAGTCCTTTTGACGCTTCCGTAAATGGACGCCGCCCCCACCCTTGGAATGCAATCACAATTGATACGTGATGGAGGGTAGATACTCCCGGAACACGACGCTAGATGCCCTCACTCGGGTGCAGCAAGATCGACCGAATGTCCGACAAAGTTCGCCAGCAAAAGAAACTCAGCTTCGTCCGTCGGCGCCACAGGTTGAGGCGTGCAGTGCCGCATTAGCCGGTTGAGGCTACCCCACCGAACACGCCACACAACAGGGTTCAGATGATGATGAGTTCGAGCTGGGAGTCTTCGAGGCGGGATTATTGAGTTCATTCGGACCGGACGGGTCAAGTATGGCACTTTCTATTGTGAATGGGGCGAGGCACGTTCCACAACGGTAATCGAAGGCAAGACGTAACAACGCGCTCGAATCGTCCCACACGAGGTAGGAAAAGGCGCTGTGTATTAGGTGTAGTAAACGCGGTCGAATTTGAGTAATTGCCGAGGGGTATTCTGTGAGATTCTGGGACCATATGATGGTGAATTGAACGTCGAAGTTGGTCAGCTCGGGAAAGATGGTTGCGGGAATGGTTGTAGTGGGTGTCAAAGGAGGTGACAGGGGGGTTAGTGTCAAGGAGGTAATCAAGACCAGACAGCCGAGGGGGAAGCAGGATTGGACTGGAGACTCATCCAGTTCCCGTTGATTTCAGAAAGGGGTGTCCTCCGCAGTTGGCTTCGGCTTCTTCGCAGAGCCGTGCATTCCCTCGCTGTCCAGTGTGAACGTCGTGGGCTGGTGATCACGCGATTATTTGACTGAATAAGGGTACTCGGATATGAAGCTCAACGGAGAACTTGAGTGGTGGGTGACAGTTCCTCGAAATCGCAAGTGCTTAACGGGGATAATCCAGTTCTGACATTCGGTACCGCCCTGAGAGAGAACTTCTTGCTACTAGTAGAGGATATAAAGACCTGACCCTGACTAGGTTGTACATCCGATGTCATTATAGGAAAAAGTCTAGACTACCCCTTTACTGTCAAGATATTCAATGGATACGTTCAACGGGTTCGTATAGTGATCGCCGTGCAAGTTCAAATCTAAATATCCTCAGGGATTTTGAGTTGGCGGAGACTCATCTGAATCGTCTGGACGACCAAGGAGAGTGTCTGATTCCGTTGTGGCTGTGTGAATAGGAGGAGGAGGCGGAATTAAGCAAGGGTCCGAGTACACTGCGGGTGAGGCGGGGCAGTTTTGACGTCGAGGGCAATGGACTACTACCGACGCGGTGGCAGGACTCGTTGCCGGCATGCCGAGAGCTGTGTTTGTATGTATTTGTTGATGATCGGACCGTGGACGGAATGGTTGAGTAAACGTGGGAAGATACTGATTGGTTGTGATTGGCCAGTCTGGGCTAAATAGGCGTCTCTTCCCTCTCTTCCTCCTCCGACCCCCTCGATTGCACTCTACCACACATGGCCGCTACTTCCCAACCTATCGCATGCCACTCCCCTAATTCCATCCCCCCCTCCCTCTCCACACCCACATCTCAACTACCTAGTCCCTACTTCCTTGGTTCACCTCTCTCATGGCGTGCCGGATCGTTCGGCAGTCGCTTCTACCCCGGTTGCTCCCCCGGTCAGCTCCTTGGTCCCCTCGAGTAAGCCCCTTCCCTCTCCTTTCTCTCCCCTCTCTACATCCCCATCCACCAGCCCCAGCGACTTCAAGTGTGCCAAGCTCTCCTCCTCTTTCGAGAGCGATCGCGGCTCCATCCTAAACGCCATCTCCGCTTTCGACCGCGAAGACGAACTGGTACGTCAACCCGCTCCATTCACACACTCTCCTCCCTCTCACTCCGTCCCATCCCAGTGTCGTAACTACTCCTGTTGCGGTCTCCAAATAGACGATCTACACGCCCTCGTACAGCATTTCGAGGAAGTCCACGTCGTCGTCGTCGACCAGTTTGGTCGTCCCCACCAACAGCTCCCGGTCGCCGCATTCCCCGCTACACGGCAACCAGTTCGCGCTCAGCCCCTCGCTTACCTCCCCGACCATTTCCCACCTTCCTATCACCACGGTGGTTTCGATCCTGATGATATGGAGCTTGATGTCGATCAGTCCAGCTCTCCCTCCTCCGGTGGGCCCACTCCTCCCGACACTCCCCTCACAACTCCCCTCTCATCACATCCCACCCATTCCTTTAACCATTTTGGTCAATCGGCAAAGGATGGTTCGCCACGTTCACCTGTTTCAGCTTTCGACACAACGACAGTTCCGACGCGCTCCATCCACGCTCACTCAATCGCTGCCTTTCCCTCTTCCCGAAACAGCCTCCCCAATCTGACAAAAATCCCCGAACCATTCAATGGCTATGCAGGTTATTCTGATTACTCATCCTCTATGCCTGGCACTGTCCCTTCCCCACCAGCTACCGACGACATTCAGGGCCCCGTTTCGCCTGTCACCGAACCTCCCAGCCCCTACGGCTGTCTCCCCCCCGCCGTCGTCTTTTCTACCGCCAACACCCCCGCCAACACTCCCGCCACATCCCGTGTACCATCCCCCTCCCACCAGTCCGCATCCTCCACTGCCTCGTCAGATTCGACGGGCTCTGCCAAGGCGTCGTCGTCGCAACAGAATAGTCCCCGCGCCAGCACCACTCTCTCCCGTCCCGCATCGTCCTTGTTGTTGTCAAAACCGTTCCGGTGTCCGAAGCCCAATTGCAACAAGAGTTACAAGCAGGCAAACGGGCTCAAGTACCACATGACCCACGGAAGTTGCAACTTTGCGCCACCCAAGGATCTCGAGCAAGTCCAAGCGTTGCTCGCGAGCAAGCGCTCTGCGAGAGAAGCTGCCGGCGAGGATGACAACATGATCACCGAGGGTGAGTTGCGCGAGGTCGAACGAGAGGCCGAGCGCCGGCTCCGTCCTTTTGCTTGCAGCGTTGGTGACTGTCAGCGACGGTATAAGAACATGAACGGGCTTCGGTACCACTATCAGCACTCTGGCGACCACGGCGCAATAGGACTGGCTTTGCTCGCGAGCGGACAGCACGAATGCTTGCAGCATGCGCACGGGAAGAGCTCCGCCGCTAGCTCACGGCAATCGACGCCATTAGCGAGCGGCCAATCGACCCCCGTAACTGGTCATTCGACCCCGACGTATGCCCAGCAGTATCAACAACAGATGATGTACACTTCTGCGCACCAACAGTATCTTCGGGCCCAGCAACAACAAGCGATGCAAATGCACGTACAAATGATTTCGTATCCTGCTGTCGACACCAACTCTGCTCAGCGTTGATCCACTGAGCGTGATACCCCGTCTGCTCTTCCTGACCCTTTCTGTTTTCCGTCATACGTCCGGATGTGGCTCGCGAAAAGTAAAAATTATGCATATTGGGCGTCTTGGCTAATATTCATTTCCTGGTCCCGCAACTGTTTTCTCACCGCTCCTGTTTTCGTCCTTATCGTTCACGTACTCGGCCTCCAACATATCCCAGGTCGCCCCATGTCCTTTTCGGGTTCCTCATCGTGGCTGATCGTTTCATGGGTGGCTGCCTTTTCTTTCTTTGGCCGCGTCGATTCGTTGGCCCGGAAACTCTTCGTCTGCTTGGACTGCCACGTCATTCCTCGGGATCACCAGAAACGTAGAGATCGCCACGACCGAAGTTGCCTTGTCTCTTACTTTTGGTCCGTTGATTCTGTGCTAGGCCACCAGCCGTGTTAATCTTGTTCTCCTGCCTGTCTGATCGTAGCCCGTATACGCATACTTACAACACACATCAGCTATATCTACCTCCCTAACTCTATGTCACCTCGTATTTACGTTTAAACTGATCATCGGACTGGCAATGCGTCGTCGTCTTTTTGTACGAGAGATTTTTTGGATAAATGGACGAGGTGTGTTTTTCAAATGACAGTGGTCATGTGACCGTTGGGATGTTTGTCTCGGGTCTCGCCGAAGTGAGGTATCTTTTCTTGTTGTGATCGCCGTATTGTCGATGTGATATCAATCAGGGGGCTCCTCACCGGACTTGTTGGGCATGGCAGGTCAGATTCAGAAGTCGTGTTATACGAGGACTCGTTCAGTTTTTGTTTCTTTTTTGCCATGAACCATGTCATCTATTTTATCTCCCCGCCAACGGTTTTGATATCATGTTTTTATTGGCCAGGGTGAGCGCATTCCTCGAATGCGTCCCCGTGAGCCGCGAGGAGATGCGTCTGTTCGCTTCAACCGTCAATAAGTAGCACCGACCCCTCACCCCACAACGTTTCATCCTCTTTGAAAAATAACATGTCGTCCCCATAAATTATCGTCTATGATGGCATGTACATGTCGGTTCACCGAGTCTATACACTTCTACCGCCCGACACGTACCACTCATGGTGCGTCCTGCAGCGATACCCATCGTCCGTCGACGTATCCCCACACGATGCCTTTGGGGAGGATGATAGTCTTGAGCGTCGGACAAGCCTTGTGCCACAGAGTTGCAATCTCGGATTCGTTTTCAAACGAGAACGATCCGGGAGCCATGAACGTGAGATATCTGAGCGCCTTGAAATGACTCAACGAGGGTGCCGTGTCGACGAGCAGTTCCTGTCGATGGGGGGAGCGAAAAGGATCAACGACACGAACAGAGGGAGAAGAGGAGACGAGGGACTTGCGTGGGTAGAGTGTCGTACGAGGACGACGGCGTGGAGGGCTTCGAGGGTGGGCAATCGTTTTGAGATTTCGGTGATGAGCGTTGCGGGTGGTCCGATATCGAACGACATCACGGTGAGCCGTCTCAATGGACGAGTGGAGAGGAGTAATGCGTCGAGCGACGTCGTCGCGTCCCCAGGGTACAACGACATCGAGACGCTCTCGATCGGTCGACCGCGGACAAAGTCGGCGGTGACGTGTGGGGAGGAAAGGACGGTGCGAAAGTGTTTGAGGCGGGGAAGGGCTTGGGGCGGGAGCGGGAACGTGTGAACGGGGTTGAATCCCCTCAGACAGACCTCGACGAGGTTGTGCTGCGTCTCAAAGAAGCGGGCAAGAAGGGGTTCGCAGCGCATTGAGGTGGTGAATACTCTGAGCGAGAACGTGCATCCCTGTAGGATCCATGCGAGATTGGACGGGTTGTCGTTGGCGGAGAATTCGAGGCCGAGGTAGGAGAGGTGGGAGAGTCGTTGGAGGGTATGGTGGAGGAGACGGAGAAAGTTGCCTGTGAGGATGTTTTCGTTCCATTCGAGGTCGAATCGGCGGACGAGCGGGGGATAAAAGTCGTTACGAGCGAGCGTTCTGATGAGCCGCAAGGCCCGCTTGGGGGGGATGTCGATGAGCGCACGGTACAACACGCGAACGGCGGTCTGGTGGAAGAGAGAGTTGGTTGTGAGTATTGGAACGAGATCGCCCCGCGAGATGTGGCCAAGAACGAGCTCTAACGTCTCTGGAGGTAGCATTCTGTGTTGCAAGGATGAGAGGTCGGAACGATCATCATCGTGCTTGGCAACCCGACTTGCCCTTTTCAACACCTTGGCACAAAGGACATGTCACGAAAGCTTGTGGGTAATGTATTAGTTTTCAATATGTAGATCGATAACCATCCGTCTGTCTATACACGAAAAACGTCTTGTACTCTATTGTACCTTGACCGTCTTGTCTTCCTCGATGGACCCCTCAGCGATAGCCTCAGCTCGATGACCCTCCGCTTCGATCTCAGCCATGAGTTGACGCTCAGCAGCCTCCTGCTCAGCATCGCTCTTGCCCTTCATAGCAGCCTTGCTTGCAGCGATACGCTTGCGATACTCGCGGTACCTGTCATCCGTGCCAAACAGGCGATCACACCAGCGGAAAGAGGTGGAAAAGTTGTTGGTAAATGCCATGTGGTGGAAATCGTGGTGCTCGGCGCCCGACCAGAATGGAACGATGTGCTGCAGCGACCAAGGAAAGTCTAGGATGACAAGGTAAGGTAATGCGTCTCGGACGAGTCAAACGACACGAACCATAACCGCTGTGTGCGTCAATGGCCTGGAACAGACGGAGCGTGATCCAAACGTAAACGGTGAGGATGTGGAGGTTGCGCGTAAAGTAGCAGTAGAGGATGGGACCAGCGATCGTACCGGTGCCGAGGATGAACACCTCAGCAGGGTGGGCATACTCTGCAGCAAGACCGAAAGGAGCCGAATATTTGTGGTGAAGCTTGTGAACATGTCTGTACAACGGTCCCCAATGAAGGGCTTGGTGAGCTACATCAAGGTTGTCAGATTTGGCGACCACGGGAAAACTCGATTATTCGTACCAAAGTAGTGGAACATGTCTTCAAACACGAAGAAAATGGCAATTTGCGGGAGCATGGTCTGCCAGGATGGGAAGGGTACTTGATAGGTTTGCATACCCAACGTTTCTGCCATTGGGTGGAACAACCAGATCTAGGAGCATGATTCTGAGTGTCTTTGAAAGTTGTAACAATCGCAGATAGGACTGACAGCGGGCAATTCGATAGTGAAATGGGAGAAGAGGACCTGCTTGGTACATTCCCATTGTTCTGCGGCAGTAGGAACCTTGTTAGGCTGGAGTTTCCACTTCCGGAAGTATGGAATAGCGTCGATGATGATCCAAGGAACACAGCGTCCGAAATATACAATCTTGGCGTGATTCGGTATCAGAGGACATCACCTGGCGCTGGTTGCGGTACTTACTTCGTGTAACAAGAAACTCATGAGACCCGTAGCAATGATGGGGTTGTCAAT
Source organism: Boletus pseudo-olivaceus (assembly GCA_038092955.1). Lineage (NCBI taxonomy): Eukaryota > Fungi > Basidiomycota > Agaricomycetes > Boletales > Boletaceae > Boletus > Boletus pseudo-olivaceus. Next base: position 25,823 of record JBBPRI010000049.1, read on the forward strand.
GCAAATGTACCATGAAGCCCAGAGCTGTTCCAACCAGCTGAGCTTGGATAGGTCGACATGAGCATAAAGTTGCTGAGCCGTCTCGTGAGCAGCAGCAGCCGCTGTCGCGTTAAAGACCATGGTGGGGAAAGTGACAGACCAAGTCGATGACGGTACAGTCCCTTTTTGAAGTGAAAAAAGCGAATGAATGGCGTGACCGGACAGCCAATCGGAGTCGCTTATGTCATCCTCGTCCCACCGTCAAAAAATAGAGCTGCGTAGCATCTATGGACCCTGCGCATTGATGGCTGTCGGTGCGTAATCAAACCTAGTGGCGAACCTGGTCGAGTCCCCTCCAAGTTTGACACTCTGGTCTGCCTACGGGACACAAAGTCAAACCTGCGATTGCCAAGCAGAGCTCACTCCTGAATCCGTGGAACGGTGCCGTGTTGCCAGACCAGTCCCACCTGTGGGTACGACATGGTTGTATATTTTAAACCCAAGTCTGCTGCATGGGAAAGCTCCTCGACTCCGAGTACCATCCATCGTTGATCGGTAACTTGCTCACCGCGGGAGCTCCAGGACGACCTCTGCCAAATATTGAGGATATAATGTCACTGGCTACCTGATGGAACGAGAAATTGTTGCATCGCCTTATCATCCAGTAAGGAGGACCAGCTCGAAGGAGATCCTTACGGTCCACTGGGAGCACGGATCACAGGACCTGAACGAGTAGTCTGGCGCAAAATCTAGCCTCGCATGGGCTCAAGGTACGATGGACTAGCTCGTCTAGAAAGAGTTTGGGATGCTGACGCGGGGAGCAGTTCTCGTTTAATTGCAGGCTACGTCGCACCCCTTGGATTTCACAGAGAAACCGAGACTCTGCAGCGTCCTCAGAAATACACGGATTGCAAACAACCAGAGTGGTTGTACAAGTCCTGACGCTGGCCCACCCAGCGAGAGTACACTCATTCACGACTTGCGGTGATGTCATCATCTCACTCAGCACTTCTGACGTCGTAGCATTCCAGCATCGTGAGCATGACCGGGCGGCTGGCAGTCCCTGGCGTATAAATACCAGGTGAACCTACCCTCTTCCCTCCAGAAACACACGCTGCACGTTCCCTTCGTCCTTTGCCATCCTTACTATCTTACCCCCATTCGTCTTTCGTTATGGTCTTGTTGATCAAGAACAAACATGCCTCTTTCGAGGATGTCACTCGTTTGTCCGATTCACCCGCTGGCGACACGCCCAGGAGGCGGATCGCTAAGCTTGGCATGCAGAGTCTGAGGAGCGCCGGTGTTCCAAAGGCAAAGTCCATGGTATGCATAGCTCAATGATCTCACGCCAGATTGCCTGACGAACCTACCGCACTATAGCCCCACATCAACCTTTTGGCGGAAGGAGGGTCGCTCAAGGCACACTGTACGGCCGTGCTATACGCAGACCTTCACAAACTGAAGCCGAGAGAACTCATCGCTCGAAGGGTCAAGTCGGCAAGGGAGGATCTCAGGCAACTGTTTGACAACGCGTCCCCGAAGCAACGTGTCGAACCCGCCCGAGGACCCAGTGATTTGATTTCTGCAGAGCTTGCTTGTTCGACGGTAGCTTCCAATGTCGGCACCCCCAGCTCCCTGGATTCCTCATCTTCGCTAGCCACGTCCGTCCCTGCCCCTTTGGACGAACAGGGCGAGGAGGATGAAGATCATCTCCAATGCTTGGCTGCTGTTGGTCAAAGTTGGTTGAACTTTGAACGACTGTTTCCCCGACGTCGTGCGCTGTTTGATCAAGCGATAGAGGAGGCGAGGCACGACTTTTGTCAGGCTCTCGTTCAGTCGTTCTCGGATTGCTCTCCCACTGCTTCCCCGCTGCAGGTGCCTCGGTCTTCCGGCAACCTTGTGGCCTTACCCTTGCCTCATCCTATCTCTCCTTCCTCGGTGGCTTCCACAGCACCGTCTGCGATCACCTTGGCGCATCAAACGACCGTCTCACTCGGTCTGTTTGAATATGTGGAGCCGAAAAAGACTGCTCAGTCACCTGAGTTTTCAGATGAGGACCTCGAGCGAGAGTTTGACAACTTTTCTCTCCATTCCAGTCAAGAGGAGGAGTGGACCTCTGAGGTCGAGTCTCGTAAACAGAACGCCATGAACCAGGCGTTGTCGGATATGAAGAGAAAGCTAGCCGAGCCCATTCCAAAGCTCTCTTACTATTTTTCCGACGATTCGCTGGCAGATTCTGCCGCACACCGGACGCTAGTGAACCCCCGAGCATCCTGTTCTGGTGCATCCTCCCGGGACGCTGACAACAGTTCCTTCTACTCGGCTGATCAAGAAGATGAGGCGGAAGAGGATGACGAGTCGGTTGCAGTCTCGCGTCTCGACTCCCCCGTCAGTATCGCAACGCTCGACGTTGATGCGGCTGTCATTCCAACTTGCGCTGTTGAACTCTCGCTATCCGGTCAGATGGACGATCCCACATCGGACGAGAGGCAAGACCGCTCGGATCCTAGAGCAGCGGATATTGTAGATGGGACGGACAACGTTTGGGAAGTATTAGCTACCTATGTACCGAGACTCCTTACTCGTATCTCTGAGGAGTCGCTCGCGGACGAGTACGAGATCGAAGCAACCGCCCAACCGCCCCCATCCTCGTTCCGACGTCCTATCTCGCAGTACAGGAGAATATTGCGATTCAGATCCCAGCGCACATCGCACCCTGATTATACGCGTCAAGCCGACTCTACGCCTGCGGCACCCTTGACAGCATCTTCGAACGTGGAGAGCTCCGTCGCAACCGCGGACACAGATAGCAACCCTAGCTCGTCGTCCGTGCTGAACCCCAGAAAAACACTTCGTAGGGTGGGGGGGCTTGTGGACCTGAAGGTAAGCCATTGTGGTAGAGTCGGTTGGCATTTATCTCTAATTCTCTTTCGCCAGAATCCGGTTAGACTTTCGACACTGCAGAGTACGCCATCGATCGAGATGATATGCGAGACGACCTCTCTACACGAGGAAGCCTGTCCTCTGGAATCTCAAGCACGACGGCTTCGAAGGGTTCCAGGATGTCTCAACCTGAGGGTACGTTCTTTCACATTTTCCTAGCTCACGTCAGCTTATTATCATACGTAGACTGCTTTTTGTGGGACGGACATCTGTGCAGAAAGCCCGCTTAGCCTCTCCGGGATTCAGGAACGTTCTCTTCATTCTCTTCAACGCCTTGAAAGATGCTCCAGCCTCAAGGTAGGATTCCTTCGCTATACGCTCGTCATGGTGGCTAACGAACATCTGCAGGAACGGCACTGTCACACATTTGTGAGGGAAGATTCTGCTAAGCCGCCGATTCCACTGAAGCCTCCCTGTTTCCGCTCGCACCGGAAGGGGATCCAGCTTTCGTCGGTTACCATTCAAGAGCCTCCATCTCTGTGCTCACGCTGTGACCCATCCTCGTCGCTTCCACTTTGGTCATGCGCCAAAATTACACGATCAAAGGGAAAGCGGGGCCGTCCTCCCAACGAATCGACGAAGGCTCTCAAGAAGCGTCTTGACTCTATGCGCATTGATCCAGAAACGATTCATGGCCATCCTCCTCAGCGGTACGTCGCTAGTTCCTTGTCAATCATCGAGTCTTGATTCGGGTTTCCACAGACGTCACGAGAAATTTCCATCCCCTCCGCCTGTCAACGAAAGTAGAAAAGCAAAAACGTCAAAAATATTGGAAAATGCGAGAAAAATAATCCACCAGAGCGACCGCGATGCCAAACGTTGAAAATCAGAAAATCTTCAAAAACAAGAACGTCTTATTTCTCTTGCGACCTGTGACCTGGTGAGTTTTGGCTACGACTCCCTCTCGACTCTGAGCTCGTCGTCCATCGAGCGAGGACCAAAGTCACATCTGCAAGCGGGCTAGAATCGACCGTCACGGTAGATGTCCCTTGAGCATCTCTGAGGATCCCTTTTGTCACCTGTGGTGCGTGTGTTTACCCTATTATATCTTTACATGCTCATCTAGTCCCAGGGTAGCTATGAGGCGCCAGCCAGAGCTGGCGATCAGCTACCCCTAGGTATCCGGGATGCAAAGTCACGACGCGACTATCGACTGCCAAGCAACTCCTGCTTGACTTCAGTCACTGGACGTTCGGGACGAAAGACTGCTCTTGTGAACACGATAGCCCCAGCCTACACGCCCCTTGGTAGAATGGAATCTGGCCAGGTGGTTGTCGGATCAGTAGAGTTCGTACTAGAGAGCGCTCGTGCTTGACCCTCTACATGTAGTGTAATACATCAGACTAGTGACTGAAATCGAAGAGTTGAATCAAAGAAGATGCTTGATTGGACCTGCTTTCCGTACCGAGACTCGATCAGTATGTAGCACGTGGCAAGAAAGTTGGGCTGATTGTCCGGTGCAATTCGAGTCACTCGCTTGTAAATACACACCTCTGCCTCCTTCCACCACGTCTTTTGACCCGGGATGGCATCGGAAGAACAAGTAGCGAAAAAGTACAACTTGATCACTCGCCGACTTCAAGAAACTCTTGGAGGCGATATCATCAAGGGCATCCTTGCCGAGGGCAGATCGCCCAAAGCCTACTGGGGTATGCACCTCGCTTCCTACCCTCGATCGAAGAGACTGACTCGCTCGGTCCATAATAGGAACCACACCAACCGGACGCCGTATGTTTACCGTCGTCTGAAACTTTGCCAAGGACTCATCATCCCCATGCAGCGCACATCGGATACTTTGTTCCGTTGACAAAGATCGCAGATTTTCTTAGAGCGGGCGTAGAGGTCAAGATTCTCCTCGCTGGTACGTCGACCCTATCTTGATCGCAGGAAGACCCCATCCCTGATCGCACGCACACGTGCATATCTCAGACGTCCACGCATTTCTCGATAACCTAAAGGCACCCCTAGACCTCGTTGCTCACAGAACGAAATACTATGAGTTCATCCTACGAGCCGTCTTCACCTCCCTCGGTATACCCACGTCGAAACTGACGTTCGTACAAGGTTCCGACTATCAGCTCTCTCGAGAGTACAACCTGGACAATTACAAACTCTGTACGATCGTGACGGAGCACGATGCCAAGAAGGCAGGATCGGAGGTCGTGAAACAGGTCGAGAGCCCGCTGTTGAGCGGGCTGATTTACCCCGGGCTACAAGCGCTCGACGAACAATACCTCGGCGTTGATTTTCAATTCGGAGGGGCAGACCAGGTGCGTGACGGTCGTCGTCTGGTTTGGGGGATCTGAACTCGTTTGTACAGCGCAAGATTTTCACCTACGCAGAACTGTACTTGCCGAGACTGGGTTATGCCAAGCGGGCTCATCTGATGAATACGATGGTCCCGGGTTTGATGGGTGGCAAGATGTCGTCTTCGGACCCAGACTCGAAAATAGACTTTTTGGACACGCCGGAGGCTGTGAAGAAAAAGATCAAGAAAGCGTTTTGTGAGGAAGGGAACGTGGCGGATAACGGGTTGCTCGCGTTCACCAAGGCCGTGCTGATACCCATAAGTGAACTACGCTTGGAGCGATCACGGGGAGATACGGGCAATGAGGAAGAAGAGGGCAAGGAATCGACGGGATCTCAAAAGCCGTTTGTGACGGATGACGCGCCAGAAGGGACGGTGTTTACGATCACTCGGGAGAAGGGTGGAGGACCGAGCCATTACAAAACCTACCAAGAGCTGGAGGACGACTTTGCGGCAAAGAAGATACATCCAGGTGATCTCAAGGCGAACGTACGAGATGCGATCATCAGTTTGCTGGAGCCCGTACGGGCGGCGTTCCTGGCAAACGAGGAATGGCAAAAGATCGAGCAACTCGCGTACCCAGATCTAAACGCAAGGAAGGAGCCTAAGAAGAAGAAGGCGAGTTTGGTTGTATTCAGTCGGACCGTGTGTTGCACGCTTAACATTACCCCCCAGGAGAAGGTGTACCATCCCCCGCCACCAGGAAAAGGCAAAAACGCCAAAGCCGTCGATGGTGTTGGGACTGACGGGACGACGCCACCTGAACCACCTGCGGGTCAGCCCAATGGAGAGGTAGACCCGGCATGACGGTCAGATCTCGTACACATAGATAACTGGTATCACGGTAATATTATCGACTCAGTAGTGAGGCGCATGAGAGTCTCGTGACCGTCCATGTACGCGTTTGTGACTCATCACGTGAACCCATAATGCATAACACGCTATCGCGTTTCAGCAGAGAACGTTGCCACTTTCTTTGTACCACCAGGATCCAATGTACCCCGAGTCAGATTTTTACCAGATATCGGGATTCAGAGCCCATTCAAACGGATGGCAAGTATCGCTGGACTCGAGTGGCCCCTTTGAATGCGTTACTAATGGCCAGAGTCCAGGTTCAAGATGTATGACGACAAACCCATGATTGAAGCCATTGCTTCTACGAAATCCAAGAGTTTCAGACCGGGGGGCAAGGACTCGCCGGTTGAGCTCGTCTTGGGTATGCTCGTGCAATTCATCACTCGTCCGACTCACTCATGTGTACCAGGCATTCTCCCCTCTGGTGCTTCTTACCTGTTGATGACGAGCGAGCAGATGCTCGAGTTCACACATAAGCATCGCCTTCGAATTCCAAGGGATCCATGGGGAGCGACCGCGTTTCTTTCGTTGTCGCCCATCTACTTTAACTCGCACAGCGAGCTCTCGGCCAAGATCGCGACGTACACCCAACGTCCGCGAAACAAGAATAGACGCGAATTTGAGAAGCCACAGGATAATAGTCAGGCGAATCGAGGGTATGTCAAGGCGGGACCGGACGTCGTCCATTATAGGGCGTATTTTGAACACCAAAGGTAGGTGCGATGTCCTTGCTTGCCGTGGGCCTGCTGACGTGACGTAACTGTACAGAACCCTGTACAGACTTCTCACAAGGGATCTTGAGCCAGGCAAGGTCGGACTAGCTTCACCACCTTGGCTGAGTTGCGTACGCGTCGTGTCACTTGTACTCGGAGAGTGGAGCGTCGATAACCGGCGCAGAGATGAACGCTTGCAGGACCCTCGGCTGATCGAGGTCGGCTGGACAGATGCCTTGTTCCCATCCTTCTTTGAACAACTCACAGGCTCGACGGTCCATCTCAAGTTGAACCAGAAGATGAAAAATCCTGGATCCAAGGTGACTTGTACCGCTGAATGCCACGCGCACTCGCCTTAATCTTGGGTTTCCAGGTTCCTTACTTTTCCAACATCGTCGAGGACGATCAAGCGGGGCTCTACTCGCGGTTGCGAAACCTGCTCAGCCACGACGCAAACAAGAGCGGGATCCCTTTGATAGTGCTCGTGCATGGCGAAGAAATGGCGCGGGGAGTGCTTTCGCGTGCAGGTATCGATGTCGACGCGTGGTCCTCTGGGCTCTCGAAACTACTCCCACTCGCGCCCGCCAAGGTATGTCATGTCACCGTAGACGCATTTGCGGACATCTCGTCTGATCGATATGTACAGAACCCACACAAGGTAGAGGATACATCCAACCCTATCCTCCCGGGACCCAGTATCGTCGACATGCAAAAGCTTGTCAAAGTCCTGATGGAGACCAATCCGGGGCATACCGTCCCTCACAGCGCCAAGGTGTTGCACATGCAAACAGATACCAGGACGTGCGCCGGCGATGACAGCCTGTACGTTTTTCCCGCCACGTCACCGCGCCGATTCGAACTTGTGACCATCCCCATCACTACAGTTTACAGCTACGCATGTGGACATGGATGGCGCAAGGACTTGCCATTGACGAACAGCACAAGCAGCGGTCGTCTCACCAGGCTGATTGTGCACAGGCACTTGCACCCCCTGAACAGCAGGCAAACGTGGAGGTGGATCCGAACGACATTGACCCGAACGACATGCCAGCTGGACCTCGACCCACCATTGCGGACGATTTTTCCGACGACGACGACGATTGGTGACGATGACATCAAGTATACGTTGGGCGATGTAATATGCACCGTTGCATGTTGGGAAACAAACGATTCGGAAATTTCGATTTTGCCATGTACTTGTCGTTGCACTGTTGGCACATGTTGCTCTCGAGTTTTCACTATCAGTCACCAGTCAACTTGTATCATAGGATTTTAAATTTCGAGTGGGGCATCATCAATGAGATTTATTTCAAGAGTGGATCTACGCAACAAGTTAAAACTGTACACCCCCTATATAGTTTTCTAATCTATGCCAAGCAGCAGGAATATACAAACAGCAATCCGCGCTGGCAAAGGAAGGGTCGTCAGAAAGAGACGGTCGATTTTGCACCAGAAAAACACTTCAGGAGCTGCAGTGAAAAGGTTGCTGCGCCTGTACACATTGGTGCTACAGAAACGATGACTCGGGCGCACAGAGAGAATGAAGTCGCATGAGAAGGATAGTATTGTGCGGTCACAACCAACGCCGTTGACACGGAATGAGCATTTTGTGCCAAGATGTTTGTCCTTGTTTTGTCCTGTGAGGGGTATAGTTTTTTTTCTGATGCAGTTATGTAAGACAGGAAACTCCTTGCTGACTAGCGTAACAATGACGTGAAATTAAAAACAAGGGCATCAGACACAGAAGACCAATAGCGGAGTACCTAAGTTTTCGTCGTAAAAAAAAAGAGAAACGGGCGGAAAGTAATCATTAGTTGCTTCGTGTTTTAACATCTACTGATCCTCTTCCACTGGTACCTCCTCCTCATACTCAGCCTCTTCCTCGACACTAACATATGTCAGCGGTGGCCACTGTGGATTCGGATGCACACTCACGTTGCGTCCTGGTATTGCTGGTATTCGGCAATAAGATCTTGCATGTTTGACTCGGCTTCCGTGAACTACCAGCAATCATGAGTATGCGGTAACTTGAACACGACGAAAAGACAAACCTCCATCTCGTCCATACCCTCTTGTGTGTACCAATGCAAGAAGGCCTTGCGCTTGAACATGGCAGTGAAGTGGTCGCTGACACGCTTGAAGAGTTCTTGGATAGCAGTCGAGTTGCCCAAGAACGTAACCGCCATCTTAACACCACGAGGGGGGATGTCACACTGTGCCGACAGCACATTGTTGGGGATCCACTCGACGAAATAAGCCGAGTTCTTGTTCTGCACATTTTGCATCTGCTCTTCCACTTCCTTCATAGAGACCTTTCCGCGGAATACAGCGGCAACCTGTGAAAATTATGAGCAGGTGACGGATAAGATATCGGCAAGCTTACAGTGAGATAGCGACCGTGTCTCGGGTCCGAGGCAGCCATCATGTTCTTGGCATCAAACATCTGTTGTGTCAACTCGGGAACAGTGACAGCACGGTATTGTTGGCTACCACGTGCGGTCAAGGGAGCGAAGCCGGTCATAAAGAAGTGGAGACGAGGGAAAGGAACTTGACAACCGCCCGTTAGCCATTACAAATGCAAATTGAGCTGTGCAACACACCCATGTTGACAGCGAGCTTGCGAAGATCCGAGTTCAATTGACCAGGGAAACGCAAGCAAGTCGTAATACCAGACATGACGAAAGATACAAGGTGATTGAGGTCACCATAAGTGGGGGTCGAGAGCTTGAGGGTCCTGAAGCAGATGTCGTAGAGAGCTTCATTGTCGATACAGAAGGTCTCGTCTGAGTTTTCGACGAGCTGGTGGACCGAAAGAGTAGCATTATATGGCTACAAAGAACATAAGCGGAATGAGCCAAATGAGAAATGTAGAAAACCTACCTCGACAACGGTATCAGAGACGGCGGGACTTGGGACAACCGAATACGTGCACATCATACGGTCAGGGTACTCTTCCCGAATCTTGGACATGAGAAGAGTTCCCATTCCGGCACCAGTACCACCACCAAGTGAGTGGGTAATTTGGAAACCTGTGGTTTACCCTTTGTATCACGAGTCTCATTGAGCTCGAGGAGCGCCTACCTTGAAGGCAGTCAGTACCCTCAGCCTCCTTTCGCACAACATCCAAGACGGAGTCGACCAGCTCGGCGCCCTCGGTGTAGTCTAAGGTCCATATTTTAGCGGGAAATCTACTTTGGGCAGCACGATGAACAACTTACGTCCTTTCGCCCAATTGTTACCAGCACCACTCTGTCCGAAGATGAAGTTGTCGGGGCGGAAAAGGCCACCTAGAGGACCGGAGCGGACAGAGTCCATAGTTCCGGGCTCAAGATCAACCAAAACAGCACGAGGAACGTATTTGTTGGACCCGATCTCGTTGTAGTAGACCGAGATACGCTCGAGCTGCATGTCATTGGTTCCCTTGTAAAGGCCATCCCGCTCGATACCATGCTCATCGGAGACCACTTCCCAGAATTTGGCACCTATTCGATGAAAACAAGACCCATGAATACAGGACGATGGCAGCCAATTCGGCCATGGCTCAAAGCTCACCAATCTGGTTACCGCACTGTTATCGAAAACGAGTGTAAGTGACATGGTGTGCCGAAAAAGTGCTATGGGTTTACCTGGCCAGTCTGAATGTGGACGATTTCACGCATGCTAAAAAGAGAGCGATCAGATTGGAGTGAACATTGGAAAATGATTCGATGTTTGAACACCGAACGCGAGGACAAAGGTCGCGCACGACGCGTACAAGACACGGCGTGGCGACGAGGAGGAGGAGAGACACGTACATTGGGGATTTAGGAAAAGGAAGTCGTTAAAGATGGCGTTGGGACACGAATGGATGGTGTGGACGAAAACGAGAACGTTGCAGCCGGGTCAAGGGTGTACGCTTATTTTTCAAGCGGCGACAAATATGGTGGCTGTGCTTTATTTTCTCACCACTCAACACGAGTTCTCCGAGTTTACGTGGATGCAACGCTCAGTTTTACATGATCTGTATCGGCCACGACACCACGTTCATCGTCGTATGTACGCGTGATATTTGATACCAAGACCGCCTAGCAACGCCTAGCTCAGCCTTGTGATGTCCTCGAGGCACCTGCACTCCGCGTAAGCTCGGCATTGGTTTTGACACGGCAGGATGTCATGATGTTCCTGAAGGCTGAGCGCTGAGCGTTGAACGTTGTGATAATGTACGTGCTATCGACCCTTTCCACCGTGGGTTTGTTTTCGTCTACCATGAGTGCCAGCAACACCGAGAGCTCGAATAGGACGCCATTTGGCACTTCCCCACTTTCGCCCAGATTTCAACCTTCCGTGCACCAGATACCCACTCCAGGGATCGAGAACGACAGGCCACCACGATATGTACGCGGCCCATCGCTATGGCTCACTTCTTTCCTCATGGATCGTTTATTTTAACCACAGGAACCTTTCGTGCTCAACTTCTGGTTTATCGGCGGGGTCGCTCTGCTCATGATATTCCTTGGCATTGCGTTGCAGGTCGCATTACATGTATCGGACCTGCGGAGCGGTATGTACATGAACTGCAATGCAGACCTACTGCAGTTGGGTAATGGCCACAGGTTTCGTTGTTCCCGCCAAAAACGTTTTCAGCTTTGTATCTACTCAGTTCTTGACGGTGAGCACGATAACTTAATCCATCACTCTGGTGGCTGATGACAGTGATCGTAGTCTTTTTTCCCCACGCTCCTCATCATACCCCTCGCGTTCTTTTGGTCGGTAGCGGATTGGATGCTCCGATGGTATCAGGTATGTCAGCATGTGATGATGTGCAACGGTCACAGTACCTTTAGTAGCCATACGTGACGCTTTCCGAGGGAAAGGCACCTGCCCCACGCAGTATCCTCCTGGACTATGTGAGCTTTCCTCACTCCTTGTCATCAAATGTCTGTTGAACAAGCAATTAGATTACTTTGAAGTACGATCCTCATTTTTGCGCAAAGGTCTGACATACTGACATGTTTCACAGCCAATTGGCCACTCTTTACCATTCGTTGATTCATAGACATTACTTGATCTACGTTTCGACGCTCATAGGGCTTTCTACCATATTTTTACAACCTCTGGCCGGCTCATGCTTGCAAGTGCGAGAAGTCCCTCATACATCTGGTTCGCCTCTGCGTACTACATGTAAAAATTAGCTCATTGACGTGGTATGCAGATACCGTTGCTCTCGTCAGGAGCACCGTTGCCCTCTCGCCTGCCATTGATGACCTGGATGCTTTCTTCGCCTCCACAGGAGTAAGTTATATACTTTCTAAGATAAAATATTTCGAGTTAATCCAAGTTAGTTTGCCCTCGCTTCAGGTACGTACATTCCGGCGATTTGAAGGGGATGTCTTCTCATTCCCGTAGTCTACAACAACCTGGTAGATCCACCTTTTGTCCACGGGGTCTGGACTGCAGCCCACTTCCAAGTAAGACAATATATATATTACGGACGCTTCTTGATCATGGCTTCGCTAGGCTCCACCGGGCTCCTACCTCAACGGCACTCTCGCAGTAAACACCACTGCTATTCAGACAGAGGTTAACTGTATTAGTCCTGCTTCGCTTAACGTGACGAATGCGAATGGAAGCTACGTTGCTTCAGCCACATTCCCTGGCGGGTGCTCTGCGATCAACGCGTTCAATCTTAGCAATGGAGCCGAACAATTTGATGTCGTCAACGCTAGCGGTTGCGCTTCACCGGGTCTAGACATTGTGTTTCAACCCGTCGTGTTCTGGTTTTACCTAAACACTGGCAGTCCCCAGGTTGCGAGCGTGTATTGTAACCCGACGATGGACGTGTTCAGAGTCGAGACGTCAATGGATCTTAGCAACGGTACGCTCGGCCCTTGTACGGTGGTGCTACCAGCGGAGGGCACCAATAATGTTACTGGAAGTCCGCAAAATGGACGCCCATACAACGGGTAGGCATCCACTATGCTCTGCTTGTTCGAAGCAATTCCTGATCTCCTGCAGCGTTGTATTCAATCAGAGCGAGAATTCCAGCGTTTCTTCAAGAGCACTAGCCATCAATTTTGGCATTCCTAATGCTATCTATCGCTACGCGACGCAGCAACCTGGAGGACCGTTATCTGTTTTCCAAGATAATTACGGTTTTCTCAATGCCACCCAAGCCATCTATGCGAGTATATTGATATGCATGACACAACGTCCTCTTCTAATCTGTCCGCAGACTCGGCATCTCGCCGTCGCTGCCCAAGCTAATTATTTCCTCGCGAGCAACACGACAACTCCCGCACAACTCACGTCTCAAGCTCCACGTCTATTTGTGGAGTGAGACTTCTCGCCTTCGATCTTCGAGTTCATCAGTCTCATCGTTGTTGACAGAGCGCTTCCGACTCACATACTTTCCGCTTTGGTGATTGTTATCGGAATTGTCGGACTTGTGGTACACTATTTGCACAGGCGAGCTCGTCGCAAACTATGGCTGACGAGTCCTCCTGGTTCTATTGCTGCCATCGTGTCTTTGACGTCACGGTCTGGTTTTGGTGAACTCTTGCTGCCATACGACGACGAACGACGGATGCAGGATAATCTGGCTGGTCTGACATTTTGTTTAGATCAGCGGACAGGTGCGATCGTCGCCGAGGAAGATTTCGGGGCGGCCGAGTGTGGAGATGGGGTGGCGCTGTTAGGACGGAAGAGACCGTACCGCAACCCCACATTCATAGTTGATGGTGATCCGGAAACACCACGCAATGGTTCAGATAACGCTCCTTGAAGTACGATAGTCCTGGAGTCATTTGTAATCACCGTCGGTCTTGCATATTTTCCTGTGCATTATCTCCACAAGGATTCCTCGATTCTGAGAGCTGTGCTCCTGCCTATCCTTACAGTGCACGTGACCCAAAACACGTCGCGAAGTCGGCAAACAAATGTCAACACATGTCTCCATCCAAGCCGGTCAACTCCGCGGTAATTTTTCTTTCTCTTCTTTCCCCTTCACCAAACACCGCACATCTTTGGTGAGGGGTAAAGAGGACAAGGACCTCTGAATAAGTGCCCAGATCCATGGCCAATCTTCATCGCCCAGCCATATCACGTTCTGTGAGCAAGGCGAATGACAATCCTGTACAACCCGTCTCTTTTGCTCCCATCCGAGCTCGTCACGCTCTCTTTGATGCTGTTTTAGAGTTGTCTGATGGCACTGCCTACCGAGGTATCAGTTTTGGTGCAGAGGACAAGAGTGTAGCTGGTGAATGCGTCTTTCAGACTGGTTAGGCATTTCACCTCATCGTCTCAAAGCGAGTATCAACTAGTCATCTAGGCATGGTTGGGTACACCGAGTCACTTACGGATCCATCATATGAGGGCCAGATCCTCATCCTCACCTATCCTCTTGTTGGCAACTACGGTGTTCCGGAGCGCGATTCTTCCCTTGACCACCTACCGTCAGAATTCGAGTCATCGCGTATTCACATCGCCGCGTTGGTTGTTGGCTCATACTCAGACAATTACAGTCATTTCCTAGCAACCTCCTCTCTGGGTACTTGGCTCAAAGAAAACGGTGTCCCCGCCATCTATGGCATCGATACACGTGCGCTTACCAAAAAGATTCGCGAGAATGGCTCGATGCTTGCAAAAATTTTGGCACGCAGACCGGGGGCTCCTCGTGGCCGCTTGCGCTCGCTCGCACCAGAATCTCAGCCAGTCTCGCGAGCGTCCTCCCCGCCTGCGTGCTCGTCTTGGCGGGAGGGTTATCTTGACATCCCTTTCCACGATCCCAACCAAGACAACCTGGTCGCCGCTGTAGCACTAACGTCGCCCCGAATCTTCCAGCCAACTACCAAACCCCGTTCACATCCTTCGGGACGTACCCTCCGCATCATCGCCGTCGATGTTGGGATAAAATACAATCAAATACGGTGCTTTACGAACCGAGGGGTGGAGGTGAAGGTGGTCCCTTGGGACCATGACTTCGTCGAAGATTCCGAACCTTACGACGGGCTTTTTGTCTCGAACGGACCAGGTGATCCGTCGATGCTCACCGTCACGATTGCAGCGCTCTCGCGTGCAATGCAAAAAGCAGATAGACCTATATTCGGTATCTGTCTCGGACACCAGCTGCTCGCGCTTGCTGCTGGAGCCAAAACTTCGAAGATGAAGTACGGTAACCGAGGTCACAACATCCCGTGTACGGATGCACTATCTGGAAGGTGCTACATCACCAGCCAGAACCACGGTTATCAAGTCGACACAGACACCCTTCCTACCGGTTGGAAGGAGTTGTTCAAGAATGCTAATGATGGTAGTAATGAAGGTATTTACTGCGAGAGCAAACCCTTCTTCTCTGTACAATTCCATCCGGAGTCTACACCTGGACCCCGTGACACCGAATTTCTCTTCGACGTCTTCATTCAGAACATAGAAAAATGCATCTCATCCAACTCGCTCGTTCCGATCTCTCTACCTGGGGGTCGAAAGGAGGACAATGAAAAGCGTAATCCTCGCGCCAAGGTCCAGAAAGTCCTTATATTAGGCTCGGGTGGTCTATCTATCGGACAGGCCGGCGAATTCGACTATTCCGGATCGCAGGCTATCAAGGCCCTCAAAGAGGAGGGAATATGTACAATCCTCGTCAATCCCAACATAGCCACCATCGCAACGTCAAAAGGCCTAGCTGACAAGGTTTACTTCCTCCCTGTCACCCCCGACTTCGTTCGAAAGATAATCAAGTACGAAAAGCCTGACGGTATCTACGTCACCTTTGGTGGCCAGACGGCCTTGAATGTTGGTATCAAGCTCAAGGATGAGTTTGCCGCTCTGGGCGTGCAGGTACTCGGTACGCCAATCGAGACAATCATCGCCACAGAAGACCGTCAGTTATTTGCTCAGGCGATGGAAAGTATTGGAGAACGCTGTGCTCAATCCAGTACCGCCACGACGACCGACGAGGCGATCGCTGCTGCACGGGAGATTGGGTTCCCAGTAATCGTGCGGGCTGCTTACGCACTCGGGGGTTTAGGGTCGGGGTTTGCCCAAGACGAGGCTCAGTTGCGCGCATTGTGTAGCAGGGCGTTCGCAACCAGCCCTCAAGTCCTTGTTGAAAGGAGTATGAAAGGCTGGAAAGAGATCGAGTATGAGGTCGTCCGTGACTGCCGCGACAACTGTATCACAGTCTGTAACATGGAGGTACGTGCCTTGTCTGAACATTTACTTCCGTTGATTAACTCGCTGAGCAGAACTTTGACCCCCTTGGTATACACACCGGAGACTCCGTTGTTGTTGCTCCATCGCAGACTCTTTCCGACGCTGACTACAACATGCTTCGGACCACCGCAATCAACGTCATCCGACACCTAGGAGTGATCGGGGAGTGTAACATACAATACGCTTTGAATCCATTCTCGAAGGAGTACTGTATCATCGAAGTTTGTGGTCGGCAATTTGGGGTAGGGTCTTTTCTCATCCATCTTCTAGGTCAATGCCCGTCTCTCACGGTCTTCTGCACTGGCCTCGAAAGCTACTGGATACCCATTGGCTTTCATCGCTGCAAAACTTGGTCTTGGTATCCCTCTCAATGAGATCAGGAACACCGTAACAAAGGTGACTAGTGCTTGTTTCGAGCCTAGCTTGGACTATGTCGTCGTCAAGATTCCTCGTTGGGATCTCAAGAAGTTTAATCGCGTCAGTCATCTCCTAAGCAGTAGCATGAAGAGCGTCGGAGAGGTCATGAGTATTGGAAGGAATTTCGAAGAGACCATTCAAAAGGCAATTCGTGCGATTGATGACCAGTTCCTTGGCTTTGCAAAGGTGGGTTAGCCGCCTGTACTCCCGGGTAACACGTCGAATATCTCCTTACAGAACGAATTCGTTGCGGATATCGACGAAGAGCTCTTGAATCCCACTGACAAGCGTATCTTTGCCATCGCTTTCGCCTTCCATCTGGGCTATAGTGTCGACAAGATTTGGCAGATGACGAACATCGACAAGTGGTTCCTATCGAAGCTTCTAAACATCCATCATATGGAGATGCATCTAAGGTAATTTGGGTCCTGTTCTTCACCACTACACAACCCTACTAACCGTGCGAATAGAGAATCCGTTATTTCCTCCATCACTAGCGAGACTCTGCTGGAAGCCAAGCGGTTGGGCTTCTCCGATCGACTCGTTGCTAATTGCATCGGGTCTACTGAGCTTGCTGTGCGTCGCCTTCGTCAGGAAATGTCGATTTCTCCCTTTGTCAAGCAGATCGACACGGTAGCCGCCGAGTTCCCAGCGTTCACGAACTATCTCTATACCACCTACAATGCAGCTGAACATGATATCTCGTTCGAGGATCGTGGTGTCATGGTGCTTGGCTCTGGCGTTTATCGAATTGGCTCCTCCGTCGAGTTTGACTGGTGTGCAGTCAGGGCTATTCGCACCCTTCGCGAGCAAGGCTACCCCACGATCATGGTCAACTACAACCCAGAGACAGTCAGCACCGACTACGACGAGGCCGATCGTTTATACTTTGAGAACATCAGTCTGGAATCGATTTTAGACATCTATGACGTTGAGCGCTCCAGAGGAGCCATCTTGTCGATGGGTGGACAGACACCAAACAATATCTCCCTCCCCCTGTTCCGCCAGAACGTGAAAATCTACGGAACGTCACCAGAGATGATCGACACCGCAGAGAATCGATACAAGTTCTCTCGTATGCTGGACGAAATTGGTGTCGACCAACCGCAGTGGCGGGAGCTCACCAGTTTCGAGGAAGCGCTCACCTTCTGTGAATCTGTTGGCTACCCTGTTCTCGTACGACCGTCGTATGTTCTTTCCGGCGCGGCGATGAATGTGGTGTCCACCGGCGATGATTTATCAAATTACCTAACCCAAGCTACTGCCGTTTCTCGCGATCATCCCGTCGTCATCAGCAAATACATTGAACAGGCCAAGGAGATTGAGATGGATGCTGTGGCCAAGGATGGTCAGATGGTCATGCATTTCATCTCCGAACACGTGGAGAACGCGGGAGTGCACTCTGGTGACGCTACATTGATTCACCCACCTCAAGATCTCGCACCTGCAACTGTCCGGCAGATTGAAGAAGCAACTGCAAAAATAGGAAACGCGCTAAACGTCACTGGGCCGTTCAATATCCAGTTTATCGCGAAGAACAACGAAATCAAGGTTATCGAGTGCAACTTGCGAGCCGCTCGGTCATTCCCTTTCGTATCGAAGGTTACTGGTATCGACGCAATTGAGATGGCGACGAAGGTGATGCTTGGAATTCCTGTCGAACCTTACCCCGACCCTGGTCTTCCCTCGGATTATGTTGGCGTCAAGGCGCCGCAATTCAGCTTCAGTCGGCTATCTGGTGCCGACCCGGTACTCGGAGTAGAGATGGCCTCTACTGGCGAAGTCGCTTGTTTTGGTCGGGACAAATACGAAGCATATCTCAAGGCTCTTATTTCAACAGGCATCGTTCCACCGAAGAAGAACATATTGTTCTCTGTCGGTAGCTACAGAGAGAAGCTAGAGATTCTTCCATCTGTCCAAAAGCTCTATGCCGCAGGATATAACATTTTTGCTACGTCCGGGACGGCTGATTTCTTGACGGAGCATAACGTTCCTTGCAAGGTGTGACTTGGATGGCTCCTCCTCGAGGTTGTACTTATCGTTCTATAGTATTTGGAAACGCTTCCTGAAGGAAGCAGTGACTTGCAGAAGTCTGAATATTCACTCACCCAGCATCTGGCGAACAACCTGATTGACATGTACATCAACCTTCCGTCAAAAAACAATTATCGTCGTCCGGCAAGTTACGCCAGTAAAGGCTATCGCACGAGAAGGATGGCAGTCGATTTCGCTATTCCGCTTATTACTAACGTCAAAAATGCCAAGCTTCTCGCTGAAGCTCTCGTTCGCAAGTTACCGCTTGATGTCTCGAATATCGACTCCAAAAGCTCGTATCTTACGCACGTGTTTCCGGGGCTCGTCAACGTCGCTGCTTTTGTCCCGCGAATTACTGCTGTGTCCGGTGACGACAGCTTCAATCAAGCAACACAGGCAGCTCTTTGTGCTGGATTCACTATGTCCCTGATTCTCCCTCATGGCTTAGACGGAAAGATTACAGATGCTAAAAGTCTCCAACACGTCCAGAATATTGCCGCAAGCAACGCACACAGCAATTATGCATTGAGCGTTGCTACGGATAATACCCAAGTCCTACCGTTGGACGATGAATTCAAGCCCGACGTCAAGGCTCTCTTCATAGCGTTCCATGAACCTGCCGGCCCTCCAGGAATCTCCGCTGTCGCAGCTCATTTCGCATCATGGCCAAATGAGAAGATGATCGTTACAGATGCGAGAGGCTCCAATCTTGCATCCGTCCTTCTCCTTGCCAGTCTCCATAATCGCAGCGTCCACATCACCGACGTCCGAAGCAAAGAGGACCTGCTCTTGATATCCCTTAGCAAAGCTAGACACCTCAAAGTCACCTGCGACGTCTCCATCTATACCTTGTCTTTCACTCGCGATCAGTACCCCCAATCCTCGCTTCTTCCTTCTGCTGAAGACCAGGCTGTATTCTGGAAAAATCTTGACGCGATCGATGCGTTTTCCGTCGGAAATTTACCCTACTACTTGGCCGCGGAACAAGGACAAAAGGGCTCTGCGTGGTCTGGTATTGAGGAGACCATCCCCCTATTGGTCAATGCCGTCACCACCGGACACATCACACTCCAAGATATCCGAGCGCGAGTGTATGACAATCCCATTCGCATCTTTGGTCTTCCCGAACAAGCCAACACTCACGTGGAGGTCGTCATCGGACGTCGTTCTCAGTTCGTGTCTCGTGACGGTCGATGGTCTCCCCTCGACAAGAGCATTGTGTTTGGATCCTTGCATAGGGTCGTGATGCATGGAAAGACATCGTTCTTGGACGGAACGCTGTCTTCAGCAGTCGTTGGCAAAGATATTTCTAGTGCCGCGGTCTCTCGACCTGTGGGCGAGTCCCGTGGGGTGGGGGTCCCTGTTGCGAAGCCAGAATTTGTTCCGAGCCATGCTCCTGTGAAGGGCGTTGATGCCCACCCGCCGGCTCACCTCGCACCTGGTTCACTTGGCGCCCTTTTCCCCACTCCGTCACACGGCCCTCACCCTGCTTTCCACCGTCGACACATCCTCTCAGTGAAGCAATTCAGCCAGCGAGATATGTACGACCTCTTCTCCTTGGCCCATGAAATGCGTCTTCAGGTAGAGCGTAGTGGAACCCTCGACATCCTGAAGGGCAGAGTTCTTTGTAACTTGTTCTATGAGCCCTCGACCCGTACAAGTGTTTCGTTCGATGCAGCGATGAAACGTTGTGGTGGTGAAGTCATTCACGTCAACGCCGATACTTCCTCGGTACAGAAAGGAGAGACACTCGCAGACACCGTCCGCACCGTTGGCTGTTACGCGGACGCGATCGTGATCCGACACCCGGGTGTTGGAAGCGCACAACTAGCCGCAAAGTTCTCCCCAGTCCCAGTGGTGAATGCGGGGGATGGTATCGGAGAGCACCCGACTCAGGTATGTGCATTTGCTCTGATCTTCACGACATTGACTTAGCCTGACCCTGCAGGCGCTATTGGACGTCTACACCATCCGGTCTGAGCTCGGAACCGTCAATGGACGCACGATCACTTTACTCGGTGACCTGAAAAATGGGCGCACCGTGCATAGTCTTGTGACTCTGCTGTGTCACTACTCGGTCAGCCTCAACTTCGTCGCACCTCCGTCGTTATCCATGCCGGCTAGCGTCGTGTCTGCAGCACGCAAGGCTGGCATTAGCGTGCGACAATTCGAGTCTTTGGAAGAAGTGCTACCCGAGACAGACGTTCTCTACGTCACTCGGGTCCAGAAGGAAAGGTTCGCGGACGAGTCGGAGTGGGAGAAAGTCAAGGATTCGTACCGAGTTGATCATGCCCTCTTGTCTCGAGCGAAAGAAGACATGATTGTCATGCACCCCCTTCCCAGAGTCAATGGCAAGTAGCCTTGGGTGTCCTCGCGTTGTGACTGTATTGACCTTGCCTTAGAAATCGATCCTGAGGTCGACTTTGATTCGCGTCGTGCGGTTTATTTCCGTCAAATGCGTTATGGACTTTTCGTGCGTCCCTGTATGAACACGTCGAGTGCTTGTGACTAAATCCCTTGCATAGGTCCGGATGGCGCTGCTTGCTAGCGTTTTGGGAACAGTATAAAAAGAAATTTGGACTTGTCGTTGGCCAAGTGGGCACCACTCTCGAGGGATACTATCATTGTACTGCCTATGCAAACTGCGCGTGCAATGCAAATGTTTCAGAATCCCACATTCCCAATTCTGTGGACTTGACAAAAAAAAAAAAAGAAATATATATATATAGGTGCCTCCCCATAACTATGGGTCGGGCCATGTGCTCAGCGCCATCTGACATGTGGAGTTTACAGCATCGAGCTTGGATCCATCCTCGGCAGTCGGGTTTTGACGATCGCTGTTGCGGTAGCGTCGGCCGCCAGGGCCGCCAGCCCACCGGATCTCACCTTACCCCCTGATGCTGTGGTGTGTCCTCTACCGTGCCTCACGCCGAGAGATTGTTAATAAACATTACCCCCTCGAATACAATGTCGTGGGTTTCGATCCCACGAACACGACTCCACAGACTCCACCCTTTATCCAAGTCTTTGATCCTTCCTTCCTCGGCATAACTCTCAGTTTGCGCGTGTGGCAGTGCCGCTGGACCACTGCAGCGAAGATCAAATTTCAAGTTTAGCACCCGTGGTCAATGTTGGACATGCCAGTGAGTTATTGCCTCTCGTACCTCAGCCAGCGTGCGTTCCTCAGGGTCCACCACAACGAACCCTTGCAGGACATGAACAGTTGACACTCGGCCGGTAACAGGTCCTTTGACATTGAGATTGATTGATATATCAGAATTAGACTATTTCAATGATGCAAATCACGAGGGATTGTCACAGGCAATGGCAGGGCTTCCAGGTGTCATTGGCATCGCTGGATGCGACGCGCAACCCCAGACCCCGTCCACACAATGAATTCTCTCAAATGTGGCATCCAAGGATTCAAGTTCTTCCTGATTCTCATGAAAATCTGCATACCGACTCCGGTTTTTGACATTTAGTCAGGTCGTGAGTACTACTCGATCCCTCTAGAGTTCATGATGTCCACGAACTGTCAAGCTTTCCGGGTCGTATCGAAGGAAATTGATGTTTCATTTACCCTTCGGTGCAATATTTTTATCGCGCTCATGCTTCGATGGACAGCGCAATCACCGTCCCGAGATTTTGAGACGTTCATTGTAAGTACTTGTCGAAACAACTGCTACGGTTCGTATGTACATGACATGGGCGCTATTATCCGGGTCGACGACTTGTCCGGCCCATGTGCATCCATCAAACGGTTCCTGTGCACGCTCAACTGGTTCTGATATTCGGCTCCATTCTCCCACCACCTTCCCCTTTTGGAGCCCTGCGAGTGGGAGACGGGAGGTAGAACGCTCATCGATTAGGTCATGTGTTGTAGTGGAACTGCTTCGCGACATAATGGCTCTGAGGCCGCATCTGTATTACAGGTTACGTAACAGCCCATCCCCTACTAGATTAGTGAAAGGGCATCCGTTGAACTGATAAGTTTTCCTCACGGAGTTACTTGCAAACATTCTCAGGGCTGACGTTTACTCCCGTGCCCCTGACTTTATTGATACAGAACCGAATAACGTTGGGGTGCCGGGTACGTGGATTCGGCGGAGGGAAACATGGCCAAGAAGGACTGGCGCTTTCGGCAGAGGATTTAAACACCTCGAGGTTACCGTGTTGCCAAGTACACGTTGACATTCGCCCCCCTCGGCGGTCCTGGTATCTGCTCCTCGAAAACATGGACCATGAACGAGCCCCGCAGGTGACAACTTCGGCCCCCCAGGCCCCTGCAGCTCAGTCCCAGACCGTCGAGGACACCATGTCTACTCCGGAGCGTATTCAAATCGTCTCTCCTCGCCCAAGCCATAGCATTGGTACCGCGTCCACGACGCGGCCCCAGACCTCATCCACAGGACCGTCAGATCGACCTCTTCTCAGTGCAGCGTCCGAAGGCTACCACGCACTCTCCCGAACTCATGAGAACCCATACGCTGACTTTGACCGCGTTCCACCCCCGCCACCTGCCCGCAGCCGAGACGAGCACGGACGCGTGCATTCCAACCGCCAAAATTTAACGTCGGCCATTGGGCTCCCCCTACCTCGCCAGGAAAACTCTGGAATTGATTGGATAGTCCCTGTGAATGAAAAGGATCATGTAAGTGCTACGCCCCAATCTTTGGATACATCAGAGATGTGACCATATGTGTCACTCTAGACGCGTCGCACCGTAGGTGAGCGCCTTAAGCCAACGATCGACAACGCTACCATCGAAAGGGACAAGTACGCTAGGAAAGGTCAGCGCATTTGGGTTGTCCGAACTTCCTTTCCATGCTGATGGCAGCCTGTATGTGTCATATTCAGCGTTGTGGACGAACTACGTTCTTAATATTGCGATTGGCTTGCAGGTGTTCTTGGGGGCCTTGACGACGGGGGTCGCAGCCGCTGTCACGAACGCCAGACAGGTACGTTTTCTTCGCATATCATTTTCGAAAAACCCGTAACGCTGAACTGGGGCAAACCGAAAAACAGGCGCAAATTTCAACGTCGATTTTAGGTCGGTGAGATCTCAACTCGATCTGAACCGTGCATTCATTTTCGTTTAAAGGCGGTCTTTCCACGTTGGTTGCCTCTTACCTGGCTCGCGCACGTGGTTCTGGAGAGCCCGAGTTGTCCATCACGCGAGTGAAGGATCTTGAACAGTTTTTGCGAGAATGTATGGCCTTCCAGATCGATCACGCGCATGAATACAGTACCCCCGAGAACGGCCTGGATGTTCGGCTGGAAGACCTGAGACGGAAATTTGAAGAATTACTCGGTAACGCAAACGGGTACGTTGTGGTTTGGAGCATCCCATCGTCATAGTTACTCACTATTTCTTGAAAGGGAGAGGAAACTTTCGGGCGTCGGAATCACTTCCACCCGTATGGCATCTTGAAAATTTTCACCCCGCATTCTGGAAATTTTCGCCCCCTTTCCTTATGGAAAGGTATTTCCTTATGGAAAGGAACTTTGTTTTATAAGTTTTTAGTAGATTTGATCTGCACAGTCAAGATCGCTCCCCCGCCTGAATATTGGGGCTGTGGATAATACCCCTTGGACTTCATTGTTATTCTAGCATATCACTTTCCTTACCACATCCTGTCATTGACTTCTCATTGAGGTTCACATGGAGTCGTAGATACACAGAACCAACTTTTATTCCAGTATGGAGTAAGCTGATCACCAGGAAGGCTTTCTTCTGGACCACTGGCAGCGTGACTTTACGTGTATGGTCACGTGAGCGATGAGATTGGAACGCTTAAAGTGTGTATGTCCGGGCCCAACATATAAACCATCTCAAACGTATAGACTTGACTTGAGCCATCCAACCAGCCATGAAAACGAAGAACAAACAGACCAAATTTCCAGTGGTGAGACTCCCTTATAATAGCCCTGTCGAAACACCATTTTGGACCTCACACCTGACGGGACGCAGGCCCGCATAAAGAAAATCATGCAAAAGGACGAAGAGGTCGGCAAGGTTGCGCAGGCGACACCAGTCGTGATATGTACGCCCCTCCTTTCTTACGCGCTTCGCACACCATGAATGCACCCAATCACCTCCACCTCCACCTCCACCCCCACCTCCAATCACTCTCTCTTTCATTCCTTTGCACAACACGTCGTAGCAAAAGCCCTCGAACTTTTCCTCGCCATGATCGTGGAGGAGGCGAGCAAGGTCACGCTCGAACGAGGCGCTAAAAAGGTCGAGGCATATCATCTGTAGGTGTCTTTCTCTTCCTTCCCCTCTTCCTCTACCCCCCCCCCTCTCTCGTGTGATCACCGTGGACGTGACGTGACCCCCCCAGAAAACATGCTGTTGAAACGACGGAGATGCTGGACTTTTTGAAGGAGATCGTGGAATCCGTACCGGATCCATCGGCTGGTGGAACCATTGACCTCGAAGCCGAAGCTGCGGAGGGCTCGAAGCGCAAGCGAGGCAAGGCGAAGAAAAACGGCACCCCTGCTACTTCTGGCGAGCAAAAGAGGCGTCGCAAAAGGAAGGGCGACACCGATGTGGGTGGAGGGGGGGAAGAAGGTGGAGGAGGTGCAAAATCAGAACCGGAAGGCGACACAGCTATGGACGAGGACGATGACAGGGATGGTTACGCGGAATCGAGCCATCGAGACCAGGATGGGGATTGGCGAGATGACGAGGATTCACCCTATATTCCGAGATGATGACAATTTGAACGAAACTGTATCCCAGCGGGAAACGATACACCGTCCTCGTTCTGGTAGGGCTACATGTAAATTAATTAGACCAACTCAACCTCGCCTCTCCTGACCAGCTGCTCAACGACCGAGTAAGGGGTTAAAGAGATGTGTCCTTTATCCATTGTCAGGGTGGAACCACTGACCAAAGTCAATCTCTTGTTTGGCACGACGGAGCAAAGAAACGACTCACTCAGGTAATCTCACCGGCGGACATTTCTGACGCGCATGAATGAAGACGGCATGGCTCTTATCAGGCTCAGCGACTACGAGTGCCTGTTAGAGATATTTTGGATCCATCGTGGCACTCACCCATCGGTGGAAGAAAAGGTGTCCTATCATCCAATGTTTGCTGGCTTCCCGGCAAACCTTGTAGGACTGAAAGATAGAAATGCTGATCGGTGAGCCTCGCAAACCTAAACGGAAACGTCAACCAGCGGGTCATACGAGTGCAAGTGACATTCGTCACCTGCGAGCGTGGTCTACCTCGTTCTCCGAAAGACGTTGTTGAACCTCTGGGTTGGTCATGATATATCGAGCAAACTTTTCGATCTGTAACGATCGTCGTTTGCCTGGATGGGGTGGGGGGGGGGGCGATGCTCACATGGTGGCACCGAAAACGTTGCTCACCTTGAACAGCCTCGTACGAAGATACGATCTGACGACAAACTTTACCCGCTCGACCTCTGTCTGAGCGAGCATAATCCTAAAGTGATCCTCGGAGGACGAGGGATCGGACAGCAACAACTGAACGGTCTCGGACTGCAACATCGTCCGCGTGCGTGAGCAGCTCTCACGTTTGGGAACGAGGGATGGCGCGATCGCACCTCAAACCTACCTGACGCCGTATATGATCGAGCAGCCCGGCGAGAACGGCTTCTGCAACTGGGAGAATATCGGGGGCGTGCCGCTCGTTCATCCAATGTCGGATGAGCTGTTGCAGTCCTGTCTCTTCCTCGTCTTCCTCGAACAAGGGTGGCGCAGCGGGCATCGGAACGTCATCGTCATCGCGTGGTGCATTCCGTAGTCGATTCTGGAATGGGTTGTTGTCGCCATCGAGTCTGCTGAAGAAGTTGTCGTCATCGTCCATCATGGTGACCAGGGGCGAGGTGGCGGAAATTCAGAAACACGTCAATGCCCTTGGAGCTGTTGATCTCACATCACGATTATTGGTACTGAAACTCACCGACGAAGGGGAAGATGGTGGTGTTGGACGAATGACAAATGACAAGTGCAAGTTCAACGCGCACTCTTGGCATCATGTTAAAGTGCGTTCATGATCGACATGTCCACTTCATTCCATGAACGGCGCATGGCCGAGATACACGCCAAATGACTTTAGCAATAATTGATATGATACATGACACGTCTACCACAAGACGATACAAAACTGGCGGCAGTTATCGTGTGTGCACACAAGATTCTCATATAGCGTCGTTCTCGACCAACTTGCCACAAATCACGTACTTGTTCGAAAAATGCTCGATCCAACCTAAAAGACGATGAGTATACTTTGCAGAACGAGATGTGCATTCGCTCGACACACCTCTCATGTTTTCGCTGAGAAAGATACGTCAGACTGTGTGCATATATCGAGTAAGTACACCTACATTTCATCTGGGCGGAGGTCCTCCAGCTTGTCCATGGGCTGATCGATCGGGGTCAACATTTCTGAGTAATGGAAGTTGCATCATGTGGTACACGGCGTCATACTGATAGGGAACATACCCTGGTCAAAAGACTGTTTGGCCATGCCTCGAGAAGCATCCCGACCCGCAAAGTTACCATACATACCCCCTGAGCAACGTTAACAACTTGCACGCCCTAAAAGGATTCGAGCGACGACTGCGCACCGGGTCCATAAAAGTTACGCCCTGCGGTGACATCAAAGACGATGGCATTTATCGCAAGTAGAATCCTTCCACCGTCTTTCCCATCAAAAGGTGTCAGAGTGTTTGGAGTGTAGGTCTGAAACAAGACCGTAGGCGCATGGGATTTAGGCATCCATGAATAGCCCTTCTTGAACTCGTGGGGGACGTCTTTTGGAGTTGAGATGGGCGGGAAGACGATTTTTTGGACTGAATAGAGTATGTAGATGAGCAGTGCTGTGTTCACAGGTGTAGCAAAGTCCAGCGAGAACGCCATGTCGTTGATGAGATGGAGATGGACGTCGTAGTTGGCGGTCAAAGTCTGATGTACGTGAGACCCCAACGCGGGCAGAGTGACTCAGCGTGTCTTGGTCAGCCTATCGTCATTACCTGAAGCTGCCACTAATTACTACCTACTGGAGGCAGTGATCCATGCAGGGCAGGCGTATCTGTGTGAGCCCACTTGGCTTGGTATCCACAAGCCATTTCGCTTTGTGAACAGCTGTCCCTCATGTGGATGGGATAGTACTCCACACGTCATGCTCTATCATCAAACCTTTACCGATCCGTCAACCAGCTGTTCATTCACTCCATAAAATACACTATAGTATCCATCACCCCTCATGATCCTATAAGTGCGCAGGGAAGTGACGCTTATATTCTGAAACGGCATCAGCGGAAACACCCTTAATCAATAAATGTATGTTTGTTCAGCTCGCTCACAAGACTCTGGATTTGCTCTGCCCATACTAAATCGAGTCACCCGTGTGGACTGCTGGTATTTGGTGACGGGGGGCCCCTTAAGTTGTTTGCGATCCGATTCGTGCTCCTGCTCAACCGCAATCCACCGTCACTGGCCTTGGAGGGCAAGTATGTATAAGTCTCCAGGACTTCGCTAATGGTGCGACTCACATGTAAAGCATTCACTTTTACGAACCTTGTAACACCGAATTATACGGTATATCGTTTTCGAGAATACATAGGTCAATCCAACCTCCCGCTGCGAGGCATTCGAGTATTCCTGAGTCTGGAAAGTGACGTTTGCACTGGAAACCCTAGACTCGCCCCAATTTGATGGATACATTACTTCTGGTTTGGGAATAGAGTCTATCATGTACTGTCAGGCGAATGTTGAGTGACGTGAGGGTCGGGGTCGCGTTGCTCACGTGGCAAGGACAGTGTTGGTATATGCTGTGGTGTTCAAGATTCGAGAGAAATTTCGGTCCTGGTCGGATATCAAGCGCCTGCATGCAGAGCGGTACACGTATTTGGGATGTGAGGGCGTAGGGAATGAGCATGAATTTGGGTATGCTATGTCCCAATGGAAGTAGCGCCATCAGATGGCCGCTCTTTCCTCAAGACGAAAACCGTGCAAGGACAATCTGTGACAGTCTGAGAATGCTAGGTATGTCCGTTGGATTCGTGAGCTTACCTGTCGACCATGTCGGTTGTTACAACTGACGATGTGTGCGTGATCAGGATGCGATTGGTTCTACGATCAGTGAGCAGGGTAGATTATCGAATGCAAAGTAGTATACCATATCTGAGGCCAAAGAGTCGAAGGAAGCTTGCCGTTCGAGTTCTTTTGCTACTAGTATAGATTAATCTGGAGAGTAGTACTGATCGTGAGCCCTGATGGGCCCACGTGGGTCTGTACAGTCATTGATGAGACGAACCCAGGAGTAAAAGGGGGTGACTAGGAGTAACTCACTGTCAGAGTTTCGGTAGTAATTTAGGACTCAACTTGAAATTGTCTGACCTCCTGTGAGTATGCATGCCATATGGCTCAACCACCGCGAGACAACAAAACGGTTGCGAGAATCGGAGCAACTCCGAGCACCACCTTCTAGCTCTTCGCGTTCACGAGCACGCTGAATCATACCGACTCGGAGTTCCCTTGCAGAGTCTGCACTTGAAGCGGGTAGCATAGAGGGAGACCGCGAAAGGGTCGTAAGTAAGTTACGATCACGTGACCTGCTATAACCATTTTTGGGCCTCCCGAGGTGTAGTGCAACTGTGCAAGTGCTTGTCTGTGAACGACGATGAACACTACATATCCCATATTTTCTGCACGGCTATATAGCCCACATGTGCGCTCGCAGTGTGGCACATGCGGTACCTCGTTGGAGTTCCCCTTACCCTCGCCGACACCTCCTTCAGGTACCCTACTCCGCATCCGGTGCGTCCAATGCCAAACTGTATACCAACATGTGTTCTACCCGGTACAACTGCCACCTGGTGTATTCGTTTCCTCCACGCCCCAGACACCTAATGGTTCAAGTTCCACCTCTGCCGCCGCACGGAAAAGCCGGAGGATTGGGACACAAGAGAAACCCTTGGAGACCGGATACTATGATCTCCTTGGTATCCCAATAGACGCGACCACAGAGGACGTCAAGAAAGCATATCGCAAGTGTTCCTTGTTAAATCCTTGCGCTATTCTTACGTGATGCTCATATCACGTTGACGTCTAGGACGGCTGGCTATTAAACATCACCCTGACAAGAATCCGGACGATCCACATGCCGAGGAGCGTTTCAAAGAGATTGCAATTGCTTACCAGACGCTTTCAGATCCAGCACTTCGTAAGAAATACAACGAGTTTGGTCCGAAGGAGAGTGCACCCGAAGGAGGTTTCGTCGATCCCGAGGAGGTTTTCGGCGCAATATTTGGTGGCGAACGTTTCTTGCCGATCATTGGTCAGATTAGTTTGGCTAGAGATATGAAGACGGCTCTGCAAGAAGCCGATGAAGCGGAAGGGGAGGATGGTAAAGAAGTGAAACGCGATGCCAAGGGCAAAGAGATCCTAACAGAGGAAGAGAAGGCACGGAAAGAAGAGAAGGAGAGGAAAGCCACCGCTGAGGTAACTTGACTTTTTTCGATCCTTGCTGCAACTTCCAATAACGTTGTCAGAAAACCGAGGCTCGTACCGAGCGGGTACGAAAGCTGTCAGTGCACATCTTAACCGCCCATCTTATCTTGTTCTCACTTTCGACAGCGTGGAGAACTTGGAGCGCAAGCTTAGCATCTTTACGGAGTCAGCGACTGGCCCCGATGATCCAGAGGTATCCAGAAGTTGGCGTACGATCTGTCAACTTGAAGCAGAGTATGTCTTCTTATTCTCGAATATATCCAACATGACGAGTCTTCCATCAGGGAGCTCGGGAAGGAGTCGTATGGTGTTGAACTATTGCATGCGATTGGCTTCGTCTACGTATCTAAGGCGAAGCAATTCCTGGCCACCAGCCAGACGTTCTTTGGTGTCGGTGGTTGGCTGCACAATGTACAAGGAAAGTACCACGTGTTCAGCGAGACGTAAGTGTCCTGGCACTGTCTTATGCGAAGATCCTTATCGTCAACAGGGTGTCGACACTTCGTTCGGCTATCGAACTGAAGGGTGTTTTCGATCAAATCCAAGCCGCCGAGAAGGCGGGCAACTTGTCACTCGAGGATAAAAAGCGTCTAGAGGAACAAGCAGCCGAGAAGGGTCTACAAGCCCTTTTCAAGGTTTGTCGATCCTTCCGCTCTCGTAGCTCCTTGTTCAATGGCCTTTTACTAGGGAACGAAACTTGAAATAGAGTCTGTCCTGCGTGAGACTTGTGATCGCGTACTAGAAGATACGACCGTCTCTCGTAGCAAAACCGCCCTTCGTGCCGTTGCACTGCAGATTCTCGGTGAGGCGTACGTGACGGTGAAGAAAGAAGCGGACAACAACGCGCCGGACGACAGCGAATACGTGAGGGTGGACACGAAGACGAGTCGTGAGAGAGATCGCCACCGAGCGGCCTAGTCACATCTCGCCATGCCTCCGTATGCTATACCGTGATCTTGCTCCTGGAGCAAATCACATTTTAATACGTGTACCTCCTAGCAAGCTTTCACTCTGGTGTCTCAGGACAGAAACCGCGGAAAATAAGAAGGTGCCACAATCACAAATAATTAAATGCATGCCAGCGAGGTGGACATCGGGGAGCTGGTGCCCGCTCGGGAAAGCTCCTGTTAATTCTGGCGCACGAGTGACGGATTACAGCCGTTTTGGTAAATGACAGTGGCTCGAAGAGGTAAAATTCCAAGCGTATGGATCTACTCGATCACGATTATTCATTCTTGTTCGACTACGATCCTCGCCATCGAACTACGACTTGAAAACGACTTTTTTCCCGCCCCGGTGTTTGTGTACGCCGAATGTGAACCGCACCGAAGGTCAGGATGATCACGAAAATGGTGTTGGTACCACCAACTCGGATAATGAGCACGCATGGCTATCACATGAAACAGGCGAGAACACACCCGGTCAACGGGGGAAAACATGGTATATAAGACTGAGAAGCACGTAGCATATGGTACGAACCGCAGTACTTATCTTCGACGTAGCACTCGCTGCCGTGATAACGCTGGGACGCGGCCATGGCATGATCGATAAGATCGTACGCGAGGCCCATAGATCTATTGCATATTGAGACTCGCGTTCAAACGTTCATGGACACAGCGTTGGTGGCTTTTCCACATGACATGTGGCACTGCGGGTCTGTCTGCCAGCGGGCTCTTTCAAACACGGAGATTTCAAACAGCCTGGTGCCCTTTTTGTGTCGCGGAAATGATGAGGCCCGCTAGTGCCGGCGGCAGAAACCGTTGCTTGGCGGTTTGAGAGAGTTCCCACTCCCGAGTCGCCGGCCGTGGACAAAAGGGCTGAAAGAAAAATAACAATGGAATGGTAGCAGAAATTGAGGGAGGAGCTGGCGAGAATCTGGCAAAGGAGGAACTACAGCAGAGCAAGTTTCTTAAATTATCAAAAATACACTTTGCGTTGCTTTGTAATAAGCTTTGGTGTAGGTATGACAATGTGTTCTCCCACGATTATTATGGATCTACATGTCGGCATATCCCGGTGAGGCGTGTTCCCACGATTATGGGGGGGTTGATGCGACTTGTGGCGCTATACCACACAAGGTTCTGTCAGTCGTTTTCCCACGGATTATGAGGAAACCTCGTCAAGCGACGTGCCATCCCAAAACTCTACGTATCTACGTGTCTAACTATCGATGGATCTCCACGTGCACGACGCGATAGAATCAAGCATACAAGCTTTCATCGAAACGTCAATTCTCCGGGATCAATACGACCGGGGTTTGATGACTGGTGACACCGGTGACATGTCGTCTGTTTGCAGACCGAGCTGATCAAGAAGATTCTCTTTTTTTGATTGGTAATCTATTGTCCACAAAAATCCCCGTATAAGTACAAATGGAAAAGAAAATATTTTTGAAAAGGTATGGAAAGGTCTTGTCAGGCGGCAATTGGAATAACCCGCTCCGTGGCGGCCCACCTGACATACATCTAGATACGGGAAGAAGTCAAGGAACCCCTCCGAAAAAAAACAAGTGAGATGTAATAACAGAGCAGTAGCAAAACAAATACACAATAAAGAGAGCAAGGAGGAAAGACTGGCCCCACATTCGTGATCGCGAGTGAACCCCATAACAATAATTAAACACACAAAAGATGGCAACGAGCGTTTACTTCTCAGAGTTAGCAAAGCTCGAGTTCTTTGGTGTGAAACTTCCTGGGTCTTGGGAGTCGATCGAGATCTCCGAATGTCTATGACGGACCTGGAAGGGGTATTCTCCGGGGGCATCGCCCGCCTTACCGTACCTACGGCTGATGAGGTATTTGCTGCAACGACATCAGAGGGGACGAGAAACGCAAGTGTATCGCGAACTTACACCCATGGAGGAGTGATACCACCAGGAGGAATGACCCATGGTTCCGATGCATCGTAATTTGGGGGTGAAATACGACCGTCAGTCACTTTGCGCACGATCCAGACGAAGCCATTGAGAATGAGGTAGGTCGCGACGCCTACGATGACACCATACGCAATGCTGCAAGACCTCAGTCGCACTTCCAATAATCTCAATAAAAACTTACTTGAATGATAGCGGAATAATAAGGATCGTCAAGAAGGCTGGGAGTGCATCACCAATGTAATCCCAATTGATATCACGAACATTGCGGATCATGAGAGAGCCAACGATGACGAGAGCACCCCCCGTAGCCCAAGGGGGGATGGAGGCGAATATAGGAGCGAAGAAGATGGACACGAAGAACAGAAGGCCAGTCACGATCGCGACAATGCCAGTCTTGCCACCCTCTACAAGCATGTTTGAGTAAAGTCGAATGCCACAAGTGAGCTGCCGTACCTGCAATACCTGTCGCAGACTCAATGAAAGCCGTGACAGGACTGGTGCCAACGAGAGCACCCATGGAGATTGAGAATGCATCAACACAGTACGCGACAGTAGAGTTTTCGAAGTCAAGGGTGACTGGGTCTCGCAGTCCAGCAAATTTGGCCATAGAGTATAGGGTACCTGTGGTATCTACAATGTTTTGTTCAGTCAACGTAAAGCTAAACTTATCATCGATCTCACCCAAAATGTCGACATAGAGGAAGGTGATGAGAGCGTACCAAACCTTTCCTTTGCCATAGTTATACTGGTATTCCCTTATTAATAATGATGGCCTAGAGAAGCAGAAATATGCTTACATCTAGAGCATTGCCAATATACTTCAGCGGGTGCCATGTGGCAACCTGCTTGAAAAAATCGAAAAGTTGGTCGCCAGAAGAGTTGTGGGGGAAGTATGTCACTGGAGTTGATCGAGGCCACGAGATGATGGATGTAACAAAAATGCCTATGAGGATCGAGCCCTTGACACGGTACATCATCAACAATACAGTTAAGATACTTTGATGCAGACACAAGTAAGCGACAAATTTAACGAGTCAGGTAAGGAAAGCTGCGTACCCGCCTGTGAAGACACCTAACCACATGGTAGGACTTTGCAGCACTGCCGTTCCACAGTAATATGGAAGGTTTGGAAGCCAATCTGAAATCGAGTGACATTTGATGAGCTAGACGAAAAGAAAGCGCAGAAATGGATAGCATACCGCTTGAATTACATCCTCCCAAACCTACCAAGTTGGTTGTGTCCCCTCCAATGACGTTTAGACCACCAGAGGCTGCGCGCAAACGTTAGTACATCTCGGCAGTGCGGACGAAAAAGGATATACTCAGGCCGATGAATCTACGTCAACAAATCAATGAGGTCCGACTCATCAGACAAGTTTCAGGGGATACCCACGCAATATAAATACCGATTCCGGCACCCACGGCAAGCACGAGCGACTGTGGCATAATTCGCGCCAGCCATTGACGCAAACCGAGCAACGACAGGACAAAAAACACCCAACTACAGGGAAGTAGTTGGTCGTCAACGTTGGGGGAACCCTGGAAAGTTTGACACGCACCCTTCTAAAAAGATGGCAGCAAGGGCTTCGCGGTATGTTATAAGCCCACTTCCGTGGTAGCCGACGACAGAATACGTGAACTGAATTGCGTAAGCGGTCAGAAGCCGATCACGGCGGCCAGAGATCGGAGACGACACACATAGGCGTTTAACCCCATGCCAGGGGCCATACCTACAGGAAGGTTGGCAAATGCACCCATGAGGACTGAGGCGAGGGCAGAAATGGCAGCAGTGCTGGTTATGAGATCCTGCTTGATTTCCTGAACACATGAGAGATATGTTTCATCTGTTGCACAGTTGTTGGGCGCGTTGCAGACACAAGTTCCTCCTGAGTCGCCCACGATCGAGGCGTTGACGGAAATCTGTGATATATGCGAATGGAGCGTTTGTTTTCTTTGATTTTGGGAGGGACGAAAGGCTCACGATGTACGCCATGGCAGCCTGTTTTGAATTAGGTGGACATCGTCAAGGCAGGACGTGGTGAGACGGGAGAGCGCGCGCACCCAAGTTGTTATACCAGCACGGACGTCCGTCTATAGTGCGTTGTTAGTCCATGCACGCGGATGAGGGATAGGTAACATACCATAAATCGTGAGCCATCCCGTTCGCGAGGATGGCCGGACCCCTCAAGGCGAAACCATCGCCCGATCGCAGAATCAGCAACCTGGCGGAAAATGAGAGGTGCGCGGTATGGAGAGGAAGGATGAAGTACCTGGGCATTGAGTCTGTCCGCAAAGGTGAGGGTCATACTATGGAACGAGGAAAATGAATGTGGAGGAGAAAAAATATATAACGAATGTAAAGACACGTAGCGGACCCCGGTGACCTCGAAGGAGAGGGTTGACCGGGAAAGATGGAAGGCTGAGTTGGCCGAGTATTAAGTACATAGTGTCTGCGGTGACAGATTCAGTAGTTACATCATCAATCTCAGGTTCACACATGGCTCCATCCCCTGGGAGATAAAACGTAAATTAATTCTCGTTTCCACACACCAATATCAAGTCAGGTCTCTGCCATCAGGTCCCTTCCCGTCCTCCCCCCCGTCCGCCCTCACTCGGACCGCACCGAACGAGCGACAGCATCCTTTGTGCAGGCGGATGGAAACACAGCTAGCGAGGACTGTTTCCAGATCCACTGCCCTTCCGAGTTCCGACCGAACAGAACCATTTTTGAATGATTCGGATGTGATCGCAGCGCTTTGCTCATCGATGAGTATGTACATACCACTTTAGCGAGCCAGTTCGAATTCCCAGTGACTCGCCTCGTCCAATCAGATCGGCAACAGCGCTTGTTATCCCATTCATCCATCATGATGCATGATAGTCGAAACTGCCTCGTGTTTGATCAAGTAAATAGTCTTATCAACCGTGTCACATGACGAAATTTTTTTCTGAATTAGGCTCATCTCAATTACTGATCTTGTCACGGACT
This sequence comes from Boletus pseudo-olivaceus, assembly GCA_038092955.1. Lineage (NCBI taxonomy): Eukaryota > Fungi > Basidiomycota > Agaricomycetes > Boletales > Boletaceae > Boletus > Boletus pseudo-olivaceus. The sequence continues at coordinate 61,615 of JBBPRI010000049.1, forward strand.
CTTTCTGGTCACCCGACTACTTCCGCAGCTGAGGGGCGATTCTCGAACCCGACCCTGCAGTCTGAGATCTGAGACCTGGGCGCCCCACGGCCCTGTGGCAGGCGCTCTGGTCGACTAGCCAACCCCCCTCAACGAGCCACAAGTACGGACAGACGGATTGTATAATGGGGAAAAATAGAACCGACGCCGCTGCTTGCCAACCAATCGCCAACGAATCATGTCATGGAAAGAGCAGCTATACCGTTTGTAAACTATCCATGACTCCCACGCTCATCTCGATTACCTCACTATTGTTTTTCTAGCGTTGATTGGGGATAAAGAGCCCATACTCGCACTTAGTCTTTGTCCACAGCAGGCACGTATTAGGTTCAATTTGACGTTGCGGGTAAAATGGCGGCACAAATTGGTGATATTGGCAGGGAATATACGGCCGCCTTCTGTTGTATTGAACCTTGATCAAGGACGCCATTGATGGTAACCTCAAGGTCTTGGCCGGTTCGAATCCGAAATAAATGGACCGAAACGAATCACAGCTCGCGTATTCGCTCAGGCATCCCACCAAACATGTCGCCCAAAAACTGCCGGGTCGATGACCCCCAAAATTCAGGGACTAGCAGTTGTCAACTGTCAAATGGGTTCGTACTTGCTGTAGTGTCAAGGTTCAACGTTGGACTTGTTCGGGAACTCTAAGACTCCCTGACAATCCCGACACTGGAACATCATGACGGTCGCCACAGCCGACGACTTGATGGCGAATTGGAACATTTTGGAAAGACGGGATAACACCGCTTCACCCGCGGATTCAGTGCGCTGAATGCACAGAATCTGAGGGGAATATTGTGCGATATGCAATCAATAGTAGCTTTGGAAATGGGAAGCACCAGTGGGGATAGCTTCAAAGTTCCCAAGGAAGCAGGATGCAAAGCAGGCCTCCTACATGAAAGAGAGTTCTCGAACCAGTCTCAACAGACCAGTGACTTGGTAGAAAATCAGCCATGCATTGTCATCGACGAATGGGAGGCTCGGGCGGACTTACATTACAGGAGTAAACTCTCGGTTAGTAGGAAGTAAAAGCTTGCACATGCGCAAACGAAGGACGAAGGGAGGCTGGTCGCAATACGTTGAGGCTACACCAAAGCCTCTACTGTACAACTTCTCGTTTCGGTACAGAGATAGTCTGGCTTATCTCTGTACATTGGTGGGACGAAGGCACGTGTAGAATGAGATTCTCTTCTTGCATTGCTGCAAAGGAAGGTGGAGAATCTCCATCACGTCATGTAAGCTCCCGCGGTGAAGCCATGAGCCAAAGACGTGGATGCCTTGCAGTCACCGAGTCAGTGCTGTTGGGTCCTAGTTGGATCAGTCAGCCACTTGAGCCAGCATAACAATGGTGTTCGACACCAAGGAGAATAGAAACTTAAGCGCAAGATGTCCTTGACTTTCTGAGCAACAGTACCTGCCCAAGGACACAGGGCAAGTACTCTGGAGTGGGCTGTGGTTGAGGTGGCTGATCTGAATCAAAAGCTATTCGTAGCGCTCACGTGGCAAAGCCACGCGCCGAGTATGGACCAGGAGGCGTAACACTCTTGTTCAGCCCATCCACCATTTCCCTCCCCCATTTCTCATCGCTCAACATGTCTCACTTGATCCCATTCCAAAAAATGCCTCTCGCAGCACTGCTACTGTGCAGCTACCACCAAGAGGCTCTTTCAATCGAATATGTCAAATGGTGCACGTAGGGAGACTGGGATCAGGGCAAGGTAACCGTTCGCACTGGGCTCAAAAGATTCTAGCACTCACGTTCTGTTCTAGCTACCCACACAAAGTGCCCTACAGTGGCACTTTTTTTCGTTAATCACATTTGTGACCCCGTTATGGCGCTACCGCATCCTCCCGATGGCGGGTGATGAGCAGAGACACTCAATGAGCCCGGATGCCAGCAAAAACGATGGAATCGCGGCATATATACTGCTAATCGATGGGATTTACTATTGAACTGACACGGCGCACTTGACTGTGGGAGGTTCCGCACTCATCGAGTGGATTTCAGAACTAACCGTACAGGACATTGCACAGCTTTGGGTGACGACGTGCACCTCGTTGACGTTCGATATATTTCATCGTCATCCACTCTACTCGGTGTCTCTTCAGCCTGTCGAGACAACATTGTTCGGATGGCAAGAGATGACTCCGTTGTACTCTCCAGCCCCAACCCTGTGGAGCCGTAATGAAACAGTAAGGTTCTATCCCTAATTGATATCATGTGGTGACTTATTGCATGTATTATGCAGATGGGATATGCTCCTTGGTCATTACCTGCCAAACCGAATGGCGAATTCGTCGCTACGAGTCTACACGTCGACCTGCAGTGGGCTTCGCCTAGTGCGCCACTATATCAGTGCTTGGTCGAGAATCATGAAGGGTCGAGATATCATAGTCGTATAGTAGTTGATATTTTCGTTTAGATTTTCCTCGCATTTTTTTCCGTCAGCAGGCATGCCCAAGGTAGGTAATTCAGGGCGGGTTGTGTTTGTGGCCAAACACCGGCATACGGCGGCCTGCTATTTGTCAGATCACCCTTTTATTGTTTCGGCCCGAAAGTGGGTTTTCGGCCAATTTTCCGACTCCAGCGCCGCCGCTGCCACCGACGACGCCCACCCCTTCCCCCACTGTTTTCTGCTATCTGCCAATTCTTCTTTTTCTCTAAACGCTCTCCATGATATGCCCCGCAACCATAATTTGGGTACTTCCGCCCTGCGAAACCGCAACCGAGTCACAAACAAGACTCGCCTCAAGGTCGTCCATGGTAACATCGAGGCGGATGCCTTGTCATTCGATGAGGACGAGGAAAAGGCCAGAATCGTCAGCACGGCCGGCGTGGATGCTGAGGACGCCAACGTGAGTCTCCTTTGTGCGCGTCGTGCGTTGTGTCGCCCTTGTTGAACACGCCGACGTGTCGCTTTCTGATTGGCTGACACCGTGGGAAATCGATTATCGATGGCTGACTAATTTTACAGGAGCACCACCTACAAGCGGTGCTTTCCGCGGCATCGCAGCGCCACCAGTCCGTGGGACGTTCCACCCGGGGAGCAACTGACAAAGTTACATCGGTCACTGCCGCCTATATCCCCACACCGGACTCGACGGGTCTGGTCGATAATTATGCCGAGCTTTACCCCTCCAGCCGATGGACGCAACCGGATGCGTATGTGCGCTCTTCCGAAACGGTCGAAGAAGCACTCTTTAGCGGCCTCATTGATTCATTCACGTATTACATGGATGAGCGTGACAAAGAATGGCTCGACCGCAACAACGAGGAGGCTCGCGGAGAGGGAACTAGCGTACAAGGCGCGGTCTCCGCATCGGGTGCTACCACACGTTCTTGCCCCCAGCGAAGCGCAAAAGCAAAGGGCAAGGAACCGGAGTCTGCCCAAGCTGTCGCAATCACAGAAGACGAGTTTGAGCTGGTAATGGGCATCTTCGAGAAAGTAACCCACGATAGGACTGAATTTCTCCATCACGTATGTCACTCGGCCTAAAGCGGATGAACCATGTACTGATTACCGGTTCGGTTTCAGGGATTGGAGTCCGGAATGGCCTTTCCTCCCTTCTTGGACTATCAAGATGTTTTTTCATCCCCGCTACCTCCCTCCGTGTTTGCCAGCTTTATTGTCCCAACGTGGCTACCACCACCAGCGCAATTACTACGTTTGGCGAAGGTGATCTATCCGTACTGGAGAGAACGCCGGATCGAAAGGGGGGGCCACCGGATAATTCCAATTCTAAACGTGGGTATCCGATCATACTCTATCCTATCTGTCTGACATGTATCCAGTTCGACGAGGCGGACGTTATCAACGAATCCTACATATGCTTTCGCCGTCGCGAAATCAAGTCCGTACGAAAGACGCGAGCATCACAGGCAACATCTTCGGACAAACTTTTACGGTTACAATCCGAGCTCGCACAGTCGCTGGAACTCGCCAAAACACTTTTGACGCGCGAAAATCTGAAGAAAGAAAATGTGCATCAAGCCGTGCAAGTCTGGGAGAAAAGGCTTGAATTCGCAGATATAAAGCGCAAGTTCCCTGCTCTGGGAACGAAGGAGGACGAAGAATTGTTACACGAGAAAGAGCGGGTTGCAAAGAAGCCGAGAGTAGAATCCACGAAGTATGATATTTTCCACATTCCTTCGATGTTGATTGACCTCTTTTTACAGCCGCATCACCGGCCTGAAGATCCGCACAAGAGAGAGCGGCGACTCTGGTACACCTTCCCTCCAGACCGAAGCCGCTATCCGTCCGAGAGAGCGTCTCAGCCTCATCAACGCCGCGACCGAACGCGATCTTACACGACGCAAAGAAAGGGATCATGGCTACGAAGATATTCTCGAGGTACGGCTTAGATCGACCCCCTCCCTTTTGCAGGATTCTGACGGAATGTATTTCAGAACCCGTACCAGCGTCCGTCACTCCCCTACACCCGCCGATATTGGAAAGCCATCCCTCTGGCGCGACCATCAGGGTCATCGTCACCAGATACTGATATGGAGGAGAGAGGATTTGAACACCTCCGTTACCTTCGTCGCCGCGTCACACGGTCCGGTAACACTATGGTCGATCGACGCGATGCATTCTCCCGAACACATGGTTTCTCACCAACTTCACATCAACCTCACCGTAGCTTTGGTCGGCGTTTGGAAAAGGGTTTTGACGAGAACGATGAAGATATGCGGAGGTTGCGAGAGCGGTGGCGGTTTGATGAAGACGATGACCCGGTAGTGGCGCCAGAAGGCATCGATGAACAGGACCGTATCCTCGTCGACGACTTTTCTCCCAAATACCTTCGTCACATGATGACACTGCTTACCGAGGCGGACCAACAGCATATCAACAATGACGCGACACTAGTGCTCGTTTCAACGGAAGGTCGTCAACAATCAGTCCTTCCGTTTAGGACGGGTACACAACAGCCATTCATTCGCAGAGACGCACAGACCCCACGCGCGTTCGCGAACGGGATTTCGCAACTTGCCACATCCCGACAAATCACTTCGGTGCCACTCTCCACAGTTCCTAATGGGGTCCCTATCGCGATGCAGACGCATATGAAGGCATTGCAACCTCAGTCCACTACTCCCCGTATCTCTCACGCCGCAGCTTTGCGACCCCCCGGACCACCTCAAATAGTGAATATTCCGGCAATTCCATTGTCTCAGACACCACCACCCCATGTTACCGCTTTGTCCGCTGTATCGGTGAATGGTACCGTCGGCGGTTCTCCATCTCCTGTCCCCCCTCCCTCAGACACAGGTACGGTGAAGCTTGCGTCCACACCAAATGGAAATGTTACGATGGGTGCGACGGCCAACGGAACCAATCAACACGCTTCCGACTCGACCTCTTCCCCCGCCACAGAGTCGCAACAACCCGCACTGCCAGCTGGTTCGCCGGTGCGTCAGAAAACGGACGTGCAACAACCTGTTTCAATTCCCCTTAATGGATACCACATCCCCATCAATGGCTACACGATTCCCAATGCTGCCTACATGCACTCCCGACCACCCAATGGGTTGACCGCACAGCACATGCAAAACCTAAAACTGGCACTTGCTCAAGGTCAGGATGTCAACATGGTGATGCATGGCGCACAGGGCCGTCCTATTCAAACACCGTACGTTGGACACCTAGTGCCCAATGGCACTCATTACAACATGCAAATGGCTGCAGGGGCCGCCAACCTGAACCTGAAGCTTGCGTCTGGGCGACAGTGGAGTGGAGCTGCTCCACCGTTGCAGCAAACTTCGTCACTGGGCAATCAGCAACAAGACGCAAATACCGCACCGAGTACGGCTAGTCCCAATCTCTCTCACGCGACTAGTGCGTTACCAGCGCGTACACCGTCAGCTAATGGAACTCGAAGTGTCAGCCGGCCAGGGGCAATGGGGTCGCCTGTTGGGCACATGATGCCTGGTGGACAGTACGCCGCCCACTCTCTTTCCCCTCACCTGCAAAACGCCGGATCGTCACCCCTTCCAAACCCGACCTCTCTCCCTCCACATCAGTCTCCACCACGTCAGCCACTCACGCCGACGATGAAGATGGCTTCACCGTCGTTGCAACACCAACAAGCTGTCCCTAGTTCGCAGGGAGGGTATTAGCTGTGTTTGCCCGGAACCATTTATGTGATACAGTGTAGGGCATGCATATTCGTTTCCTCTTAACCAAAGCGAGTCCGCCAGTTACCTGCCGTCTCACAGCTCTAGTCTTGTTTTTGATTACACTATCCACTCTGTTTATGTGCTTTTCAGTTATGTATTTCTGTTCGTACGCTCGCAGGACATGTCAATTGGAAGTCGGAAGATAAGTACCAGAATCTGTCAGAACCGACTGCCCGGTCAGACCAGTCATCACTCGGCTAAATTCGGTTGACTTTGCTTCTGGACGCGCCACTTGCCAATCTTCTCGTCACACCGTTAGCCGACTCGAATAAACACGGCCAGCGATGAAAAGTCCAACTCTCCTCTGCATCTCCATCACCTACTCAACGGTCATACCCCCGCAAAAGCCTGGTCTTCTGCACAGTCACTCGTTTGTCGAGAGCTTCTCCTCTCTTCTATTACCACTACTAGTCCTCAACTTTCTCTGCAATGAAGTCCTCTGCCGTCCTGAGTTTTCTTGCTCTCGCGCTCCCTTTTGCTAGCGCGACCCGGTTGAGTGGGCGTCACCACGAAATAGCCAAACGTGCGCGTGCTGATGTCGACGTCCACAAACGATCCTTCACCAATTCGCGCCTCACCTTCTATGATGTCGGTTTGTGAGTACCAAAAACGACGTCGCCCTGATTCAGTTCTTAATTTGCTTTTGTCAGGGGTGCTTGTGGAGTCTGGAATCAACCCAGCGACATGGTGCGTAACGTTGATCATCACCAGTGCTGTTATTGACAATGAATAACAGATCGTGGCTCTGAATGTCGAGCAGTTCGGACCAGGGTACCCTGGTCAATATTGCTTCAAGCCGATCACTATCTTGTGTAATGGGATAACAGTACAGGCAACTATCACTGACGAGGTTCGTTTGACTCTCGCGTCACGTGTTCTCCCCTTATTGTCTTCGGAACGCAGTGCATGGGATGTCCTTGGGGTGGTCTCGATCTCTCTCGTGGTTTGTTTGACATCTTCGCGCCAGAAGCTCAGGGTGTACTCGATGGCGAATGGTGGTTCGACGATTAACAAAACAACTCGTTTAACCTGGTTTAAGTAAATGGGGGCTAGTGAGGGTGCCCTGCACCTGCCCGTGGGTGTCTAGAAGGGCATCTCCCCTTCTTTAGCGTCGAGTCCATCCGTCAAAAAGCGATCGTGGACTTTTTGCGCGCTGAAAGATGTCAGTATATATCCACTTTGCAGGGGGGGGGCTTCTTCGTCCTACCATTCATGTTCATGCAGTCGTCTTTGCCTCAGGAGGTCACTTTTTTTCGTTGGGCGAGTTGTGTTTTCGATTAGTGTTGGTAATGCACCTTCTATCCGTAATACCGTATACTTCACTAGATTTATATACATATACCGCGTGTACTGCGCAATACCTTCCTCTTGGACTTTCTTATCGGAATTTATGTAAATGGAGGACGAATGGAGAGATGACAATCCGTTTGATGTGGTTTACCGTTTGTCAAATAACTTGTCCCGATCCGCGTTAGCCGTTCACCGAGAGCCTATCGGTGTGCAGACATTAGAGCATCCGACTCAATAGTTCCCAAAACGGATGCTTCTACTACCATGTCATCCTGAGAGCCGTACTTTATGTACCAAGTCGATGTCGCTGACGCCCTGGACTTTGTCTCGGACTGGCAGCTCAGTACCACGCAGTTCACTATGGTATACACCATTTCCCCAAGACCTTACTTCGTAGAGTAGCGGCAGCTGATTCTCTTTTACTTAAACTGACAGCAACTCTCCTTGAATCACACAGGGATCTACAACTCTTCAGTCACCCCGAGCGACCAACCGTGGAACACATACAATTACTGCAATGCTCCCCATGTCAACTCCCAACACTATCCAGAACCTGCAGATCCCGAGGCTACACTGGAATACCTGAATGTCGTCGTTCGTCACCACAAGGTACGACCTTGTTGTTTCCTTCTAGTTGTTATCGCTCATTCTTCCGTCTAGCGGACCCCTGATAACTTATACCCCGACGAGCAATCCCTCAATCCCATTTCTGGATGGAATTGTGACGACTTTATCCAACAGGACTACGCAGCTGGGACTGCGCCTGTGTACCACGAGACTGTCATACCCGAATGGCACCCCTTTGCCTCACAAATTTGGTCGGGCACCTGTGACGCCGGCCAACTCACACGCGAGGGTCTAGAGGATGCTGTCAAGCACGGGCAGGTTCGTTTGCTGAATTTGTCCGACTGACTTCAATTGTTATCGATGCCTGGTCTGAATGTACAGGACTTTTGGTCTGTCTATCACGACGCGCTTGGGTTCTTGGACACGGTGGACCCTCGGGACATTTACGTTCGAACGTCCACCGAAGTCCGTACCCACCAAGTCGCGGGTGCGATCTTGTATGGTATGGATCCGAGCACGATTGGACGAGGATGGCCGGTATACACTCAGCCCCAAAATGTCTGTCTGGTTTTTCGTCCTTTTTTTTTTCGCTCGACGCTCAACGTCCCTTCTGCATTCGCACTTCTTTTCCCTGTCTTCGTTTAAGATTGACTCGTTAGTCCCCAACTATGGCTGTCCGAACGCAAACGCTATACGTGCGGCTTATCAATCCGTGCCCGCGTGGACAGATCATCTTGTCCAGCACCGGGATCTTCAACAAAGATTGGATAACACGCTTGGAACAACAGGCCTGAGCGCGTGGAACTCGTGGTGTGCGTATTTGTGCCTCTTGTCGCGATGTCGGGCCCAGAAACCTTTTGAGCCATCGTACAGATGATCATTTCTTTGATACGTTCAGCTCGCGCACTTGTCACGGCCACCCGCTTCCCTGCAATGCCACTGGCGCATGTGTTTCCCAGGAAGATGCGAATACCGTGTTCGCTCTTGGGGATTGGGAATACGAGTGGGTGCTGTAAATGACATGGCGTCGCCTCGGGTCTGACGAGCTCGCAAAGCTACATATGGAATTCGGCGCAGAACGCGTCCACATACACGTCACTGACATTCGGTGAGCCCGTCCCGCCCGATCGGATTCCCCTCCATGGCAAACATGCTCAGTCGGGCGTCCGCATACCCAGGCGTGTTCTTCACTGAATTGTTACACAATTTCGAACGCTTTCGGTCGGGGGACGAAACCCACAAGTTGAGGTTTTACGTGGGACATGATGGGTCTATGATTCGACTCGCGGCTGGTCTCGGACTTGGGGAGGCGTCGAACGCTGGTGCGTTGAGGTGGCCCGCTATGGGTAGCGAGATCATCATGGAGGTGGGTGGACCTCACGGTCTGGTGATCCCGTGTAACCTATCTAAAAGGTTTGGCGCGATACGAGCGGTGGACGATTCGTCCGTGTTATGCATGAAGGTACACCCGTGCCGAGCCTTCGATGGGTCCAATTGGGAGAATTCATTGATATGCTGGACGGTGTCATACCAAGAGAGATTTACGGAGCGTGCACAGAATAACTATGGGTTGGTCCGTGTGCTCAGCGCCAGAAATGAGACATCCTGGCGTGTGTAGTTATGGGATGTTTACAGCATCGGGCTACCAATCCTCGGCGGTTGGCTGAAGCCAGTCTTTCATCGTTGGGCTTCTTCCGTTCTGCAAATGATGTTACTCGAATACATAAACTAGTATACACGTTACACGGGAATTATACGAGAAACTACTCGTCTGCCACGACTACAATACTCTTTCCAACAAACGCACCTTTGAGGAAACGATCGAACGCCACCTCAGCATTCTCCAACCCCCTCCCTGTAAGTCAACTCTTTTGATGCAAGCAAAGCGGGCACTTCCCTCTCAAACATTTCCTGATACTTCGGGGTGAGAGAGGACACGATAAACCCATTGAACGAGATTTCCTTCACGATGACGTTCATCAAGTTCTGTCAAGTTGGTAGGGCATTCATTAAGTCACAGCCAAAAGTCAATCGTGAACGAAGAACTCACCCGAATTGGGTATGTAGGGCCAGAATATCCAGAAATCATCCCGCATTCCTACAGCATGTGAACACCGGTACTAGGGCCAAATCGTTGGTACGAAACGTACGATGAATCGGGCATACCTCGCTGCTGCGTTCAGCGCAGCTTCTAGGGTTTCACCGCCCACGTTGTCCCAGTAGCTACGTACAAAGCCAGTCAGGTACACCGTACAGCACTCTAAAAACAGGCACAACGTACACGTCAACGGGGCCTTCCTTTGCCAATACTTCAGACGTCTTCGTCGTCTTGTAGTTGAATGCGACGTCGGCACCCAGATCTTTCAAGAGTTGGGCCTTGTCATCCGCGCCAGCAGATGCAATGACTTTCATGCCGTCCCTCTTGGCGAGCTGAACGACGAGGCTAGAGCACAAGCCGTCAATGATCGATCTCCTGGACGCCGCGTCGGAATAATGCATACGATCCAACTGCACCAGCTCCACTGGTTACGAACGCCACTTCTCCCTACGCGATAGTACGCGGTATGAGCAGCGAGTGGAAGGAGGCGGGGCAGAACAAGCTCACTTTCTTTGCATGGGAATGCTCTTTCCAGCCAGAGTATGCGGTCTGGCCTGTTGAAAAATAAGCCCGTCGACCTCGACGACGATGGGGCTAAGCGAATTACCAGGCACCCCAGCTATTCCCACGAAGACACTCCAAGGGAGGCCATGCTTGTTGCCTATCTTGCTAAAGTCTTCGGTATTGGTCTGAACCGAGTATTCCTCGAATGCTATAGATCGAGGTAGGCACGAGCTTTGGTATGCGTTTCTACACTCACGGTAGAACCCGTGCAGGTGATCCCCGACCTGGAAGAGAATTCTCGGAACGCACGACGACGCCGGCGCCGTAACCTTGGATCCTGTGTGGGAAGGATTAAGGCGGATGAAAGGTCCAGTAGCCTACTAAACGAGGCACTTACGCATCTCCGATCTTGTAGCTCATCTGACCATGCCGTCAAGGGACGAATCGTCGTTGAACGTGGTTTGGAAACACTTACAGGAAGACCTGGCCTCATCTTGGCGAGGACATAGGGTTCCAATGATAACACGAGGGTCTTGAGCAAGATGCCCCCATTCAAAGAGACGTTGTCCACGTCCATCGTCTGGCTGCCATCAAACACTGTTGTCTGTCCAGGAACAAAAGAGCCTAGTTGTTGGGAGGACTCGGCGCGAGTCTCTTCACCTAGAGGCTGTATGCTCACCTTTGAAGAATTCCTTGAGGATGATGCGTTTGTTGGTAACAGGGGCCATTAATTATTGGTTCTTGGTTGTCAGAGGGTTCGAGGTAGGTTCGAGTCGTCCATGATGAAGGTCTTATATCTGGTAGTTGCTAACGTACCTGGTCGAGCCCGATATCATCACGCACACCTTTGTTTAGTAATTTTGTGCCGGTCGCCACTTATATGTACAGCTTACCAGCTGCCGGCCCCAAGACGCGTCTAGTATTCGCTGACAGAAAGAGCAACCCCGGGCCACATCAGCACGGTATCATAAGCAAGAGTGTGTAAGTGCGATGTTTGCAGTACGTGGATATTCGAGTAGTCGCCACTAACGTTAACGTGAGCATGGCCCGGCCGGGGCTGACAATGCGAGACAGGTTTCAATCTCCCCCGTCGGTTGGCCGTTGGCATGCACCAGTCTCCAACACAATTGGGACAGCGACCGAGCGCACTGCGCCGCTACTTCCAAGGGATTCAGTCAAAGGATGGGTACGTCCTGCCAGTGATTTTCTGGCACTGAGTCAACCTCAGGTCCCACCCGAGGACCTTGTTTCTCTTCGCGACAGCGACAAAGAGAGAATACACAAGCGACGCATTACTACAAGTCACCCGAACGCGGCGCTGCGCTCCCCCGTTCCGATCTTTGATATGAGGGGCTCGCATCGAGCGAGTGCGAGTTTATCTTAAAGACCTCATGGCCCGGGAGACATATGATGGGAGTATGGGTCTGATAACAGCGTCTCGTGGTGAGTCTACGATATTCATCGTGGGGCCTTTTTGGCTACTGGACCTGATGCCGATCATCCAGGATGGAATTTCTTTCACGTCTATCAACGCTTGCAGGAGATTGTGCCTGGGGAGACATGTCTAGTCCGGCAAGTAGTACTCTCCAGATGGGTCCCCTCACCCGAGTCGCCACCAATTTGCGGTACGGATGCCAGTAGTTCACGGGGGATGAAGCACACCAAGTGACCTTGTATTACGACCGACACAATTAATTAAGGACTACGTCGGCCTTACGGCCAATCCCATACAATCATTGGCATTGGATTTTAGCGTGACATCCACGATCCTGCCGATCCTATAACGATGACAGACTCGGACATTCATTTTCGCTTCGTTATCCCCGGTTGTAGATCCAATATTATACATTGCATAGTAGTCCACACGATCCATTCGAACGTCGACAAAGGTGTCGAGCATTGAATATGGCGAGAGGGAAATGATATATAATTATTTATGTAAATTTGACTGTGCTCTATCCATAGGTGTTACAGTGACAGCTCCCTCTCTAATCGTTTTTCTGTCTTGCAAACATTATCAGTCCAGTAACGACACCATCGTGTACCCCGAGTGGTGTCCCAATCGTAATGACCGCTTTGACATCTTCAACAACACAGTTCCTCCTTGCGGGCACACGGGCGGAAGCAATATCACAACAAGTCAGGATCTGCAACACGCCACGGTGCGACTGAGAACATAAGATAATATATGGGTCAGCGATAGAAGCAAACAAAGGACGATACAGACCATAGCCGATTGCCACCCCAGGTCCCACGCGGAAGCTAGTGGAGACCGAGCACCAGCAAACCATAGCGATTATAGCCCGCCTCCAGATCGTAACAAAACCTTCCTCTGACGCCATCAAATACACAGCAATCCGCATACTGGAAAACGTCTTGCCGGGTCAGGTTGCTGGATTCGCTGATCACGGCTGTACAGCGCTCTTCACTGGCATCGATCGAGAATTTATAGAGGACGATAGGATATTCACTGGGATCGTGGGTCTCTGACAAGGACAGGGTCAGCATTCCCCTTCCGTGTCCATCGTCGGAAGCGTCCAAGAAGATAGTCCGTCTCAGCCCTGGAAGAACAAGGAGCTCTTGTGCGTTGACGAACATGGGGAGGATCTTCGTAGATCCCGAGTCTATCGCCGGGATTGTGATGTCAACGCAGAAATAATGGGTTTGTCCGTGGCGTGTGTCAGTGCTCAGAAACCGTACGTTGGTCTCCCCGGTTACCGGGTCGACAATGGCATCGCGGAGGTGGTGAGTGGGCGCATAACAATACTCGACGAGAACTTCATGCGTAAGACAAAGTTGGTCCGTGTCGGCATCAGACAGATGTGCCGATGGATTTGGAAGGGCAAATGTCTGGATAAGAGTCACCGGAGGGTCCCAGTGCCGCCAGGGATGAAAGACGATGATGTGGCCCCCTGAGAGTACGGTGAACCCAGGCCACCACGGACGGGGTTCCCTGTGGGTAACCGCCTCCTACGACGCCGATGAACATGAATGCAAACTCGACAACGGGACTACTCACGATGCCAGAGCTGAACACAGGGAATCTGTATGTGGCCCGTGTTCGTGCGTCCATCACCATAGGCTCGTAGGGATGCCCAAACAAGCGGTCTATGCCACCATGAAGGAACAAAAAGGGCGCGCTGGCAGACAGGGGGAAATTCGCATATTCTGGCAAGTCCATCTCAAAGGTCAAAGGACCTAACATTGGGCGTACATCATCCTGTAGCGGAAACTCCAGGAGCTTACTGGGGAATGGTACAGTCAGGACCAAGGAAGAACGAGGCGGACAGAAAATGCACGTGCATCGGCGTACGCTGCGAAACGGGTTCGTCTACGTGACGTAGAGCGATAAAAACGCGCTCGGCATCAGGAAACGTCAATGAGCAAGCGTCGAGCGACGATATGGGTTCAGTGCCCGCCCATAAAAGCTGACCTGCACCGGTTTCGAGATCCTGGGCTAGGAGTTGCTGTCCTTCACACCAAATGAACAATCTCCCAAAGAGAAAGTCGAATGAGGTTGATATCGGAGATGGCTTTATAGAAACCTGTGGACCATGGACGCGAGAAACAACGCTGATGGGCTGCGAAGTCCATGTCCGGGATACACGCGCTGAGCGGGTCAATACACGTTCGAGAAACTGCCTGGATTGCCACAGGAATGGTCCAGATGGACGAGGCAAACGTGAATTGGTATATAATGTCCTCCACAGTCGGGCATCGTGAGTGATGCCGTTGAGTTGCTTCGACACCTAGCAAAGATGGATCAGGATCATTGGACGCCCGTGCCCGACAGGCTTCTGGGAAGCAGTTGAGCGCACCAGACGCAGTCCGATGACCTCGTACGGATCCAAGAAGTGCAAGATGTAAAAGATAATTTCGTATGGAAAGAGGATGGTGGATGTGGTCGGGATTGTACTGGCAGGGGCTTGCATCTCACTGGCAAGGGTTTTTGGAGTGCACATTCAACTTTTATATACCCTTCGGATCAGTTTACTTATTCCATGCCAGTCACCGACGCTACGTACAACTCCTCCCTACTTCCACGGGGTACGACCCACCGAAATCCCGGTAGCACCATAGCTTGGCCATAGCAAATGACAAGCACTGGGAAAATAACCGTGCAAAGACTGCCAGTACCGGTCCTCGTGGCCTCTACAACGGTGCGTTCATATCACACCCACCGCGTCCCTGATGGCGACCCTGTTCCCTGCTGGTATGACGTGTCGGGTAACGAAACCAAGAACGTGAAGACGAACCTTCGTCTCATTGGTACACCAGGTGGAATATCCCCATAGACAGGCCAAAGAATCGACGGGAGATAACCGTTCGATCGGGAACGCCTTGGATCCGATCTATGTCAGGCACTCCCAAAGTATTGTGTCTGCACGGGATTAATTCCAACTACTAGTAGCACGCTTTTGAGCGCGTACGATGGGAGTGCACGGCGGACCTCGTACCCCAACCAATTCGCAACCTACTTCAGCCTACAGGCGTTCTTGTACTCTCAGGAGACATGGCACTAACGCTTGCCTTGTGCCTCGTCATGCTTTAGTGTGGCCGGCTGGACTGTACCCTTTCGTTGTCGACCAACTGCTAAATTTGACCTGCTTTAGCGAGGCATCACGATTGCGTCTGGGGCTGGACATCGCCTTTTGCTAGTCCCGTTTGCGATGGTGTCCCGCATGCCCTTTAAGCTATCACACCCTCGGGCACGTCGCAGTCGCAGCTCACGGAAAGAAAGGCAAAATCGTCGTAAAAACCGCACGGCCCGCCGACCTGCAAGATGATCCCTTCTCGATCGCTCCACGTCATCTCCTTTGCCACCACGCTCTTCACCAAAGCCGTCGTCATCGCCTACATGCTCTCTGCGGGAGATTACGAGTTTCTGAACTGGAAAAACAGCCAAGAGTACATACGGACGCAGAGGGTGAGTCTGTTGCGAGCGATGGTAGCCTTTCCGATGAGAAGTAACGTGACGCGAATCGCTTTAGAACTGCGTTTTCAAACAACTCACGCTCGCTATCATCACGTTTCGAGTCAGCAGACACATGCTCAAACGATCCGTGGTTTCGTTTCTCATCTTCACGATCGTCGTCATCAAGTTGCTCACGATCCAGGTCAAGCTCGTCAAGCTTGCTCGGTCCCTTAAGCCCTTCAACGGGCCAGTGCGACTCACAGCCTGTATCATGTTGTCTGGGGCGTTTTTCTACCTCAAGTTGGTGGTCGAGATTTCGTGGGCAGTCTACTACTTGATCATGCTGTGCAGAAATCCGTCTATAAAGGATACTTGTGTGCTGTTGTTCGGCCTATTACGCCTACTTGATTGGAAATAGACACCGGATGAGGACGTCGGTAACGCTCAGGGTTGTAAGCTCTGCCAAAAAAATTCATTTGCACGTCCGACATGACACTTCTGATTGCCTCTGCTCGACCAGCCTGCCACTTCCCGGCGATTGGCGCCATGGAAATTGTAATTGTCAGGCTGGCAGCTCTCGGTCGTGTCGGGACTGCCGAACGATAACATCCAAAACCCACCTGAAAGACTGCGGGACCACGGATTTTGGAGAGGTTGACAAGGAGTGTCCGTGAGCGCTATATTTCGTACAGCTACAAGTAGAGAAAACGATTACGAGGGAGGGGTTTACACGTATCTTCTAGTATGATGCGGGCAACTACCAAATTATGGTGGTGAGAGTAGCATGTGATATAGTTGCAAACTGGATATAAGGTATGGAACGACGGACCGGTATTGGCACGGGTAAAATGGTATCGCCGTTGCGACCGCCAGTTGTCGCGACGTGACCAAGAATGGCACGATCGTTCTCGCCGGTATGTATGCAGGTTTGATAGCCCTGATAGTTTATCAGCATGTGCTTCGCGAGTGCCGCCCTGGCAGGGGGTTAGATTGCAGGTCCCTGGACACTGTGTGCGGATCCGGACGAGGAGGAAGAGGTAGGGTCGTCGCATCCGCTGTCATCGTCATCTCCTCGAGGCCTGGACATCGCCTCGACAGAGTGCTCCACGTCCTCCAACATTCTCCGAACGAACCCATTCCCAACGACGCTTGCTACCATGTTCAAAAAGGCTTGCATGTTGGACCTCTCCTCTTCCAGCTCCGCGTCTGCTAGTCCGGCTTCTACGTACGCGTTTGCCACGTCTGCTCGGGCTTCTGAGAGGCACATTTCGAGGTGGGCACGTTGACGCATCACGTCGGCGAGCATTTGGTTGAGCCAGGTGGGATCTTCCTCTGCGAGAGGGGGTGGTGGTGGATAAGTAAGTGCCATGATGGGAGGGTCGAGCGTCAAATGCGATGGGACATCCGGGAGTGGAAGAGGGAATTTCGAAGGGGGAGGAGGGGCGAATTTCGGGACCCAACACCCGTCCGGTGGAGGCGGGGGGAAATGCTCAAAAGGCCATTCGACAGGGTCGATGACAGTTTGGAAGGGAACTTCTTGAGCTTGGGGGCGTTCAATCACCGGAGACATCGAGGAGGACATTTGAGATAGTAGTCAGGAAATGAAGAGTTCGATGGTCTGCGGTTTGATTTCTCCAAGCGGTAGGGTCAAGTGTGGGCCTGGCTGACTTTCAAGGGGTGAGTGGGTCCAGACATCAGATCTATTGTTTAGGTTTCTCCATTGTTCTGCATCTGTTCTGATTGACTTGGGGGTACTTGGTACGGGCTTGGAAATACACTCGGTCGCCATGCACAACTGTATCGTTGCTCGGTGTTCAGATCGAACGGGAGGCAACGGTGAGCTGGTATCGGATCAGCGGCCAAGTTGGGCCATGATAGCATCATTATCTATCGCTGTCACCCAAACAAACCTGCCAGCAAGTCGTTTCCACGATTTATGAAACCTTGGCCGAGATAACATCACGTCTCAGCAGGAACGCGTGGCTGACCCTGTGTGTGAGTCTTTTCAGCCAATGGAAGCTTGCAGCGGAGTTTTGCAAAAGGAAAGTGGCGGGCGATGCGGCCGCACATGTGTGGGAATGCCACTGTGGGAGGGAATCGACAAAAAAAAAAAACAGCTGAAAACGCCACCAACTTGTTAGCGACGATGAGCAACATAGAATTGAATAACCTTCAGTCATATTTGTCTTTTTCAGAGGCTCAGGATTGACTGTAAAGCCAAAAAGTAGTACGACCCGATACCTCAACGCCACGAATAAGGTGGGTCTCTCTTTTAGGCTGCCCGGGTAGTCACTCTCGCACCGCCATCCGAAAAGTAGGGTGGATGATGTCATGCCTACCCGGGCCCCCAGTCGCATGTCCTATTACTGTCAACCTCATTTAAACCCGCTTCCTCATTTTTTCCCCATCATCCATCTCGCCCCCCTCTTCCACTAATAAACAATGTTACCCATCTCCAGATGCATGGGTGGTACCGCCCGCCCGAGAGACTTGCGTGTCATTACCAGGTCCACAGGTGGTCACTTGGAGAGACTGCACTCGCCAGACGCGTATGAATCCCATTCCGTATACCTTGCTTACTGTTAACCCTAAGTACGCGACAGCCCCCCCTCCTCCGGTTTTCATACGTCCTCGCGTGTTTCCTACGACTCAACTTCGTACAACGTGACTGACGTGCCTGACTTCTTCGTCAAATATAAACAACACCGCGCCACGTCCTCCACAGACTTGGTGAGCCCAATCCCCGTTCTTTTAGGCTGCTTACCAACAATTTACTCTACTCTCCAGCAAGTGCATGAGCGCAGTCACGAACAGACGGGATTAATGCACACTCTTACCGATTCGATCCTTTCGGGTGATGTCATCGCCACTACACGTCGTTTGAAGGCGAAGATCCCTGTCGAACACCAGGCTGCTGAGGGTCGCATCATTCATCCATCTGGCTTTGTTGTTCCTGGCCCAGGACACGCCAGCACTTCTGACGTCGCACGTGCCAAAGAGAGAGAGCGTAACGAGAAGGCAGATCGCGCAGCACAGACAGTGGCCGTCGCTCACCGCGTTCTCGAGTCCGATTTTGAACAAGTCGATGCTACCACTCTTCCCTCTTTACACAAGATACCCTTCGAGGTCCGCGAACCAGACGGAACTGTCAAGCATCCCAGCGGGTTCGTACCCCCCACGCCTGCCCACGAATTTAGGTACGCTGTCAACACCAGCGTACTCAGGGACCGCAAGGTGTCGGCTCTGCGACAGAAGCCTCGGCAGCCATCTCCACCCCGCGGAGTTTTGAGGGCCATCCACACGGCTTCGGCACACAGTCCTTCCGGAAGAGCTTAGGGTGGGATGTGGCAGAGGAAGGGGAAGCGTTCCATGTGTATGAATTGCATGATCAAGAAACGATCGGCCCGGATCCGGCTGTTACGCGTGTTGAAGCGAGGTGGATGAGCCGAGGAGCTGTACCTCGACATCCGAGGTTCTCCGAGTCGATGAAGATGCTCAAATATTATCCTGTATCATAGTTTTATCCATCATTCTTTTCCAATGTCACCCCACGATTGCCTGTGTTCATCGGAGAGCCCGCGAGACCTGCACACTCGAAGATTTCGTTGTTTTATACCACCATCACGCCCTGAGTCACTGGTCGCAATGAACCAACACCACCGACCAAATTGGGCAGTCTCAGTCGTTCAAGTGTCACCCACGCCGAAAAATACCTGATTCTGCAACAGGCCATCGATCTTTGTTGTCAAGCTATGAAACCGAACAACGTTCCTACAAAAGCCTAACGAAGAAAAAAAGGGTATCATGATTTCAAACAACCACTGGTCGCTGGCAGTCCTGTTGTCGGAACGTTGTCAGGGACACGCGCCACCGGGTAAATCTCGAGCAGTGACTCATCTCAAAGACCGAATTTACAACTCCTGCACGACCCGATTCGAGAGCTAGCTGACGTACGCAGCTTTGGGCAGGACGACGGGCACTTTGACCTGTCCGAGGTTGTTACTGCCCTCGTCGAGCTTCAGTTGACGAAAGTCGCTGAAAGTCCCGGATCGAACGAGCCGGATGGTCGGTCTGCGGAATAATTCGTGTGCGAGGGCCCAGGCGATGTTTTCGTTTAATCGGGTCAGCTCACCGAGCATATGTTCCGTTGCGCTCGCGAGGTCAGAGACTTGGGGTAGAGAGAGACGTGATTCCGTGAGCAAAGAGACGTAAAACGACGGGAGAGATGGGGAAGTCATACCTTGGTCGCCAGCGAGCTCGATAAAGAATCCGATCGTGGCAGGGAGGCTTCGATCATCGATCGTCGTAGTCCAATCGACGACTTTCACGAGAACGTTCGGAGCTACGGACGACATGGCAGCCCTCAACTCTTTTTCGCTCACCATGAAATCTGGGAATCGGATGGCCACACTGTCGAGAGGAAAGGTGCCAGTCAGTCAAACACAAGTTACATGAGAATCCTCACTTGCGGCGCTCAACGAATTGGATGATGGGAACGCCATCTGTTGCGTCAAACCCAGAGATCTCGACCACGTCCCCGAGACGATATCGCCAAAGCCCGTCTCGGGTTGTCAACACGAGTTCATATCGTTTGCCCACCTGAACCTCCCACTTCGATACTAGTCAACAAGGAGCCTCGTCTCACGAGGAGTACCCACAGCTTGTGCGAGCGCATCGATCGAATCACTCTTGCTGATATCCAAGAACTCGATGATGTTTATACTGCTTGGCTTGAACAGGTTCAACTCGAACGGGTTGTAAGGCGACCCAATCCAGACCTCCGTGCTTCCATAACCACGAGGACGTATATCTGTTTTGGGACCAAGGAACCATTGGTCCTATACAGGAACAGTGAGGGGAGGAAGACAAGATACCCAGATGATAAACGCACCAACGGGATAGATGATGCGAACGAACCACTGTAGATAGCAGTGATTGAACGCAACTTCGGCCAAACATGACTACACCACCCTGGTCGAGAAGACGGACGGCCGAGACTACGCAGCTCTGCCGCACGTTCGGGGTCGGGAAAGATATTCAACTAGTAAAGGTCTAGATTTTGGTATGCATTTCGATGGCCGATATTGAAATATTGACCTCCAAGTAATGCCGAACTTCTTCTGCTATCCCGTCCAAATCTGGGATAGTACCAGTTGCGATACAGTCCACCACTATGTCAAATTGCATATCGAGGCGACGTATCATGTCCACAAACGTGCTGAGGAACCCCATGCACATGGTCTTGAGGGACCTGCTATCAACTGCAAATAGTGCATGTACGAGAAGAAAAGAGCGCCACTTCTTTATGAATCCAGCAGCATACGGTGCAGCGTGGTCGAATACTGGGAAGATGACAAGTCAGCATAACGTGAAGATCGAGTAAGTTGTGCCATACTGAAGGTTGACATCTTTTCTTCGTCCTTTTCAGGGTCCAGATGCAAGCACATCCTCCGGGTCAAGACTGTCCCACAAGTCACGTAGATTGTCGCGACAGGACGATTGTTTTCATCCTCGACATGCATTTGATCACACCCGAGATACCATACGTATGCCGCAGTGCGCCTCTGGAGAGGATCAAAGGTGGCCGACGATCTAGTATCTAGGGATCTGATTTTCGACAAGCGGTTGTATTTTGGGAATGTCTTCGGAAGACCACCAGACGTCGAACTGGACTCGGCGAGATAATCCGGTATTCCAGGGGCAAGCAGGTCGACTATAGCACTTGCTTTACATGGTTTCTCGGAAAACCTTGCAAGGAACGGTGCGTATGAGTCATAGGTCGTGAAATGTACCGTTTTTCGAAATGACTCGGAAAGGACGTGGTCGTCTGTGCCATCGACCAGGCCAGCTGTCACATGACGAAATTCAGTGAGCTCGGATGCAGTCTGAGCGAATTGAGTGTTGCAGTTGGCCCTCACTATCCTGGATCGAATCTTGTCGGTTCGCCACCTCAGCCGCTCAGAGAGTGACGGCGGGTTAGAGAGAAGGAGATCTGGGAGATGCCATGGGTGTCAGTGTGTGACACGACCTGCCTGGAGGTACTGTTGAAGTAGCTGGCTGGTACCGAAAAGCAGTCCTGACTCCTGAAGCTCCGGCAATTAGTAAGTGTTCACCATCTCGCATAATGCTGATATTGTGCCGTCGTCTGGCCCGTCTCACTCTCAGAATCTAGATGCACTACTCAAACAGCTCACAACATCTCTAGCAGTCGACGCGTTTTCCGCTTGCATTCGCTATGGGAATGCTATCAAGCTTCTTGAACAAGGTCGTTGTGTCTTCTGGAGTCATTTAACCCGCCTTCGCCCCCCTCTTGGCGATGTGGTACAGTTGGTAGCATCCGGTGACACAGGCAGCACATTGGCGGAAGTTCACCCAGGTGGCCTCCTTCTTTCGCACCGTGTTTGATGCCCCTACCAACGTTGAGTACTCGCTGAGTCGCAGCACGACCAGGGGTGCCATCTGAACGTCCAATTGCAGGATATTGTCGCCGACCTTCGCAGGTTGGCTGGTCTCTCTCGTTTTCTCCGCCCCCATACTTCCCAGACCCCCAGGCGGCAGCTGTCAGTGGACCGGTCATGATTAATTATAAATGCCAGCCAATACAATTGCGATGTGCTAGTACTTTTATCCGACCAAGACCCTGGCGCGTTCCTCTCCCGGCATCACAAAAACGCGCGTCCCTGAACTGTCATTTGAACTTCGTTCTGTGACGTCGCGCGCCGCCAAACCTATGGACGTGACAAGAAACATTGTCGTACTTTTACGAGAACTTTGGCACGTAGTCGTTTCCCCAGTCGTGAACATCCTTCCATGGCCAACAACCCTGTCATGGTCGATATCGCATCTAGTGGTGCCCTACCGCCGACTTCTCTCTTTTTCCTTTGCATCCCGCCGGCTCGTATAGGAAGGGCCAACTTGCGATCCTCTCTGATCTTTATATTTCTTCCTATACACCGACCTTGACAGCCCTCGTTCGTGCTCGACAGAAATAGTCGCTGGTCCCATCCATGGAACGGTATCATTTTTTGGCCGTAAGGCAGGCACAGGCTCCAGGACAGAACAAACTTTGCTCAGTAGAACCTGAATTGTTCAGCACACCAGTGTGTCGGGTCTGTCACGACGGTTGCTTGTATTTCAACACTAGGACGCAAAAATCGCCAAGGTCGGTGAAGAATCGAACAAGAACGACTTTGTTCACCTCGCTTGTCATTGGGACCCCCGATCGCTCGCAAGCATTTGTTCGCGTCCGGGTTTGCGTCGGGTGACGGACTATTGGAGATCGAAGACATCATACAGTATGACTTGCATGTGTATCTGTCTGGTTGTCATACAACTGTCGGTGATGAGGGTCATTCATCTTGCTACGGCGTTGCAGTGCGCCAGGTTCTGTTCGGTCGTTGGGACGGTGTGGGGGTGGATGGTGCGCATACAAACGAGATCACGTCGACATGAGTCTGATCGCCTGGACCATCCTCAAGCAGCCCTGGTGTTGCACAAGATGTCGAGCATTTGTTCAAGCACCCCCGATCAAAGTATAGATGTAATATCGACCATGACAGGGGTGCTGGATGATGTTCACGACTGGGGAAATGACCACGTGCCAAAGTTCTTGTAGAAATACAAAAATTTCTCTTGTCCCATCCATAGGTTTGGCGCGCGACTTCCCAGAACGAAGTTCAAAGGATAGTGCAGAGACACGTGTTTTTGTGACGGGGAGAGGAACGTGCCAGGATCTTGGTCGCGCATCGCTAGGAGGTTCTCCGGATCGTACTTCTGAGATCCAGGATGCGAGAGGACGGCGGGCTCAAATAGGTTGGAGAGATGGATCCAAATAGTTATGGGAGGGAGCAGGGAACCCTTGTCAGGCGACGTTACCTGTGGTTCGGATTCTGGCACTGAGCTTTATCTTGCTCTTAACGGGACAGATGGGAACACTCATTTCACTGGTTGGCGGTAGGTCAAATAGTGGCTCGTGCACGTGACTTGATTACAGCATATAACACGCCTATCAACGCAGACGCGCACTTTACTCTAAACCACCACCAACATCACAAAAGTTCAGTCACATCACCCAAGTTACATACTTTATCACCAATGTCTGGACGTGGAAAAGGTGGAAAGGGTCTCGGAAAGTAAGTTCTGCGGCTCTTGGTATTAGGTGGCCCACTGACCCGTGACGTAGGGGAGGTGCTAAGCGCCACCGCAAGATCCTTCGTGACAACATACAGGGTATCACGAAGCCCGTATGTATTGCTTCCCTTCCTCGTAGCTGTGTCTGACTCTTGTCTGAACTTTTTAGGCTATTCGTCGTCTCGCTCGTCGTGGTGGTGTAAAGCGAATCTCTGGTCTTATTTATGAGGAGACCCGTGGTGTTTTGAAGATTTTCCTTGAGAACGTGAGTCATGATTCGGATAGTTGTCTTGGTTCTTCCCTGACTCCGTATACTAGGTCATCCGTGACTCTGTCACTTACACTGAACACGCCAAGAGGTGAGAGAATGATTTCGTAGTCTTCACATGCTGTGCACAATCTAACTTTGGTTGTAGGAAAACCGTCACTGCTCTTGATGTTGTATATGCCCTCAAGCGTTCCGGTCGCACCCTCTATGGTTTCGGTGCCTAATTGTCGTCGTATCACGCATAGCCGACTGACCCGCTCAGAATATGTTTGAATCGTAAACGTTTGGCACGCTATCCTCTGTCTTCTGACGATTATATCTGTACATTACGACTATGGTCACAATACTATATAGACGCTGTATGACATGCATCGATGATCTATGTGGAGTATCACGAAATCACGCCCTTCCATCCTCGACAAAGCCAGTAACCCTCTGCCGACTCAGCCCTACTAGAAGTTGGTTTGATGTAATGGACAACACGGAAGTTAGGCTCCAGCAAATGTTTCCGGAACTCTTGTAACAAAGGATGGGTAAAGTGTTTGAGCCTAGATTTAACAATCCGTCAGCAACAGTCACGGTGCATGGTATCTTAACCTACAACAGTGTCCCCCCTCGGTGTCCTTTTGTTGCTACATGCAGATTATCCTTTGCAAAGTCGAATACCGACTGACATATATCGAGGCTACTCTCCACATCTCGGGTCTTATATCCTGAGAAATTAGCAGCCATGTCAGAGAGTATGATGTCTGCCATCCCAGAGGGATTCTCCGGGGTGCTGAGCGCAGCTTTGACCGCGGCTCCCGCTTGGGGAGTTAAGAAGTCCATCTGCATGGTGTGCACGCCAGGTATCGGCGCCATAGGCAGCAAATCGACGGATACGATGACGCCCCTCCCGTGCTTGGAACTCCATGAACTCAACGTGTTGATATTCCTTTCGACCCTGGGTACGCGTCCTGATTTAAATTCATCGTCATACGTGGCATCTAAATCATCATCCCAACTCGGCGCGGCAGCGTCGATCCACCCGAGTTTTTCTGCGATAACTTGGCTCCAGCCTCCTGGAGCTGCGCCGAGGTCCACAACGGCGCGGATATCTTTCTTGGATAGGAAGGAACCCCAGGCGGCGTTGAGCTCGAGAAGCTTGAAGGCGGAACGGGAACGGTAAGTGTTGGGGGATGCGTTGCGTTGTTTGACATAAGGGTCACGAGATTGCCGGGAGAGCCATGAGCGAGACGCGGAGCTGAGTTTTTTATGGAGAATGGGAGAAGGGCGGAAGGACATTTCGGGAAGCGGAAGAGATGAAGCGTTGGCGTTGTTTGGATCGGAAGGTCTTGCCAAACAACCGTCACTCTTCATTCGAACGAGATATAGCGGCTCTACCTCAGGGTGTTCCAATGCCAGCTACAACATTAGTGCCGGGATACAAACAAGTCGAATCCTTTGGACCCGATGAGGACTATCTCGAGGAAGAGGAAGAGGTCTCATACGTAACGCTTGATCTAGGTGTGGTAGAACCTACCTTGCTCCCGAGCACTTCTACGTACAGATTGATCGTGAGTATAGGCCTACTTGTTCATGGCGCTGACGATAACGAAGAAAATGAAAGGGCTTGGATACACCAACGCCTTTCTTGCAGCTCTCCGGCTCGATATTCAAGGGCCGTCATGACGCGCTTCTCGGCACCGAGCTCCTATTCACAGAAGAAAAAAGTGCGTATAATGGATGTTTGATCCGCTTTTGGTCCTCGACACTGAAAAAAGCGTGCAGACGACACGCAGCCAAACAAGCGTTCTTTGGCTCATATTGGCTCTACTGAACAACGCATCCGATTCAAGGAAGTACAACTCAAAGAGAAGGCACGACCCGAACCGATGCCTCCTGAGCATCATGCACCGAGTCTTCTTGAAGAAGTGGCGTCTATGTATGTGGACGCGGAGTCGGACAAGATCACCTCTCAGATCCCTTCCTCTGGCCAGCTGGAGCAGTCAAGTAGTAAAGGTGTGAGTGACACCACGTCTCCGCGCAAGAGGAAGAAAGGATCCAGAAAGGGAAAAGAACGCGCGGTGGATGTGAACGAGGAAGGTCCAACGGATACCACCTAAGTCTTGGAATCCCCGCCAGGGACGCGTCCCACGACAGTTGGTCTTCCTATCAACAGCATGGTTTCTATGACCAGTTCAGTCAGGGTACGGCTCACGGTGAGCAGTTGTCTTCCGTCTAGTGATACATAGGTTATATTTCTTTTCCAAGATGTCGAAACGTGACGGGTGAAGATCACGCGTGCTTTGAATACAGTCTCTACACCTTTCATATGGTCTCGCATGGCCATGACAAGAAGGACGTCGTGGTGATGGGAGGGGTTTGGTTCTTGAGATCTCTGTTTTTGTCAAGTACGTAACTTGAGCGGTTGCGCGTAATTCGGGTGGTGGCACTCGATACAAACAGAACCAAACAACGACCATGAAAAGTAGCGAGTTTATTTTCGCCGTTTGCTCGCGTCGCCATCCAGAGAGTACGTTTCACAGCTATGTCGTCCCCAGCACCTTTTTCAGATGGCATCGGCATTGCAAACCTCCCTAACCAGGTTCGTTCTCGTGCATCTGCTAATGTATTAGGCGTTGAACACTACATGTTGCGTTTTTCGCCTGTGCGCTCTAACAGAGGCACAAAATCGTTGCCAAGCATGGTGCCCACTTCACCATGATGGTAGTCGGTGCGCCGCATCATTTTGTTGCGTTTAGCCTACGTTAAATGTTTTCCGGACAATATAGGTGAATCTGGTCTCGGCAAGACCACTCTCGTCAACACGCTCTTCACCACCGAGTTGTCTCCTGCCAAGAACTACCATAGGCGTCACCACAAGCAGCTCGACAAGCTGACCGAGGTCGAGATCATCAAGGCAGAGCTTGAGGAGAAGCAGTTCAAAGTCAAACTCACTGTCATCGACACCCCAGGATTCGGGGACTATGTCAACAACCGTGACTCTTGGTCCCCAATCGTCGATTTCATCGATGACCAGCACGAGGCCTACATGAGACAGGAACAACAGCCTCAGCGCGGGGAGAAGACCGACCTCAGGGTTCATTGTTGCCTGTACTTCATCAGGGCCACTGGACACACGTGAGTTTGTTCAGTGTGCATGCCATCCTACCATAAAAACTCATGCACATTCGACTTTCAAGTTTAAAGCCTCTCGACATTGAGATCATGAAGCGTCTTGGCACGCGTGTCAATCTCATCCCTGTCATCGCCAAAGCCGATACCCTCACCCAAAACGATCTCTTCGTCTTCAAGCAGCGTATCCGGGAGGTCATCACTGCACAAGGCATCCGTATATACCAGCCCCCTGTTGAGACCGACGACGAGGCTGCTGCAGAGCACGCTCGTATGCTTGCCGACGCCATGCCGTTTTCTATCATCGGCTCGACTGAAGATGTACAAACCCCCGACGGGCGTGTGGTCAAGGGTCGCGAGTACCTTTGGGGTGTTGCGGAGGTCGAGAACGAGAACCACTGCGATTTCCGCAAGTTGCGCTCGCTTCTGATCAGGACGCACATGTTGGATTTGATCTCGACTACTGAAGAGCTCCACTACGAGAACTACAGACAGCAACAGATGGAGACAAGGAAGTTCGGGGAGCCAAAGGTCAAGAAGGTGGACAACCCTAAATTCAAGGATGAAGAGGAGCAACTCCGCAAGCGCTTCACCGAGCAGGTCAAGGCCGAGGAGGCGCGTTTCAGACAGTGGGAACAACATGTATGTAGAGGTTGTTTCGCGAGGAACTCGACTGATGTAATTTTCCACAGCTGATCGCGGAGCGGGACCGTCTCAACAAGGACTTGGAGATGGCGCACAGCGCGATCAAACAGCTGGAGGCGGAGCTCGACAACCTTCAAGCTGGCTATGGTCGTGGAAGTGCCAGACGATAAGCACCGCCTGTCGACGTGTACCGTGTATCGTCAGGTTGGAACTCTCTTCTACATTGGCAGAGGAACACATGATTGCGTATACCCCGCCGTTACATTCGTTTCTGTTCCACTTCTAGTCTTGAAAGTTGATGCTCGTACTTTGCTTTCTTGCCTAGTTCCTAGTCCGTATACATAAACGCTCCTTTAGTGGACCTGTTTTTCTATATTTCTTTCCTGATGTTCACTTGACGCTGTGAATGGGCTGATTCAATCCGAGCGTAACCGTGGACATTTCTATTGCAGCAGACTATCTGACCTACAAATACGACGATTCTAAACACGAAATGAAGACACATTCAGAGTAGAGTACTGATTTACTAGTAAGAACTCATACTTCAATGTATCATAATGCGGGTGTACATCCACATCCACTCCATCTGCATCCTGGCTTGCGTGCGTCATTGAGAGAGACGGGCAGAGCGACGAACTCGGCAAGACTTCGTAGTCCACACCGCCATAAATGCCTTGTTCCTGCTCGTATGCACCTCGTCGAATTCGGCCTCACGTTTCCGCCCAACACGCCGATGCTCGACCGTCGATCATATCGTCCTGAAAAATCAGTGTTCAAAGCCACAGAAAAAGGAAGTACTCTGTTGGTCCAGCATCTCGTGGGACTTTCCAAGTCGTCATGGGTCGTCTAACGTAGCGTCGAATGCCTTGTCATTGGCTCGCGAATGTGTGGGGACGTGTCGTGTGCGCGTTGGAGGGGCGGAGGTAGAGACTGTTGGCGTAACCCACCCATTCTTAGCCCCAGGCATCCTCCCTTCCACATCCAGGCATTCCGACAATCCCGCCTGAACATGATTCTTATATGGTCCCCCTGACCCTCTCCTTGTCCAAGCGTTGGTGCGTGTCCTGGAGCAGGCGATCGACGGCGCACGGCTCCCAGCAGCCATGCTTCGTCCTGCTCAATGTCGATGCTCCGGTGACTACACGCCGTGTCCTCACCCGGTATTCTCCCCCGAATACCGCCATGTCGACCACATCTACCGGTAATGACCCCAATTTTGAAACTATGAGTTCACTGGCATTCGTCCATACTACTGCATCGTAAGAATCGGTATGATTATACTGTTACCCACTTTTTTTTTTCCTGTCAAGCTTCCCCATGACAAGGACTCGTGTCGTATGTGCTGCTGCCCATGCTTATAGCCCACATGTCCATGGAAACTCTGCGCTTCAGTGGCATCGCATCACGGACATCCCACAAGCCTCTGCCCACTCTGAGCACCTGGACAAGAGCCACGCTGCGCGGAATGGGAACAGGAGGTACGTTCACAGGTTTTCCATAGATCCGTGCTGACAATCTATGGATGTCCTTGCATGTCTTGCTCGACCCCGAAATGCTGCGATTGTCCTCACAATGCGGGAGAACTGTGCACTGTTCCAGTCGTTCGAGGTCTCCCCGAGCAGTGATGCAGTAGAAAAGGCGGCAGGGTCTCTGATATACTCGTATCCTGGGTCAGCTGTCGAGGCGCTGAATTCCTGGGTGTTTGACGAATCACGATGGGCACTTTCAATTCGAACTCGCTGATCCCCCCCTCCCAGGGGTGTCGACTCAGATCCTCCCTCTCCCTCTCCCTCTCCCCGATCATCCACGATATATTGTCATACTACCTACTGGCATCTTGGGATGTGGATGTGTTCTTCCGCGCTCTACCTAATTGTCATCGTCACCCGCATCGGGGTCTCAATCACCACTATTATCTGGAACACTGTTCAAATGATCCGTCCAATGGCAGGCTCCACGTTAAACCAGGAAAAAGGGCGTAAAGCGATCATACTCTCTGGGCGCGCACGATGGGTGCCTGTTGTGCGGTGCAGTAGCATTGACAAGACGGGTGGCATTGGTAGTGTCCGGTGCCAAGGAGGAGATACCCATGATGGTTCGCGTATGCTGGCAGGTGTGACTCTTTTACTTCCTGCTAGACTCAAGCATCTGTAGTCCTGACCGTTGTTCGAATTTCAGGTTCGGGGTTGGGTGAGACATCTCCGGGCGAGGCAGTCGGAGCAGTGCCCGGATGGGGAACTAGTGAGATGATTGGGAGGGACACCTGTGCGATGGTGATGGATAATCAAATTGGTATGAGAGTGCGTGTCGAGACTGAGTTGGCGAAGTTGGATACGACGGAGGCATCTCTCTTCCCCTTCTTGTTTCTATCGTGGTCACTCAGAGCATTCACTCTCTTGTTCCCGCTGAGGTGCTTGTAGGTGACAGCACGGTGAACCATCCATCCACGGTCGTGACGACATCACCGGTGCATCAAGAACTGCGCGTAGTACCCGTGCGGCTCGTGATTTACCGTACACCACGGTCGCACAAGCACGCCCCCCATTGACGTCGTCCATCGATGCTACACCGACCCCACTGATCCTTCCACTCGATGATCCATTGTACTCTATCGTATGTCAGGCTATCGTACTGTCACACACCGAGCACCAATCGAGCAACAATATCGACGTTGGCTTTGGTCCTAGTCCTAGTCGGGCATGGAGCCAGGTCCAGATTCAGATGGATATATGGGACGATGCGGACGAGCCAGATCTCCTGATGCATCTCTGACGCATCGCTTTTTGGGGAACTGGAAACCGCTGGAGGGTCGAGTTGACAATACGAACTTCAACAACTCAACTTTATTCTATTGTACTTGCACGTGTCTTCTTCTGTTGCTATTTGCGCATCTGTCTACCCCCATCGTTGCATATACCCCGTTCACATTTTGGTCGACCGCGACCGCCTTGGCCCGTCTCTGGTGTCAATCATGATTCAAGCAGCAGCCAACTTTTTGCTCCCGGAAACGCCCCCCATATTGGCCTCGATCGCTTGTTCTCCGACCCCCTGATTTACTAAGTTCTCCACGACGTCGTGCTCGAATTTCTTGAGTCACAGATCCAGACTCGGATGCATGTATGTGTTCCAGCACTTATAATAGCTCCTATCTCAGGCGTGCTTCGGGATTGGGAAAAGCTGAGGCTGTGCTGCTGTGAGTCTGACCATTCAAACCATGCTGCATCCTCGCTCCCAGTTCTCTCCTGAATACCACCATGTCGACTTTGTCTACCGCTGGTAACCTCGATTTTGAAACGACGAACTCATCAGCATTCGTCCATACTCCTACTTCGTACGATTACACCGTTACCCACGGTTTTTTTTTTCCTGTTAAACTCCCCGAGAAGACAGACTATACCCCAGAGAACGATCTTTCACTAGCTCGTACAGTTTGTGCTGGTGCACATGCTTATAGCTTACATGTCAACGGAACCTCTGAGCTTCAGTGGCATCGCATCACAAAGATGCTCGACAACTTACAAACGACAACTTACAAACCTCCGTCCAGTCGGAGCACCTGGACTGCGGCCATGTCATCTCCCAGCTGCGCGCAATGCAAACAGGAGGTACGCTTACAGGT
Organism: Boletus pseudo-olivaceus; assembly: GCA_038092955.1. Classification (NCBI taxonomy): domain Eukaryota; kingdom Fungi; phylum Basidiomycota; class Agaricomycetes; order Boletales; family Boletaceae; genus Boletus; species Boletus pseudo-olivaceus. Next base: position 92,988 of record JBBPRI010000049.1, read on the forward strand.
TCTCTCTAGTTCCGAGCTGACAATCTATAGATATCCTCGCGTTTTTCGTCCGATGTCAAAATGCTGCGATTGTCCTCACGAAGCAGGAGAACCGTACGCTATTCGAGTCATTTGAGGTGTCCCCGAGCAGTCATGCTGTGGATAACACGGCGGGGTCCCTGAAATGCCCGTATCCTGGGTCGGCCATCTAGGCCCCGCCCGAGGTCTTTAACGCTGGCGACTTTCAATCCAAACTCGCCAACTTTCTCTCTCCCCTCAACGTTGTCGACTCAGATCTTTCTCCTCCTCCCACTCGTCCGCAATATATCACTACAGCACTGACTGGCGTTTTGCAAGGTGTTGGTCGTACTGTTCGTATCACCAAATGTGTTCGTGACAATGTCGGCCAGTGGCCGATCAAGCTTACGGGGCACAGGGGTGGTTGGCGTCCCTCGTCTCTATGGCTTCTTATCAGGGTAGCAATTCAGGCGTCCGTTGGCCATTCTGCTCTTGGACGCACTTCCTACAAACAGTTCATGTTGTTCTTCGTATGCACCCTTGCAAGGGACCCCAACAATGCAAAACTTTCCGGTGATCTGCTTCATTTGATGTCCTGTCAAAATCTCCGACGTCTAAGCAAGCTCCACTCCTCTACCCTCAACTGGCTTTTCAAAATGGCACCGGATACATGCACTTGTCTTGGAGACATCTTTGACGCCGGGTGGAAGCAGCCGAGTGCCCGTGCGCCTCCATTTCAGAGTCCCTCCCAGGATGAAATCAGAAGAGACATGCAACTTTCACTCGTGAATAGTCATGAATGTATTTGCAATGCTCTCGCGGACCGCGGCTGTGAACTCTCCAGTGCTCCCTTCCATCCAGCCGTCGTCGCCGTGCCACTATTGAGGATTTCTTGTCATTGGATGAAACCCTTTTTGAAGAAACATGTCGTATTGACCTTGACGTCACACTCTATGACGTTGAGCAATCAGTTGAGCAGGGCCTTGATGATTGGCTCGCCCGCGTCACGAATGTGGAGGAGGCGTGCATACAACTTCAGGTCTTGATGGATAAATATCTGTTACAGGCTGGGAGGCAACAGGGCAGAAATCCAGAAGATGAATCCACCATGTTCCTAACTGCGATCGAACTGTTTGTCGCCCTCGACAAGCTAGTTGTGAAGGAGATTTCCATGCTTGCTGAATATTCCCCTGAAATTCCGATAGCTTTCCAAGAAAAACTCCTCTTGCGCAAGACAACAAGTCTCCATCGCCTTGCTTGTGCGTACCAGTACCTCTCTGCACGCCAGTCAAGATCACGTCCAGGGTGGTTCGTACTTTCGGATGAATTCACCGAAGACAGCTTCCCTGCCCGTTATTATGACCAATCTCTGCCTCTTCAGCGACTCAAAGCTCGCATCGAACAAGACGCGACGGTCGCTGGACGTGCTGGCTTGGACGAGGAAGCTGCCAGTTTTGCATGCGTCTGTGGCGGATGCCGAGAAGGTCAACAGCAGCTATCTGGATGGCCGCTAGCTGAGGGGGCAAATACTTCCCAATCCCCGTTGCCTGCTTTGCTATTACACGTCAAAGTTCTGGTATTTGAGCTGCAATGCCCGACGTGCGTTCGTATCTGGTGTTCCATCGCTGCCCGAATCCTGGAGGACATTCCTCGTTGTGGGTCTTACCGGGACTTTACACACAGTTTAAAGAAGACCATTTGCTTGTGTATGTTCCAGCATTGCGGCCCTCCACCCCCAAGGGCACCCTGATCGAGCCATTTCACTAAGCCATTTCGCACGTTCCCTCCATACCCGTTTCGAACAGATGGGAAGCCCTTGCGAGCTGCCTGAAACGGGCATGGAGATAATTAGCGGTGTTGTTCAGTGAAAGGGCTCGTTCAGGATGCCCCTCCGGACGAAGTTTTAATGCACTGCGTTCGAGGGCAAGTGCCTCGTCGGATCAGCCAGCTCTCCAACGCAGTGGATTGGAACTTTGGCCCCAGGGGCATCCTGGTCGAGCCATTTCACTTGGCAGCACCGTGATTTGCCTCTATAGCCTTTTCAGCTTGGAAGGTTGTCTGACCTTGGCGAGGCACTTGCCCTGGAACCCAGCGCATTGGAACTTCGCCTGCAAGGGCATTCTCATCGAGCCCCATTCGCTGCACAACATTGCAAATTACTTCTATGCCCGTTTCGACCAGCTCGGAAAGTTGTCTGACGTCGACGAGGCACTTGCTTTCCAACGCAGTGCATTGGAACTTCGTCCGCAGGAGCATCCTCATCGAGCCCATTCACTGCATGACATCGCGACTTGTCTCCATGTCCGTTTCAACCAACTCGGGAGGCTGTCCGACCTCGACGAGGTACTTGGTCTCCAACGTAGTACATTTCAATCTTGCCGCAGGGGCATCCTCTTCGAACCATTTCACTGAGCAATACCGCGAATTACCTGCATACCCGTTTCAACCAGCTTGGAAGACTGTTTGACCTCGATGGGGCATTTGCTCTCCAGTGCAGTGCATTGGAACTTCGCCCACAAGGGCATCCTCTTCGAGCCTCTTCACTAGACAACATCGCGCATTACCTATATATCCGTTTCCACCATCTTGGAAGGCTGTCCGACCTCGAGGGGGCAATTACGCTCCAAGGCGGTGCATTGGAACTTTGTCCACAGGGGGCATCCTCATCCGGCTTTGTCCTTGGGCAACCTTGCTCTCTCCCTCCATGCTCGATTCAAGCTCACATATGCATGATAAGGGACCTCCAGGAAACATTCAATCTATATTCCCAACTCTCCGACCACTCCCAGTCGGTGTCTTTCGATGATCTTGAATGTGCCAAACAATGGATACAGGCAGCTGAAGAGTGCAACCACAGTACCACAGTTTTGGCTTACCAAACATTTTTGCGCCTCAGTGTTCACCATCTTGCCTACCGTCTCTCCCTCAGAATCTTACACTACTCAAACAGCTCATCACGTGCCTGCCAATCGATGCGTTTTCTGCTCGTCTTCGCTATGGCAATTCTACCAACGCAATCGAGCTCCTTGAACAAGGTCGCAGTGTCTTTTGGAGTCAGTTAACCCGCCTTCGCTCTCCTCTTGGCGATGTGGTAGCATTCTACGACACAGGCAGAAAACTGGCAGACAAGTTCACCCAGATAGCTTCCTCCCTCCGCAGTGTGTTTGATGCCCCTCCCAACGCTGGCTCTCAGCATGATCGAGCGTAGCGTCTCAACATCCAATTGCAGGATATCATCACTGATATTCGCAACTTGCCTGGCCTCTCTCGTTTCCTCCAGCCCCCACTCTTCTCAGATCTCCAAGCCGCAGCTGCCAGTGGACTGGTGATCATTGTAAATGCCAGCCAATATAGCTGCGATGCGCTCTTGTGTGCCTGGATGCTGGCAGCCTGCCCCTCGATCTTACAGTGTAAATAGCGGTCAAGGGACTCCGACAATCGTGAGTCTTGACCAACTTGAAGGTCGTGAATCTGATGATTCGAATCATTCAGTGTCGCTCCACAGGACCACCAACGCGTCAGCAACGACGTGGTATCTACGCAGTTGAGGCTCTTCCAAACAGCTCGCGTTAGTCAACCCACGCCTCCGACGCACACGACCCACCGCCGTGGTCCCGTGCGCACGTTCATGCATCCACACAACCTATCTCAGCGTAGTATTCCTCAGTAACACATCGGTACCCAACACACCGCTCTGCTTCAAACGCAAACCAGCACGTACCCCGACGACCAAAACTCAGAGACATCAGCCGTGACCTCCTCGGACTGGCAGCCAAACGTCACGGCAAATGCATTCTTGTGTTCACGTTTCTGCGTGGTCATGGGTGGGGCAGTGTTCGTCAACTTACTACCGAGGAAACCTGATAATACATATCTGACTTGTTCATCGATGTTGCTCGCTTTGCCTCTCGAGTCGCGACCTCACTAAAAAGAGCGGGTGCCTAAACTCGGATTTGCTTTATCAGAACCACACTGTGGGCCGTTCTCACGAACACTCGTCGTGGGACCCCGCTTTCGTCGTCGTCCCAGGGAAATACATCCGTCGACGCATGTATAATAAAACAGTAAATATTACAACAAGGGAATCGATGGTATCCCGGACTGTGACACAGGGTGTTGAACCCCTCCTACAACATGCCTTTATTCACACCAAAAAACTCGTTCAAGAACTCGAACGAATACATGAGATCAAGACACGGTATTCAGCGCCTGCTCAAAGTCCGCAATGATATCGTTGATGTGCTCGATTCCGACTGCGACCTGCATCCGGCCATGCCAGTGGTGTGGTGTGAATTACACGTCAGATCTTGGAACCCGTCACAAGCAAACGATACGCACCCGAATCAGATCTGGCGTCACGCCCGTCGCCCGTCTCTCTTCCTCGGACAATTGTTCGTGCGTCGTCGTCCAAGGATGGATCACGAGCGTCTTGGCATCGCCGACGTTGGCGAGGTGGCTCGCAAGTCGGAGCCCGTCCACAACCTTGCTCGCAACGCTATGGTCGCCCTTGACACCAACGCTCAACACCCCGCCGTACGCATTAGGCCGGAGCAGTTTCTTGGCGAGTTCATGTGAACTGTGTGTCTCGAGGCCTAGATACGAGACCCATGCGACTTTGGGGTGCTTTTCGAGCCAGCTGAGGGTGTAGGTCATTTGAGTAGTTGAAACGCCTGGATGGACGTAGGAGAGAAGAAGAAAAAGGCGACATACGTCGCTAGCGCTAACGCGTTGTCGCAGTGTCTCTGACTGCGCAGACTGAGTGTCTCGAGACCTTGGATGAGCAAGAAGGCTCCAAATGGGTTCAATGCGGGCCCGACATCGCGCAAGAGTTCTACGCGAAGCTTCACAGCAAACGCAATCGATCCAAACGTTTCGCTGAAGACAAGTCCGTGATAACCCTCCGAAGGAGACGTGAACGAAGGGAATTTGCCACTACGAGTCCAGTCAAACTTTCCTGTCCTGAGAGTCAGTCGAGTCGCCAATGGGTCAAAGAATATATATATACCAGAGTCAATGACGACACCTGCGATAGTGGTTCCGTGGCCTCCGATCCATTTGGTGGCGCTGTGTACTACAGAAACGTCAGGGAGATCCAAATATACCAACGAGTTGACTGACAGACAATATCCGCGCCAAGGGACATTGGCCGGATGAGGTATCCTCCCATTCCGAAGGTATTGTCGACAATCAACGGGATGCCATTGTCGTGGGCAATCTAATACCACCACAGAGCGTCATTGCCAACGGACGTTCCCAGATGTACATGTCTGCCTACCTTTGCGAGTTCTGGTATTGAGGCAACGTTGTATTTGGGGTTACCGATACTCTCTACATAGATCGCTTTCGTTTTCTCGTCAATGGCGGCTTCAAAGTCCTTGGGATCGTCTCCGTTGACGAACTTGACGCCGATGCCATATTTCTTGAACGTCACTGTGGACGATCTATAAGAACACGTCTGGGATGGACGGATGATTCGAACCTTTGAATTGGTTGTATGTCTAACGAGGGACAGGTCAGGAGGAGTCAGATCGAGGCAGACGAAATTAGGTGCGTACCCCGCCGTAGAGGTATGTCCTAGTACACACCGATGCATTGAGAAGCGTTAGCGACGCGTGGACGACCAAGACGTGAATGAGGACTTACGTCGACACGATGTTATCTCCCGAATCTGCGATCGTGGAAATGGCCAGGAACTGCGCAGATTGACCGGACGCCGTCGCTACTGCAGCCGCTCCACCCTCGAGCGCTGCGATCCGGTTCTCAAAGACGTCCTGCAAAGACAGAAAAAGAAAGAGGACATGTCACACACGACGCTAGGTGGGGAGAGTATGTATGTATAGACGTACGACGGTGGGATTGCCGATGCGGGAGTAGATGTGACCGAACGTTCTGCGTGGCCGTCAGCCTAGTAATAACTCACAGAACGCGGGCATCCTCGAAACAAAACCAGGCCCGCGTTATCGACGGGTTCTACTCACCTCAAACCAAAGAGATCGGCGCCGTGCTGGGAGTGGACAGTCCTAGTCATGACTCGTCCGAGTGCCCGACAAAGTACAGACTTACCGCGGAATCGTTGAAGACGAAACTGGTGGAGGCATAGATGGGAACTGCGCGCGCCTTGGTGGTGGGATCGGGGACCTGACCAGCATGGAGCTGCAGGGTTTCGAATTCGAGCGGTCTGGTTGAGATGCTTGGTCAGTTTGCCTGTTCTACCACAGACCGAGTGCAGCAACACTCACCTGTTGGGATCAGCCATCACAATCGAGGACTTGGAGGTTCAGGATAAGAGGGGACGAGGGTGGGTTGATAAAACTGGGTGGCATATAAATGTCATGTTTGGTGGCGCCTTTTGTTCCGTTAGATGGCGGCATATGATCACGCCATAATTAACGAGGTCTTTGGTCTGCTGATTCGCAACTTGCGCATCATAGCGGTCGTCGTATCAAGATTGGTAAAGACACATTACATAATCACCGCTACGGTAGTCGTCCAAGTTCTGAAGTTCTGATTTTCTCGTCAAGTTGATGATGCCAAGTATCGTACAGACGCGTCCAATACAACCGTGTCACTACATACATATTGCCCATCATCAAGGCACATTCTCCAACGCCTGCTCGAAATCCGCAATAATATCGTCAATATGTTCGATTCCGACTGCAATCTAATCAACGAAAACGATCCCCCTCCCTCCAAGGGAAGGGATGCGCGATTCGTGAGTAAGAGCGTCAACAATAGCATCACTCCTGCAACAACACGCACCCGAATCAAGTCTTCCGTCACCCCCGTCGCCGCCCGCTCCTCTTCCGTCAACTGCGAATGCGTCGTCGACGCCGGGTGGATCACGAGCGTCTTGGCGTCCCCCACGTTCGCGAGGTTGCTCGCCAATTGGAGGCTGTCGACGACTTTGCTCGCGACTGCCAGGTCCCCCCTGACACCAAAGCTCAACACGCCCCCGAAACTATTGGGGCGCAACAGCCTCTTGGCCTGTTCGTGGTACTCGTGGTCGACCAGTCCGGGATACGACACCCATACGACCTTGGGGTGCGCGCAGAGCCATCTGCGATTACGGTTCGACGGCGAATCCCGATGAGGACACGATGGTGAGAAAGAGACGTTACCTTGCCAGGACAAGCGCATTATCGCAATGTCTCTGAGCGCGCAGGCTCAGGGTCTCGAGACCTTGGATGAGAAGGAAGGCGCCAAAGGGATTCAACGCCGGCCCGATGTCACGCATGAACTCCACCCGGAGCTTCACTGCGAAAGCGATAGGTCCGAACGTTTGACTGAACTGAAGCCCGTGATACCCCTCCGATGGGGACGAGAACGAAGGAAATTTACCACTGCGGGTCCAATCAAACTTGCCTGTCATTGATATGAGTTGGCGATCCAGAGTGGGCCGCTATCATCCTACCAGAGTCAATCACGACGCCGCCAATCGTGGTTCCGTGACCTCCGATCCATTTAGTGGCGCTGTGCACTACAGGGGGACATCAGGTACTGATCACTAGTAGCAATGAATTTACGGACAGACGATGTCCGCGCCCATGGAAATCGGCTGGATGAGATAACCTCCCATCCCGAATGTATTATCGACGATCAACGGGATGCCATTCGCGTGGGCGACCTGACCTCCAGTGTCATTAGAATTCATCGTTCAAGGTTTGTAGGCAACCCACCTTGGCGAGCTCTGGTATCGGAGCGACGTTATACTTCGGGTTACCGATACTCTCCACAAAGATCGCTTTCGTCTTGTCATCGATGACTGTAGCAAAGTCTGCAGGGTCATCTCCGTTGACAAACTTGACGCCGATGCCGAAATTTTTAAAGGTAACTATCGGGAATGCGTTTAGCAACTCGCCTGGAGAGTTCAATTCGATCTAATAAGACCTTTGAATTGGTTGAACGTCTTCAAAGAACGTCAATCACGGTGATTCGAGTGATGCGAGAAAATATTGACGTACCCCGCCATATAGATAAGATCTATCGGCCGTGTCAAAACTTCTCCAGCATCTGGACTCTGGGATGAAGCTACTTACGTAGAAACGATGTTATCGCCCGCGGCAGCAATCGTGGATATCGCCAAAAATTGAGCGGCCTGGCCAGAGGCCGTCGCGACAGCCGCTACACCGCCCTCGAGCGCCACCATACGATTCTCGAACACGTCCTGCAAGAGGTGCATCAACACAGAACCCTGGCAGTGGGAACCCATCAGGGAAACGCACGACGGTGGGATTGCTGATTCGAGAATAGGCGTGCGCAAACGTTCTGTCGAACGAGTCCGGTCAGGATGCGATGATTTCTGGGTAAGGACCACGAGTCCCCTTGATCAACGCACCTCAAACCGAAAATTTCGGCCGCGTGCTACGGAACGGGTAGGTAAGGTTGATGTCAGCGACGCTGCTCAGCTTACCGCCGAATCGTTGAACATGAAACTGGTCGAGGCATAAATGGGAACTGCCCGAGCGTTCGTGGCGGGGTCAGGTACTTGACCAGCGTGGAGCTGCAGCGTTTCAAACTGTTGAGCTCTACTGAGGCGATACATATGAGTCCCCTATTCACCACAACGAGGATCACGAACGCACTTGGTGGAGCGAGCCATGATGGAAGGAATGGGCAAGTAAGTGAGACGCAAGTGTCCGAGTATAAATGTCAAAAGGAAAGGGGGCCAAGTAGTGGCCGTTGAACTTTAACATGCTCAGGAGTTGACGGTCGATAATACGGTGTGGCGATACGGTCCCGGTCTTGGTACGATCGATCGCAAGCGCACCGCAGCAAGCAGTCCATGAACAAGTCAAAATTTCCTCCACAGTTTGACGAGGATTAGAATTGGATATCGAGACTCTACGAAACGGTGAGACCACGAACAACGCTACGCGTGAACGAATGGTATGTAGAGTCAGATACGGTGCAGCGGGTATGCAGTACTGAAAAGCATAATGCACACGGAAAAAAAATGCGTCACGTAGCCTTGACATATTTCCCCATGCGATGCCAGAATAGACTTTCCGTGTCTTCGTCGTCCACACCCGACACTTCTTCGCTCGCCCATCCACCGACTTGTTGGATCCACAGCTGACTGGGACGATCCAGCACACACCCATCAAATGCCAATGCCCAAAGTGGCGACCAAAATGCCTGCCACCGAGCAATATAGGGCTGCGGATTCCGAACGTGTTCAAAGAAGAGCACCTGCCCACCAGGCTTGAGCACCTCAGTAGTCAGCGATTTGATGAGCTCCTGAGGGTCCGGCACCGAGCAGAGGGTCAGCACAGACACGATGGTATCGACGGGTTGATAGCCGCCCAGAGACGTGAGAATGGTGGTCGTGTCCTCGGCGCCACAAGCGAGGAGGACGAGCGTGTCGGATGACTCGCTGAACCCGGCTGCATCTGCGGTACGTCTGATTTCGTCGTGCATGAGGACGTTGGGTTCGAGGGCGACGTATTTGGTGACGCGGGTGGTGTCAAGATATTTGGCTGTGTGACCGTGCCCTTGGAGTGGGATGAACACGTGGGGTGACTCGGGGAGGGGGCGAGGGCTTACCTGCGCCGATGTCGAGAACAACGCCGTATGCGTTCTGAGTGATGAGAGACGTCTTTAGTTGGCCGTTGTTCTCATCGATGCCAGCGCCAAAGGTAGTCCAGACATGGGACATGAATATGCGTGAGACCGCTGGCGGGTGGAGGAGCAGAGAAGGCGAGGCCACTATGCGCCGAACGGTAGGCCAAAAGGCGAGCTGGAGTGCGATGTAAAAGTCGCCGAGAAGGCTGAATCTCTTGAGGATGGACATCCTTTGACCGTGGTCGTGGTGGGAGATACAAGGGGCTTGTTATTTCCAGCGAGAGGATCGACGGCGCTGTGGGACCAAATTGGGAACACAGTACTTGGTGTTCTTCCTCGGTCCCTTCAGTACGTACCACCGATGTACTTGACATACGTATCGATGACAGCGGCGAGTCTGGTCTGGCTGGTACCACGCCAACATGGTCGAATGACAAGAAAGTCAATGGGCGCCATGTCGAGCTGAGGCGGGTCATGTCATGATCATCGCTCATGATGGGATTCCCACGTTGTACGTTTTCCAACTTGACCGTTTGGCTCGACACCCGCCAGTGCGGCCAGTGCAGCACACCGGCCAAGTTCATCTCAACGACACCAGATTGCATCGCTCGTTCACTTTCGGTACGTCGACGTACAGTCTCTGTTGCATGACGAGGTCGTCTCATGCTTCGCAGGATCTATACCAACGCATTCTACCTTACAAATGACATTCCGCACGAGCTCTGCTGCTCCGCTGAGAACCCTCTTCTCTGCGTTTTCCGCCGCCGTCAGTCGTCTCGACAAGTCTCTTTCACCCGCAGATACGATCACACGTCTCCAAGCGCACGCATTCGTAAAGTCTGATGCCGTCTACGTCCTCCATATTATCCTCGCCATCTTCTGGCTCACCATCATGGAGGTGCCCTCCTTCCCCTCCAAGCTCCTCATTCCTATTCTCTACACCATCGCCCTCCTCATCCCCTTTACCTCCCAGTTCTTCCTCCCAGCAACCCCCGTCTTTGCCTGGCTCCTCGCATTCTACACTAACCGTTTCATACCCTCCGATCTACGCCCCGCCGTCCACGTTGTTCTCCTCCCCACCCTCGAGTCCGTCCTTTACGGTGCCAACATTTCCGACATCCTCACCCGTTTTACTCACCCCGTCCTCGACATAATCGCTTGGCTCCCCTACGGCGTCATTCATTACACCTATCCGCTCATCCTCTCCCTCTTTATCTGGCTCTTCCGCCCCCCTCTCGCCCTCAAGACCTGGGCCAGGACCTTTGGTTACATGAACCTCACCGCAGTTCTCATACAGATCCTTTTCCCTTGCGCAGCCCCCTGGTACGAAGTCATCTACGGTCTCACCCCCGCTACCTACGACGTCCCCGGCTCCCCTGGTGGCCTCGCCCGGATTGACGCCCTCTTTGGCGGCGACGGGTACCAAACCGCCTTCTCCAACTCCCCCCTCGTCTTTGGCGCCTTCCCAAGCCTCCACGCAGGCTGGGCCACCCTCGGCGCCCTCTTCATCACCCACTTTTGGGACGGTACCGCCCGGTATGTATGGACCTACGTCGGCGTCCTCTACTGGAGCACCATGTACCTCACTCACCATTACCTCATCGACGTCGTCGGCGGCGCCTGTCTTGCCACCGCCTTCTTCTACCTCTTCATGCCCGACGAGCTCCGTGCGCCCAGTGGACCCGGCGGGCGGTCCAAGTACGAGCAGTACGATCTCGAGGCACGGCGCCCTGTCGTCGGTGCGGACGAGTTTGCGAGCGACACGGCCGAGTCGGCGGATCTGTCGGACGAAGGCGAGCCGGACCACCCCATCTTGTATCGCTCGCCGAATCCTAATCACGCGGGCGTGCAGCAGGGTCAGGGCGAGGAACCTATTAGGCGGCAGCAACAACACGCGATGCAGGCGACGAAGAAGTTGGGGCGGATGCATCGGCATACCGCGAGCATTGCAAGTCTGATTCGCGCGGATGAGCGGACGGAGGGGTGGAGTCCGATTGGAAACAAGGGGTTCGTGTTTCCTCCTGTAAATCGGTGACCACGTTGGGTGTGTGGCGAGCGTTTGGAGAGAAGGATCACACGGGCTGGAACCTGTAGCCATAGAGGAGCCTCTCATGATCGGGGGTACGACGTGATGTTGTGGGTTCGCTATACCTGATCTACCAGTCGATCATATTGTCAAACGCAATGCATAGAAAGTGCCTCTTTCCCATTCGAGTTTTGGAGCATGCGTGCCACGAATTGCATTTGAAAAAAAGACGGGTATGTAGTACATACGCGGGTCGACGTTGCGACTCGAGATTTCGGTTGGCCCTCGCTGTCGCTTCTACAAGCTAACCGCTGAGCGAGTATCCCACGTCGCCCTGGACGTTGTTCTGCATCTCGATCAGGGCGTCGAGCATCCTCTGACCCGGCTCATCGAGCGTGTCACGGAATGTTACCTCCTTCATCCACTGCAACCCATGCTGGAGCACATTCCGCGCACGGGTCGACCCGCCCCGGGTATCCCCCATGGTGGCGTGGAGCGTCGCCCTACGGTGCCTGGGGTCGTACGTCGCACAGTGAAGGATGTTGGAGTTGTAGAACACGGTTTCTCCGGCTGTAGTAAAAAGGGGGAGAGGGGGGGGGGGGGATCAGATATAAACAGAAAGACTCGGAGGCAAGGAAGACTTGCGTTGAAGCGTGAGTCGGATGGG
>JBBPRI010000050.1:0-104498 GCA_038092955.1 Boletus pseudo-olivaceus
GGGGAGGACAAGACTACCTGTGGTAAGTGCTTATCTGGCGACCCTTGGAAGTGCCCGCGAATGACTTGGATATCAAGCGGGTTCGTACTGGCGCACGACTAAGACAACATGGGGCAATAATGTTTTCGCACACGAGAATTGGGAAGGCAGGAATGGTTGGATGTATAATGGGCGTCCGCTAGGTACCGATTTCTCTCATTCCCACTAGCTGTTAGCTCACGCCTATTTTTAGCTGAAGTAGATTCGGTCTTCTCATACCATTATTCCCCTCAAGCAGCGGACGAAGAATCCGAGTCAATGGAACAGGCAAAGGCACACATCAATGCAACCGTAACCCAGTTGTTCTATACTAGCAACGTGGTCCATGATCTCTTCTATCGGTAAGTAAAATCATTTCATGTTCTGTCTGCTCGCACTCAATGTATATCAGCTACGGGTTCAACGAAGTTGCTGGCAATTTCCAACAGTTCAACTTCGAGAGAGGGGGTGAAGGCGACGACGCCGTGATCGCAAACGCACAGGATGGAAGTGGGTTCAACAATGCAAACTTCATGACACCCCCTGACGGACAGAATGGGTTCGTACAAGTTCGCGCGTGATCTGATCATCTTCTCTGACCGCTTCATCCTCGCGACATGCAGCCGCTGCCGAATGTACCTATGGAATACTGACTCACCCTACCCCGATGGGGACATGGAGGCTGGCATTGTCATCCACGAACTGGCTCATGGCCTATCTACTCGTCTGACGGGTGGGCCGAAGAATTCTGGATGCCTCGGCTGGGGAGAGGCCGGAGGTATGGGCGAAGGCTGGGGAGGTTCGTTTAACATGTAGTATCTTACCGCAAGCAACTAACACGTCCCAGATTTCATCGCTACCTCAGTTCGTTCTACCTCAGATTACACAGACTACCCGATGGGCGCTTGGGCCGCCAATCGCGCGGGTGGTATCCGCAACTACCCCTACTCTACTAACGTCGCGATAAACCCATCGACGTACGAGACCCTCGACAAACCAGGCTACTGGGGCGTCCATGCTATTGGCGAAGTTTGGGCTGAAATGCTGTGGGTTGTTCAACAGCGGTTCATCGCCAAACACGGCTTCTCGGAAACACTTTTCCCCCCTGTTCCTGATGCTGATGGGACGCTTCCACCCAATGACTTCTATCGGCCAGAGACTTTCAATCCACTCACCGGTTCACCCAACCCTCTCGTTCCTAAGCATGGGAACACGTTACTGTTACAACTCGTGATCAATGGAATGAAGATGCAGCCTTGCGACCCCAGCTTCTTTGATGCTAGAGCTGCGATCGTTGAAGCTGATAAGGTTTTGACCGGCGGTGAGAACTTGTGCGATATCTGGGAAGGGTTTGCGGAGAGGGGATTGGGCGTCGACGCCGAGGTTGTTGGCAGTACACCATGGGGTGGAGGAGTCCGCACCAACGTAAGTCATCCCCACGTCGATTTGTTTGTTTCCAGTTGACGCACGCTATTATAGGGCCTCGGAGTTCCATCTCAATGTCGCCCCGGTGAACCTGAACCCGAGCCGGAGCCAGAACCCAAGCCCAAGCCTACGCCCGGTGATCCCGACGACTGTGACCGTGCTTTCCCTTGGTGCTGGTTCAAGAACCGCGTCGGGAAGTGGGTTCCGAGGTTGCCTTGGGGCTATAACTATTACTATTGATTGTGCAAGCGGAAACACAAGGACAATCAGACAAGTATCCACATACGATACCTTCTTGGTTAGACGACCAGGATTTAGTTGTTGAAATTCCTTGCGCATTAATCATGTGACAGAATGAGTTGTGGTATTCTTGTTTCCCTCCTCCATTCCTTTCTGCTGTCTTGCTTTCATTGTGGCCCGATCTAATGATTTAATATGTGCTAGTTATAGTCCTTTGCTCATGCTATTCGTGGTACATTGTTCATGACTACCAATGTGAATCAACACTAGTATTTTTCTGGTGTCTGAATATCTGAGACTGGGTTGTTCATGTGCATGTGCTGCTGGCTTTGTGCCAGTGTTTTTTCATCAGTTTAAACCTCCAGAACGACTTACGCTGGCACAGCTTGTAAGTCTCTCGGGTTATATGTAATACTTACGAGCAAGTGTACTGTAAGTCCCGCAGTGTCACCTCCATCACGTATGCATGGTCTGACCACCCTTGCCTTGGCTGGCCTCGCTGCACATGTCCTCGCTTATTCAGTTCCTCCTGCCAGTACACCTCCCCGCAGAAAGACCTTGGGTTTCGGTCCTGACCTCCCTCACGCACGCTTCGAGTCCCCCGACCTCCACGTATCTGCCGCTGTCGATCCCACTAGGGACGCGTATGCCATCGCACGCGACTTCCTGAGCCAGTACGACGACTTCCAGGCTGCTCGTGCACACGTCATTCGTCCCGACTCGTACACCGACCATGTTACTGGGGTCACACATGTCTATGCCCGCCAAATCATTGGCGGCATTGAAGTGGCCAACGCACACATTAACATGAACATCAAGGACGGCAGGGTGCTCAGTTTTGGTGATTCTGTGCGTGCGCTGACTCCTGGCCCCGCTCTTGCTAACCTGCTTATCAAAATCTCAGTTCTTCCCTGGAGAACTCGATCATGATTCTCTCGTCCCTGTGCACCCTCACGCTCACCATTGTGCTCAGCTGTCCTCTGCACTCGACGTCCACCGTTCACTCCTCCAATCTCCTCTCGCCTCACGTGAGCATGCAAGGGTCACTCATGGACTCGCCATTCTGGAGCACCTTCATGTTTCAAACTGTGCCAACGTTCCCTCTCCCTCCTTCGCATGTTCTGGTGAGGTCGATATGGATCCAAGAAAGCCCCTCTTGGCTTTCCTCGCATCTGCTCTGCCCGAGAACCACCCCGAGTTCGGCTCTCTGGGCGATAACCTCGGTGACTATGTAAGTAACATTGTGATGACACCAGAAACGTATGTGCTTGGAGACCATGCTTTCCTTGGCATGTCCTTGTCCAACGTGCCTGGTGCGGTCAGCCGGGTCAGTGCCCGCATCGTCTGGGTCCAGGTCCCCGCCGAACATGGTGTCAAGCTCGAGTTAGTTCACCGTGTATGTGTCTATCGTTCTCCTCTTTCATCCTTTCTCTCATTCATACCGCGTATAGTTCGAGGTAGAGATGGAACACAATTGGTACGAAACTACCGTGACAACTTCGATGCCCCACCGCATTGTCAGCGTCGTTGATTGGTGGAGCGATTTTCCGAGGTCAATGCCAGTCGTTGAGGGTGAGTGCGGGCTCGCTCGTGGTCCGCAGCTGAGAGAACGTGCTTCTTCTCAATACCGCACACTGCATCTTATTTGATGTTTCACTACTCATCTGTATGGGTATCTGCGGATACAGGTGATCAATTTCCAAACCTCGGTGCTTTCGTTCCTCCTGGGTCCACCTTTGACTCAGTAGCTTCTGCACCCGTACGGGGAATGGGACGCAGACTGGATAAAGCTCTCGGCGGAAAGAAAGGTGAGTGCATATATGCTGTCTTGCATCACTATATTCGATGAGTCTACTATCTGGTGTCACCGCCGACTCAGTTCGTTG
This sequence comes from Boletus pseudo-olivaceus, assembly GCA_038092955.1. Taxonomy (NCBI): domain Eukaryota; kingdom Fungi; phylum Basidiomycota; class Agaricomycetes; order Boletales; family Boletaceae; genus Boletus; species Boletus pseudo-olivaceus. Next base: position 3,570 of record JBBPRI010000050.1, read on the forward strand.
TTCCCAGGTATCCCCCCCGAGTTAAATAAGGCATCTTACCTTGTTTTCCCATGGGGTACAAATGACCCTGTGGACGCTGCGCAGAGGAAAGCTGCGAAGCATGGTGAACCTGGTATGTGTGCTGGTCGTTTTCTGCGTTCCCCCCATCTACGACGATTTTTTTCAGCTGGAGCTAAATATCCCCTATCATATGGTAGAGAGTTTGTCAAGGAATTGGGTGATACCTTTGCTTCCCCCGCGGGTTGGCATACTCTCCCCCTCTCTCATGACCCTAGTGTTAGTAAGGAAGATGAAACTACTTTTGGTAGGTTTTCGATTCATTAGAGTTTTGATGCGCGTACGCATAACGTGGCATCAAGGGGATTCGTACTGGCGCACGACCAAGACAACATGGGGCAACAACGTTCTCGCGCAAGAGAATTGGGAAAGCAGAGATACTTGGATGTACAACGAGCGTCCGTTAGGTGTTGATCTCTCCCTTCTCTCGTAGCTACAAGCTGATGGAAATGTTCAGCGCACACAGATGGGGCGTTCTCATACCCTTATTCCCCCGAACCAATGGATACCGCATCTGAATCGCTGGAGCAGGCAAAAACACATATCAATGCAAGTGTAACCCAGTTGTTCTATACCAGCAACATGCTGCACGATCTTTTCTACCGGTAAGTAAACTCGCCCCGTGTTCCGATCGCCACGGTCGACGTATTCCAGATATGGCTTTACCGAAGCTGCTGGTAACTTTCAGCAGTACAACTTTGGGAGAGGTGGTGAGGAAGGCGATGCTGTCATTGCGGATGCTCAGGACGGAAGTGGTTTCAATAATGCAGCGTTCGCGACCCCCCCAGACGGACAGAATGGGTACGTACGGGTCCGTGTCGTCTTACCTTTGCGGTCCTGATTCCCGTTACATGCAGTCGCTGCCATATGTATCTTTGGGATACTGATTCACCCTACGCGGATGGTGTAATGGAAGCTGACATTGTCATTCACGAGCTGTCTCATGGTCTTTCCACTCGTTTAACGGGTGGACCACAGAATTCTGGATGTCTTGGCTGGGGAGAGGCTGGCGGTATGGGTGAAGGCTGGGGAGGTTCGTTATCAGGATCCGTCAATGGAGTTAACTAACACCTCTCTCAGACTTCATCGCCATCACAGTCCGTGCCACCGCCACTTATTCAGACTACCCTGTAGGTGCTTGGGCCGCCAATCTGAAAGGCGGCGTTCGTCACTACCTATACTCTACCAACCCCTCCGTGAATCCATCGACATACGAGACCCTCGACATGCCAGGATTCTTTGGGCTCCATGCACTCGGCGAGGTTTGGGCTGAAATGCTTTGGGTTATCCAACAGCGGTTCATCGCCAAACGTGGTTTTTCGGACACGCTCTTACCCCCCGTTCCTAATGCTGATGGGACGCCCCCACCCAACGACTTTTATCGACCACAGACTTTCAATCCACTCACTGGGTCACCGAATCCTCTCGTTCCCAAGCATGGCAACACGTTGTTGCTACAACTCGTGATAAATGGAATGAAGATGCAGCCTTGCACCCCCAGTTTCTTTGATGCCAGAGCTGCGATCATTGAAGCTGATAAAGTTTTGACTGGCGGTGAGAACGTGTGTGATATCTGGCAAGGGTTTGCGGAGAAGGGATTGGGTGTTGATGCCGAGGTGTTCGGCAGTACACCGTGGGGTGGAGGGGCCCGTACAAACGTCAGTCCACGGAATGGAGACTTGTAGATTTGAAGCTGACGTGCGCCACATACCAGGGTTTCAAAGTTCCAGCTAAATGCCGTTCGGGTGAGCTCGAACCCGAGTCAGAGTTTGAGTCCTCGTCGAAATCCGAACCCACCCATCATCCTGGCGACGATGAGCCCTCTTCCCTCTGGAACTCGTTCAGCAACCGGGTTTGGAAGTGGATTCCGAGGTTGCCTTGGGGCTACTGATTGCGCAAGCCGGGACGATTGCCCGCGTTGGATACCATCATGAGTAAACGGCTCAAGATTTTTGATTTCAAGATCCCTCGGTCGTTTACTTGCTCCGCTCTTCTACTCGCTGTCATTTGCTGTCATTGTTTTCCGATCTCATGAGTCAATATGTACATCGTTGTCTTCTTCTTGTACCCATGTACTCGTACGCCATCATCTGAATCTATGAAGTATATTTTTGCTAGTGCCGAATTCCCGAGTCTTTGGTTCATCCTATCTAGTGCCTCATGTAGCATCGCCCCGAACATCTCCTGATAACAGTGTATTGTAACACTACCTTGTAACATCCCCTTGTAACGACACGTCTTTTATCCACCTACGTTTCGTCACTACTACCATGGACGTGATACAAGGATTCAAGGATACCGCGACTGACAAGATCAACATGCCCAGTGAGTGTACGAGGACTCTAACAAGGCGCGGCTGATCGATCGGTCGATCGGGTGGTCTTCGTCGACGTCCCGATTAGCGTTGGCTGCGTTTATACCCTTGCTGGACGAGCAAAAAGCAGAGATAGATAAGATAGAGAGGAAGGAGTTCAAGTACGGCCAGAGGAATCGCCATTACGTGAGTTCACCTGTCACACCCAACAGCGAGTCTCTGCCAATCCCGTTCCACACCCGGACCAGCTCGATGTTTACTACCCTCCCGCCGCTTCGATGCTCTCCACCCCAAACGGGAAGCTCCCGGTGCTCTTCTTCATCTATGGTGGCGGGTACAACACCGGGTCACGACGATTTCCCGAGCCCTACGATATGGGGTACCGGGCGTTGGGTTCCTTTTTCGCGGCGCGCGGTTTCCTGACGGTCATCCCTGACTATCGGCTCGTACCCGAGGTGCGATTCCCTTCATCGTCGGAGGACATCCGGGATGCACTTCTCTGGGTCGCAGGACATGCGGCAGAAGTGGCGAGTGCGGCGACGGACCCTGCGAGTGCACACACGGAGCTGGATCCGGGGTACGTGTCCATAGTGGCACACTCTGCGGGTGCAGCGCACGCGTTCGTGTTGCACTCACACCCACCGTTGCGGGCGAGTTTTGCGGAAAAGGCGGCCGAGGTGGGATTACAGGTACGAGGACTGGTGTTGAGCGGGTGCCCGTGGGACTTTAGCGTGCCCGCGGCGTCGCTGGTGCTCCCGGGGCCGGTCAAGTTTTATTTTGGAGGGGAGGCGCAACAGAAGGTGAGGGAACCGCGTGCGTTGTGGAAGGCTCTCGCGGAGGAGGATGTGCGTGCGTTCCCAGAGTTGTTGCTCATCCAGGCGGAGCGGGAGCCGGACTCGCTTATGGAGACGAGGGACATCATGGAGAAGGAGATGAAGGAGAAGTTGGAGGGTGTTGGAAGGGAGATGAAAGAGACGTACATCGCGGCGGGGCACAACCATGTGAGCGTGAATTGGGCGTTGAGCACAGGGGATAAGGAGGCGGAGAAATGGGGATACGACGTCGTCGAGTGGATCAAGGCGAGGCTCGATTAGTCGTACTTGGAACTTCAAGTTTGTAGACTTGGAATGCCAAATGTTCAACTCTTTCGCAAGACCGCCATCATGGCCCAGCAATGGCCCTCCAAACCCAGAGTCAAGTCTCGGTCTCCGGCGCCGCTGCGGACGCCAACAACTCCCTCGCAGTTCTTCCCCCCGTCCCACTTCGCGGCCGCGGCAGGTGTACCCTATCCTCCCAACCGAGACGACAACGGAGCATTACACCAACTCCGGACGCCTTTGACACCCAGCCAACAAGATCGATTCTACCAAGAAGTATACCCGTTCAGCTCCAACGCATCATATTTGGCCACCGAATATTTTCCTCACGCGAGCAATCCAAGTCGGACGCGGCGCAAAAGCCAGCTTGGCGATCTCGGCCTCATGGAATCGCAGCTTCTTCCGACACTCAGCGATACGGTCGAACGCATGACGCGACCACCGTCTCAAGTGATATCAGGCTCGCCCTCTCGCCCTGTCCCTGGACCCAACTATTCGCCAGGTGTCGCGCGAACGCCTTCGAGTTCCTCACAGAGCAGTTCCGCTTACTCTGTCAGAAGCGAACCCCAAGGTTCTAGTACTAGTGCCGTTACTACCCAGACGCCGGCGTCGAGCAGGCAACCACTCCGCTCGCCGTCTCATGCGTACCCCGAACAACCACCGTCGAGTGCACGATCGTCATCGTCGAGGTCCAATCCAAAGTCAATACTGAAATCTCATACGATATCTGACCAACATCTACAAGTCCGGCAAGCCCACCCGGAGGACGTGCGTCTTCCTACCGATCATGCCCGAAAGGCCGGTCGAGGTCCTATCCCGATCCCACCTGAACCATTGCCTTCAGAAAACAAGGTAGAACGCGTGCGTCAAATGCCAATCTCTCCAAGGCCAAAAATCGATAGCTCCATTCGAACTGGTAGGGCACGCTCACGGACAGATCCTGGTACCCAACCGAAAGGCTTACCCTCGACTCACGGAAGGAACACTCAGCAACCAAACCCGCAGCCCTCCGGCATCCCACGGCGGGTCGGGATGCCCTCGAGTCCAGCGATGTCCCGAATTTCGACTGTTGCCCAAATGTCGAACGTTGGTTCGGATGCTGGAAGTGTAAAATCGACTCAACCCGAGAAACGACGGTTGTTTGTCACCGGCGCGGAAATTTCGTCGTCTTCGAGCTCAGAAAGTCAGGCTCCCTTGATGCGCTACATGAAGCCAAAAACGTTATCACGAACAGACTCGCAGTCCTCCGCAGAGAGTCAACTTCGACCGCCACGTTTCGGTCTTGGATTGGGATTATCCGGAGTTAATGAGTCCAAGAATCCGGTCAAGTTGTCCCCGGGCCAGCAATGGACAACGAAAGTACCCAGCGACGAATCGCATTTGCGTCATACAAGTTCCCCGAGTAACAAGAAACACCAACGCGATGGTACTCCCAAAAGACGTGACCGGTCGCCCTCCCGAAATGCGCGAGTCGATAGTGCTGACGGACAACGCCGACAACGAGAGTTGCTCTCCCTCATGAAGGCTAACTTGAACGATTCGAGCGGTTGCGATTCGCAACCAAGTGGTTCCGAAGAGTCCGAGGGCCGGTGTCTTGTGTCCGAAGGGTCCGGGGATTCTTTGCATTCGGCATTTGATGACTCTGGATCAGAATACTCGCCGGCAGAGGACGATGGACACGCCGTACGGCGTACCTCAACAAGGTGGGAGACCAAACCTGAACAAGCGCGCTCAAAGGCTACGACCCGGCAAAGTCGCATTAACCTCTCAGGAGGTGACAGTGGTTGAGTAAATTCAACTTTTACCATGACCTAGGCTTCTCACACGCTGTCAGAGCTTCTAATACATGTAGATGAGCAGTACACACCCAGGGTGTCATCAACTTCGTCGTACTCTCGACAGAACAAGGGTCAAATACGAGGTTATCCCGCGACTACGGCGCACGACGAGGAGTTCTTGGAGACAGAAACATCAACTCTCGCTTCTGACGAAGATGCGAACTCAATCCACGGGACAGTAACTCAGACCGTTCCCGAGAGATACTCTTCCGAACTGTCGCGTATCATGGCGGTATCAATGGCGGCAGCAGCACAGCAACGACAGGTATTTGGAATAAACGCTTCCCCGGATCTTGAAGACCGCCAAGCCGATTCCTCGGAGCTTCCCCATGCGGACAGCGACTTGTCATTGATTGGGGTCGACAAATGGCAAGATGAATGTGACGAACTTGTCACGGGATCGCTACTACAACAATTGAATCGGACTTGTGGCACCGACGGGAGGGAGTATGGCGGCCAGAGATCGTCGGCGGGCGAGCTCTCGCTTTCCTCCGCCCAAACACAGTCCAGTATTTCTCAAGAGTCGATATATTCTACGCCAAACTTTCCTGCGAGCAGAGGGATTGTTGTACCAGAGTCTCCTCCACCCACAGTACGTGATCAGCAATGGCAAACCTTGGAAAGACACATTTTGGACTCGTACGGCGAGGTAGAGGCTCGACGACAACGATTTGTCTGGAAGTTCACCGATTCAGAAGCCAGTTTTGTGACACAGCTACAAAACATGATACAGTTATTCATCTTACCACTCAGAGTAAGGGACACCAGAATGTGGGTGTCTGGCATTCCAAGCGACGTCACGAATCTCTTTGACTGGTTGGACGACATCGTGCGAGTCCACGCGCAGCTTTCCTCCACCTTGAACTCTCGACAAATCATGGATCATCCAAGGCTGCATATCCTCAGCGAAGTCTTCCGGGACTTCGTTCCGAGACTCGAAACGTACCAACCGTACCTCGTCAAACTCGAATTCACTGCATCTGTGATAGATAGTCTCATTCACGAAGGAAAGAACGACTTTGGAGATTTCATCAAGTTGCAGGAGGCGTCGGAACGCTGTCAAGGTTGGGACCTCGAGAAATATTTGACAGAGCCCGTCAATCGACTTGCGCAATATCCGGAGGTGTTCAGGGCAAGTGTCGATCATGTTCGTTACCGCTTTGCTGACCTATCCAGTGCAGACACTGCTGCAGTTGACACCAAAATCTCACCCTGATTATATGTCGACGTTTTCGCTCTTTCACGCCGCCAAGCTGACGATTCGGGTTCTGAGTGAGGTAAAGGACCGTGAGGATGCATATGAGCTCGTGAAAGTGACTTGCTCTGGGATCAAGGGAATCTCTTCTGTGCACCTTGTTCATCGAGAACGGCGCCTGCTCATCCACGGATCACTGATGTGCGTACAAGTGAGCAACGACGAGCAAGTGTTATCGCCCGAGCCTCTTGCGGAGAGCCAAACTGTTTCACGATCGGACATTCCTCCCGACCAACGCATACGACGCGCCGACAAACTCTTCAAGGCGGTGAACGTCTGGCGAGGTCGATCCAACTCTATCAGGTCGACCGCGTCGACCGTGGCGTCGTTTGCCACGGCGCCATCGAGCTTTGATATGCACGTGGGCCAGCCTGCACTGGGCGCGCCGGTGGTCCGCGTCGAGTCTGAGCCAGTGGACGCGGAGGTGTTTGTCTTTACGGACCTCGTCTTGCTGGCGTCTCGTCTTTCTTCGGGAGGGAACGGTGTCGATCCGCGCGACTTGGAGCTTCTCGAAGGATTTGGACTGTCGAGGGTTGTTTCCGTGCTCGACGAGATCGGTGAGTGGGGGTTTCGTTTCAGGACGTTTCGACGTTGATGTGTGCCATATAACTCATACTCTCCCTCTTCCCCCCAAAACAAAATATGATGGAATGAAAACGAACTGTGATCAGATCGTCGCGCGTGCATCACGCTCGACCTCGCCCCGCTGACACCTCGCGCCCTCGAAGAGGGTTACGTCCAATCGACCGGACCCGCCGTCACGATCTCGCTCTCCCTCCCGCGCGGACAGCACACTCCCAACAGCGGTGAGCGTGCTACGTCGCTCAACGACTGGCTCGTACCATTGCAACGTTGTTGTCGGTACACCCTCCGTTCGTTGTCGTCGTCGCTCAATAACACGACGAACGCGCTCGTCGACCGCGCCACGTCCGCTATGGGGACTCAGAAACCGGTGTTGTCGATCCTCGCGGCGGGTCTGCCGTTCCCAAAGAGTCCGTCGATGCAGATCGAAGAGTCGGAGCGTGGCCTGGCGAGCGATTTGAAGCAGCGAGAACGTGAGGAACGTGGGTGGTGGTCGAAGCGGTTTCATGAAGTCCTTTTGGAGCTGAGCGAGCAGGAGGGCTGTTCTGTAACAACTTGACTTGGACGTCTGGAAGAGAGACAGAGGGAGAGAATATATATAACCTTTGGAAACCCGTCGTATCATTCATTGAACTACCAGTAGTAAACCCTGTGTTAACATGCTGTGGATGACGATGCTGTAGATAACAGTCTATGTATGCAATGTATATCATGACCCATCTTTTTCTTTCTTTCGCCCTCTCTTTTTTTATCTCGTGGCGAGCGCCGCAAGGAGCGTATCTGTATCGACCTTGGCAGCTGTTGCAAAAGGAAATGTCATCAGCACCCCAAAAACAAGAAACGACCCACACGCACCTTTGAGCACCAGCCTCACGAACCGCTGTGCCAACTGCGGATGGTCCTCCTCAAGCCGCTTCATGCTCTCCGCCGCGAGCCTCCACAGATCCACATCCCGCTCGACCACGACCCGCGCGTTCCGTGGGAGCCCCGAGAGCGCAGACAGCTCACCTGCGAGTGTCCCCGACACCATGCTCTCCTCGATAATCGGCGTGTGCTCCGCAAATTTGTACGATGCTCGGAGGACGCCCGATTGGATGATGTAGAGCCCGTTTGGCGCGTCGTCTTTTTCCCACAGGACGGTCCCAGCGGGAAGGGCGACGTGCTCAAAGTAGGGCGCGAGCGCGGAGAGGGAGGCGTGGTCGAGGGCGTCAAAGGATCCAAACGCTTTGAGGAGCGTCTGGAGAGGCTCGGAGGATACGTCGGTCAAGAATTCTGCGGAAAAAGGGCCCGAAGGTGAACACCAATGGAAACAGAGGGAAGGAGACGCATTACCGCTTGCTATGGTTCGCTCTCCTGCGTCTTTCAGCTGTAATCGCCGGGGTGACCCGCCCAGGGTCTCGTGGAAGTCGACGTCCACCTTTTGACGGCCCGGGAGCACTGGGAAAGACAGGACTACATTTAGCCAGGTAGTAGCACGTGCGCCGGCAACTTACCAACGGGCGTGGTTTCCTTTTTCTGTGCCCTAAACCACGCGCGCAGATATGCATTCTCCGTCCCTGCGTCACATACTCTCATCAGCTCCATGCCCCATACAATACAAACAAACAACACGGGGAACTGTCCACGACTCACATTCCATCGCGTCATTCAATGTTTCAAGCAGCTCCACATATGGCTGCTCCAACACGCCCACGCTAGCCAGCGCCTTGCCCACTTCCGGCCTCGAAACACCACAAAAGACGAGCACGACGCCCTTGGCAGCCAACAGCCTCTGAATCCTTACAAACGCTTCCGCAGCTGACAGGTCGACCCCAGCGACAAGCGAAAAATCAACGACGACAAAGCGGACCGGGTGAACATGGAACGTCGGGTCGCCGACGAGCGATCGGATGGTATCTTCAACGTGATTGATTGTGCCAAAGAAGAGGAATCCTTGCAGTTGAATGATGCGTGTCTGTTTGGACACTTCGCGGATGTATGCGCGGTGGGCTGCCGGACGGCGAACGGTGGAAATTGCAGTGTCTCCCGTGTAGCATGTTCGGATGCTCCGTCGCTGGGAGTTTTGTACGACAAAGAAGAAACCTGAGACATGGCCATGAACCGGTGAGTCGTTACATTGTCGCGAGCATTGAAGGGGAAAGAGGCTGGGACTCACAACTAACGACGATCCCAAATAAAACCCCAATGACAAAGTCCCAGACGGTCATGGTAATCATGATACTAATTATCGTGATGTATTCCATCCTAGCCAGATGCTGCGTCACAAAAACTAACTCCTAACGCATCGATTGTGCAATGCTTACCTGCTCACACGATGCCTCGTGTCCCACAATGCTTCCTTCACAAGGTCGATACCAAGAACAAAAATGAGCGCGCCAACAACCATGACAGCTACGTGTGCGACACGTTCGTATGAGGTTTACCAAAGGACTCTTGGAGAGGACGCACGAATATATGCAATCGGCCAAGTGCCGATAATCAGAAGCAAAAACGTGGCCACAGCAAGCATGAACCCAGCGACACGATTCCCTCCCCCCACACGATAAAACCTGTTCGGTGATATAGTTCTCAGTATACCTAAGGTAGGGCAGCGAGGGAAATGACTGACAAGAGTGTGTTAACATAGACTAGATAATTAGGACTTTTGACACATCAGTGCCCCACGCAGCGCATGCCAGGTAAGGACGCACACAGTACCAAGCAATCCTGCCACAAAGTTGGACATTCCGTGACCAATGAGTTCTTTATCCGTATCGACGTCTTCGTCTAACGATACAGCTGCACGACCCACGCACAGGACAATCGTCAGTAAGGTAATTCCTGGGAGAACAACAGGTTTAACATTCACCCAGGGCAGGAACATTGAGAGGAGGATGCAATACATTGAAGAACAGTCTAGTAGCCCAGCCAAATCAGCAACATGTGTGGTTGGATATGAATCACAGAACTACGCACAAGGCGAACTGTGTGGGCAGCGTTGTCCAAATAGGAGTCCACCGCACCGCACGCCAGTCTTTGTCGCAGTACAAGAACCAACAATTAGCCATTCACGCGTCTACTAAACGACACTTTGAAAGAAGATGAAACCCACCATAATAGGTGTAAAAGGCATACCAACTATGCATACCTCCACCCTCCTGCGCGGTTTCGAACAGCCATCCGTCCCGTCGGAGCGTGCCAAGATCGAGCTGGGCGGCCGCGACGACGACGTAAAAGATGAGCGGTATGGCTAGAAAATCTATGATACTCTAGCTCAAGGGTATGGTTCAACCTACGGCATTAAAGACTCACAGATAGGAAACAAAAGTTGATGCTTCCACCTCGCAGTGATCACTCTCAAGAGCACCGCCAGCGCAAGGGGCGGGATCCACATCGCAAGCGCATGCGGGTCGAAAGCAAGATATCGAATGATTTCCCAAGTCGGCGGATCAAGCGTATCGGAAGGGAGGTGCGTGCTGACTGTGAGTCTGCGACATTCGAGACCCATACACAGGAGACCCATAATAGTGGCGAAGCAGACGACGGCAAATGCCGAGGGACACGGCGATCAGAAATCGACATTCCACTTTAAGCAAGCGCGACGTACCCCGTTTGAATCAAAAATATCCCCACACCACCTATACACCTGTGGAGTGAATCATGCCAGTCCAACCGCATCAGTTAACTCCATCGCGCCCCACAGTGGTGCATGATTCAGAAGAGATGAACGGACTTACCCAACGAGAATATGTCTCGGAAAGAACCCGATGAGTACGCCAAGGTGAAGGTACCCCAGAAGGAAGAACGTGAATCCTGAGTATGGAAGACATGATCAGATGAGACTGGACCATAGCGTCACTTTTGAAATTCGAGAATCTTCAACATGGGCGCGAGGCACGTCCAACTGATCCGCATATGCTCCACGCTCCGCCTCGCCCTCAGTTTCGACGAGGAAATGAGAACTCCAGACCCCACAGAAAGCTGCAGCCCCAAGGGAAAACCACACTCTCCTTTTTCACGAAGAACACCACGGAGACGACGACTCACCGGTGAGTAAGCTAGACAGTGCAAATGCCACAAGCGTGGTCGCTACGACCTCCCGATTCACACCACCCACCCCGGCCCAGTCATCGCCAATGATGTCTCGCGCGATTGTTGATGCGAGAATGTGGAAGAAGGGCTATATAACGTGATTTTGTGTGAGTTCACGTTTACAAAGGTGTGCGAAGAAAATATAGAAAAATGACGAACAAATAAAGACGACCGGTCGTCTCGGGAGTAAGTCAGGGAGAAAAGTGGTACATACCACGACCTCAATCATCATACTCCCATTTGCACCTGCGAAATTGCTCCCACCAAGAGTATACACAAGCTGAGCAATGACCGTGCTAGATGGCGACACATTGTTAGTTTAGTATGGCACATGCGTTTCGTCATGCACAACATGTGAAGGCCCTTGACGCGCGGTAATGAACAGTAGACGACAACGGCAAACACATGATAAAATAAAAACGAATCCACTCACGACACGAAAAACATGGACACGCCAGCTCCTCCGAACTTGGCAAACAAGCCAGCTGCAGGGAATATGATCATTCCATCTAATTAACCCACGTGAGTAGCTGCCGATGATGTGTACACGTCTTCGGATATAAGGATTCCACATCTTCGGATGTGGGGATTCCCACGGTCGCGTACCCTGAGCGCTTTTACGCGAAATCCCAAACATGGGGTATCCCATATCCGGGTCCAGTAATTGAATAGGAACACGTACAAGAAATCCCATCTAGAATATTCAGCAACGTGCCTAGAACAACGGCAGGAATTGCCCTCAAAGCTTTTCGCCCTAGATTTGGATCAAGGACATGCCGAAACGTTTCAGAAGGCTTGGACAGGAACATGATTGAACCATAGTCGCTTGGGGTGGCCGGTTTTACGTGCTGCGGCTGTGTTTTGGCGACCACAAACATGGGTTGGGAACCATTGCTGGCGTCTTCGTGGTGAAAATTGACGCGATCGGCACGTAGCAATGAAGTGGTTTCATCAGGTATTCTTTGCAACTGATCTGGGGATTCTGGTTCCGCTTCTTCACCCGACGCCGCAGGATGAGGTCCCGTCGCTAATGTCGATCCCAGGCGGCGTGGGGCGTCGGCAGCGACGGAGAAGAAGTAAGCGTCCCCAGGGCAATCGTTGGTCGGTGTCACGGACGTTTGAGAAGTGGGATATTTCAACGCGCTGGTACCATCGTGGCTGGTTTCGGAGCTGACTTGCTTGTCACCAAGCAATTCTTTGCTTCCTTTGCCCTCCTGCTTGCGAGCGAGAAGGATGGAGAGAGCGGAAGGTGGGCCGAGGGTTGTGTGTCCCAGTCCGCGAGGAGTGAACGCGCCTGAACCAGGGGTAGCACTGGCGGAGAGACCTGTTGGACTGGAGTCGAATGTATATGTGGATGCGGAGAGGTCCTCGTCGGCATCCATGTCTGGTTCAGAAGCCAAGGAGAAGCGTGGGCTGCCTCTGTTCGTGTTGGGGGTAGATGGGACGAATGAGGAGGGGAGGGGATGTAAGTATTTAAAAGATGGATGAGGAGCGGTCCTGGACATGGTTTCAGGGGTACCATCTTGGATCGCATTGTTTGGGAAGATGAAAGAGTCACGGGATTGTGATGCAGAAGCTATAAACGTGCACGGTAAGGCGTTGATTAGTTTACGATTACGGTGTTGCAAATGGAGTCGGAGCACGCACGTTCGGAAGAAATAGCCTCGGCTGGGGTGGCGTGGGCAGTCAAAGAAAACGGGGGATGACGACCATGTGAGGTGTGTGGGCGAAAAGGCGGCGGAGAGTTGACAACGGGGAGATGGGGGACGACAGTATTTGAAAGTTGGACTGTGTTTGCCCGTATGACACCCTGCGAGCGTGGCTGGGGCGAATTGCGAGAGGATGCAGAGGCATAGCTCATGGGCTGCAGCAGACTGGAGGATAGGACGTCTGACAGCTGGATTGGACAGACAATGGAAAACATACCCAGCTCTGCGCAAGACGGAGTCGTCTGGAGGGGGGGACACGGTGGGGTGCATTGGCGCATCATCGTCATAGTGGCCCTCAGGCTGGCTGTCTTCGGTGTCGCGGTGGGTGTCGTGCACGTCGTGGTGCACGGTGGGGACATTGGTGCGCGGGAGATGGAACGACATGAAAGACAAGGAATGAGTGCCTGATGTAGAGTGTTTCATATCATTGCCGACCACCGCGCGTCTAGTGCTCGTCATCGAGCTCCTCCACTTATCTGTCGGAAAACATTCCAAACACGGAAATATATCGGCAGGGGCTTGCCTGTATCACTCGTGTCACGTGGACACGCAAACACATCATCCGCCGTCTCCGCCGACGTGCTCGACGACGACGATGTCAAACACGATTCTACTGTGCGTGTCATTGTTTTCGTCGCGAAAGAAAGCTAGCTCACAACACATCCAGTTACCCCCTCTCCAATTTTACGTTCAGGTTGGTCCTTGCCCCCGTTCGACACCGTTCGACTCACCCTTCGTTAGCACCAAGGAAGCTCAACCCGAAGAAGATCCCTCTGTTTCTGCCCGTCTGCAGCGTCTTCAAAACAATTATGAAGACTTTGGCATGCGTCGCACCGTGGAGGGCATCCTCGTTGTGCACGACCACGGCCATCCCCACATCCTCATGCTGCAGATTGCGAACGCGTTCTTCAAGCTGTGAGCACCATTTTCGTTCTTAATACGCTCGGTCTGAGTCCCTTCTAGTCCAGGCGACTATCTCAAACCCGGTGAAGACGACGTCGACGGCCTGAAGCGTAGATTGGATGAACGCCTCGCCCCACCCTCCGAATCGAAACAATTTAATGCATCACACGGTGTCGACAACGAATGGGAAATCGGAGACTGCCTTGCTCAGTGGTGGAGACCCAATTTTGAAACGTTCATGGTACGTCCGATCGCCGATCCGCTTTACTTCGGGCCTCGACTGTGCGCCTTTCAGTACCCTTTTGTTCCCGCGCATATAACCAAACCCAAGGAGTGCAAGAAGCTCTTCTTGGTCCAGATGCCCGAGCGGAGTATGTCTTCGCCCTCTGTCTCGCGACTCTTCCTGATTGCTTTGACTTGCACTCGCAGAAGTGCTCGCCGTCCCCAAAAACATGAAGCTACTTGCTATTCCTCTGTTTGAGCTATATGACAACGCAGCTCGGTATGTATCTCACAATTCACAACGCATTCATCGCTCAGCGTCTTAAACCACCGATGAATGTCTCAGATATGGTCCCCAGCTCTCTGCAATACCGCACTTGCTATCGAGGTACAATTTCATCTACCAGTAAAAACTCCCAATTCCCGCGCATATACGGTTCATGGTGTGACACTCGATCACGCAACTTGTCTCTAGACACAGCTTCTATTGGAAATCGTCGTTCGTTGAGTCCATTACCCGCTTGGCAGCCTTGGTGGTCATGTCCGAGGGAGGGATAGTGAGATATAGAATCGCATACATCAATTAATCGTGTTGTATTCGCACCGTGTTGTCGTTTGGGCGTTGTTCTTTCGTGATTCAGTGTTTGTTATGGGTCTGCACGCGATATCCAAAGACTCGAGAGTCGCTCCACGTGGCCTGATCGAGTAACCCCGCGCGCGGAGTCAATGAGCCTTGAGGCCACCTGTCTGGCAGCGTCAGGCCATCACTCTCACTTGCACCTAACGACAACCTCGGACCTACCAACTTTGACGCAAGATATCAATGCCGCCCGTCGAAGCCAGCCCAATGTCCTCTGGATCGGGCGCCCCTGCCCCAGTTAATGTCAAGCTCCTCCTGATAGGAAACGCCTCCGTAGGGAAGAGCAGCCTGCTCTTGCGGTTCTCTGATGAGGCATGGATACCCGAGGACGAGGCGACTGCTACGATTGGGGTTGACTTTCGGGTGAGTTTGTACTGTGAGCTGCTAGGAGAGTAGAGTGCGACCCAGGCTCAACGGCGTGTTTCGTTTGAGAGGGTTACGGAACATGTTGTGCCTCGAGCTTTTTATTTCTCATTAACATCAATGATGCATTGGAAGGACAGTCAGACGATATTGACAATGTACGATGATAGGTCCACAAGATGGAAGTGAATAAGCGGAAAGTGAAGCTTAGTATATGGGTCAGTCGATCTCCATCTTTCCATGACCGTTACCCCTTCCCGGACCTTTTCGTGGAGGAGCGAAAACTGAATTATCTCTCCAAAGGATACAGCAGGACAAGAACGTTTTCGGACCATCACATCTTCGTATTATCGTGGTGCACAGGGAATTATTCTAGGTTAGTACAACGCGTTTTCGTCGGTGTGGTAGCTCATGTTGCTCTGACCCGCTGCCCTTGGATGCGTTTTGTTCAGTATATGACGTCGCCAACCGGGAAACTTTTGACGCACTTCCGAAATGGTTCACAGAAATTGATACCTACGTGTCCACGACAGTACCCAAGATTATTGTCGGTAATAAATTAGACAAGGTATGTCTGGATCGATCGCACCGCGCAGGGTCTGAACGGTTGGCAGGAGCACTCGCGGCAAGTGTCCACGGATGAAGCGGCGGTCTTCGCAGCACGGCAGGATGCGCTGTTCCTCGAGGCATCTGCCAAGACGGCGGTTGGGGTGCGGGAAGTGTTTGAGGATCTGGTAAAGAAGATATTAGAGACCCCAGAGCTGTGGGCACCGGTGACGCCCGAGACGGGGAAGAGTGCGCGAGAGGGGATGCCGGGTACAATTGATCTGGGAGGGGGGGATAGCACGGGTGGGGACGGGTATGGGGCATGTTCGTGTTGATATACCCATGACGTAATCAACAACACGTGCGGTCGGCTTGTATTTGTAGAAATTTGAGAGAGTTCAGAGAGACGCCTCCAACTTGTCTTGCCATGGCCCCGACCTCTGCCATCCACGCAGACCCTACCCCGTCCTACATCGGTCGCATCCAAGACTTTGTCTCAGAAAACAGGCGCGCAATCCTCATCGCGACCGCCGCCGCCCTCGTCGCTGCCGGTGCTGTCTACTACGCTTCGTCCTCGGGACCGTCCTCCGGCAAGGGCAAATCAAAGGACAGAAAGCCTAAGAGAAAGGTCGTGAATGACTCCGGCGGCCCCATAATCGAGGAGATAAAACCCAAGGAAGACGTCGACGGTGCGTCCCACTGATTCCTGCCCCTTGCCAGCCTGACTGCGTTCCCCTCAGAAAATGCACCGCTATCTGCCGAACAGATAGCTGCCCTTCCGTTCGAGGTTTGTTCCCTCTATCCCCATCGTGCAACATGCGGCTCACTCGCTTTTTTAACAGGAACGCGTAAAACGGGCTGCATCCCTCAAGACACGGGGTAATTCCCTCTACCAGGCTCGCAAGTTCGAACAGGCCATCGACCTCTACACACAGGCCATCGAAGTCTCGCCACGACCAGAACCCGTGTTTTTCAGCAATCGAGCGGCATGTCCGTTTCACCCCAAAAACCTCGCTCATTCCTGTACTTATGAATCCCGTTCGCAGGTTACATGTACATGTCTCCTCCCCAACACGAGCGGGTCGTGGCAGACTGCGACAATGCTCTTCGCCAGGACCCCAATTATGTCAAGGCTCTCAACAGGCGGGCAACTGCTCTCGAATCCTTGAACCGCTATGAGGAAGCTTTGAGAGGTCTGTCTTGTCGATCCGGCAAAGCTTGTTCCAGATATAGTCGGCGTTGAACTCAATTTCCTTTGCAGATTTCACCGCTGGGACGATCCTTGAAAAGTTTCAAAATGAGACGGCCGCACAAGCAGTGGAGCGTGTGTTGAAGAAACTCGCAGCAGAAAAGGCGAAATCCATTCTGACCGTGGGTGACTCACCATTCTGTTAAACCGCATCTCTCACTCTCGCTATTCTAATCCACGAATAGACCCGGGAACCCCGTCTGCCTTCGCAAACATTCATCTCGGCTTATTTCGCTGCTTTCCGGAAACGTGAGTTCTCGGCTACGTCATCTGATTGGCAAACTGATCAGGCCGCTACGTAGGACCACTTCCTACGCTTCCGGAGACCCCATCGCAAGGCGACCAAACACTCTTGTTGGCACTCGAGGCACTCGAGGCAGCCGACTACCCGCATGCGCTCACTTTTGTCAACGAAGCTCTTGAGCAGGGGATATCGTGGGATACTGGCCGCGCCGAGGCCCTCAATTTGAGGGGAACGTTCAAGTATGTCAATCATGCATATATGCCCTATCCCTCGAGTTAATAATTCTTTCTACAGGTTCCTGACTGCAGATGTTCGTGGAGCCAAAGCTGACCTGCTCGAATCTCTCACTCTCAACCCTTCATTCACGCAATCGCTAGTGAAGCTCGCGAGCGTGCACATGGAGGAGGGGGACAATGCGCAGGCAATGGGGTGCTTTGAGGATGCCATCAATATCAATAAGGACGATCCCGACGTTTACTACCATCGAGGACAGGGTGTGTTGGTCCTATCCCTACATGATGGTTTAAATTGACTCTTTGCCCAAGTTTTCTTCATCACGAACGACTTCTTGTCTGCTGCGACCAACTACACGACATCGTCTACGCTTGATTCGTCATTCGTGTTCTCGCACATTCAGCTTGCTGTTGCACAATACAAACTGGGAAACCTTGCGAACAGCATGGCGACCTTCCGACGGACGATGACGTCGTTCCCTTCAAGAGGTGAAGTCTGCAACTACTAGTACGTTCGGTGGTAAGGTTGTGATTGAGAACAGCTAACAGACTCCACGTTGTAGCGGTGAACTATTGTTGGACCAACAACGCTTCCAAGATGCCGTGGAGAAGTTTGACAGGGCGATCGAACTTGAGAAAGCCAAGTAAGTTTTCTCGCAATCTGCTGCTCCTTTGATACTGAATCAGGATTGCCAGCTCCCCTCCCAATCCATTACCGCTTGTCAACAAAGCGCTTGCAATTTTCCAATGGCGTCAAGACCTTCCAGCCGCAGAAGCACTTTGCCGCGAAGCCCTCGTTTTGGATCCTTCATGCGAGCCTGCCGTTGCCACACTTGCACAGCTCGCTCTCCAAAAGAGTGAGATCGACGTTGCGATCACTTGGTTCGAAAAACAAGTCGAGATGGCAAGAGGAGAAGGGGAGATCACCGCTGCGCTCACCTATCTCGAGGTGAGCTGACATGGACCATTTCTCCTTCGGCCATATGAAATGACTCCTTTTTGTAGGCCAGCAGAGCACAGTTGCAGTTCATCAGAAACTATCCTCAAATGGCGGAACAGTTGTCCCAGATTGCACGCGAGATGATATAGTTGCGAGTGTTAGCGACACTAGTTGGTGAGTACGCACGTAGGTAGGATTGCTCGGAGACCATAGAAACGCCCTGTGGAGGGGGAGGATGAGACCGAGGACGTGCAACACTTTGCCATTGTTGGCTGCGAGTTATCACGTCTTTAAGTAATAGATACTTACAGATGGTTTGCTTTCTTTTATTTTTCTTTTCTCCTGCCCCCACTTTCAGTTTTTCATGTTCATCATGTCGTTTTTACCTCTGCGTTCGTCTACCTCCCAGACCATCCTCGCTCTTTCTCCTACAGTCGAATATTGTGTCACGCATTTTCATATGGTCCAATACCAACACACGTACTCACCACTCATGTTTTGTTGTGATTCGTCGGGTCCAAGAATGTTCAAGCGTCGAGGGCCCGAGTCGATCACAACACCCTCGTAATTTTATGGCCAGGGCTAACCATGGCCAGACAGGGGACGATGCTCACGAGTGCGGACTCCCATACGGCAGAGTCCATCCTCAGGCTTTTGTGTAGATTCCATGTCAAGCGTTAGTAACAACGATTTCCAAGCCCTCTGACACTCGATCGTGCGCGTTTGCCGAGTGCGTCAGCAGCCTTGCTGGCAGTGAAATGTCACAAGAATGAATTCCCAAGCCACGCTACGCCTCGAGACAAGCATCGTACATACAAGCGCGGCACTGACGGTCCCCCTGAGATCTCAACGATACATGACACTATTTCCCCCAAAAAAACAACCGCAAGAATATATTTCGACGTTACGTTCAGTGCGCCGCAGAAGCTTGAGAAGGCTCGGCGATCTTCCAGCCGCTCTGTAGAGAGGGAAAAACCACTCGTCAGCCAAAAAAAAAAAAAAAAAAAAAGAGAGAGAGAGAGAGCAATATCTGCCAAAGTGGAGGGACGTACGGGGAAAATGTCCACGTGACGCTGCCAATCGAAAAAGTGCACAGGCTGGTTCTTGTCCGTGACGTCTTCCGCCACCGCCGCCGACAACAACGAGATCTCGGCCGGGTGGATCGTTCTCGGGGCTGCATGTGTGGCCGGGACGGGGGCCGCCGTTGCGCCGCCCTGTGCGGTCGCGAGAACTTTACCGCCCAGGTCCTCGAGTTTACCCGAAAGCGCCTGGGAGATGAGGTTCATGGTGGTGTCCATCGTGTTCTGGGGCGCGGGGATGCTGCTGTGGACGATGATATCGTTGATGATGCGGGAAGGAATCGTGATCACGCCGCGCACAATAGAGTCGGCCGTGCGGCGAGCAGCACACGCCTTGCAGGGGGAATTGGTC
This sequence comes from Boletus pseudo-olivaceus, assembly GCA_038092955.1. Taxonomy (NCBI): domain Eukaryota; kingdom Fungi; phylum Basidiomycota; class Agaricomycetes; order Boletales; family Boletaceae; genus Boletus; species Boletus pseudo-olivaceus. The sequence goes on from JBBPRI010000050.1 coordinate 23,264, forward strand.
TCGCGTGCAAAGACGGTGACGCTGCCCACCAGTTCTTCCTTGTAGTACAGGTTGAAGTGGTAGGACGCGCCCATGACGTGTTCGTGGAGCCGAACGAGGACCTTGAAGACGCGGAAGTTCTTAATCGGCTGGAAGTTGGGAGGAAGGTCAACTTCGCTAGGGGCGGGCACAGGAATGTGTGCCCAGGAGGGCGCATGGATGGTCAACGCAGCCTTCTGGGGGTCAACGCCGTAATACTTGGCGATTCTCGCGCGCGCCTCTTGGCGTTCTTTGAGGCTAGCTGGAGCCTTGTCGACCTTGACACCCTGGAATTCTTTGTAGGAATAGTCTAGAAGAATGAGTGTTAGCTGTTTAGCTGTGTATGACGGGACCTGGGAAGGGTGCTACACTTAGGGAACGCATCTGGGGTGAAGAAACGGGTTTGTTTGCTTGTCCAGTAAGTCCCGTCTGGGTGCCTGAATGGAACAAGGTAGCCCCATTCCCCGTCATCCTGAATCTCCTGTGAATACGCCGCAGAGTACGTGCCCGTTACCTGGGGTCATGTGGCAATGTCAATCAGTAGAGTCGAAAAAGGATGACACACTCACCAGGGTCCATTGTTGTTCCGTTCCATCGACGGTGTAGCCATCGCCCATCCAGTAGTCTGGGTAGCACCAATCCCACAACGCAACTGTGTCGTACCATCGAGTTAGTTCATATAAGATTAATAATATGATCACGGCATACGAATTCTATCAACATTGCAATGGTGGACTGCATAGAGATTAATGTCAAAATGGAGCAGTCCATAATATCCATTACTTACAGTAGAAAATGGGGTCAAATGCCGCCTGTGATTCCTGCCTTGAATAGTCGAGCAAGGAAGGTGGTAAGTGCACTTACATAGTCCGGGAAGCCCTGGACAAGCAGAAGCACGAATTAGCAACAGCTAGTTCAAGACACGATGCACCAACCATATGACCATTGCCACCCTGCATCCAACACAAGTCAGTCTTCGCACTTTTTCAACAAAGTCAAACATACGAGGTTTCCATGCATGGCATTGTGCACACTCTCCAGGGAGCCGGTGGTGTTATGGTCGCCATCCTGGCGAGATTCATTCCGCGTGTTCGAAAACTCATCGTAGCTGTGTCATCGGTCAACATGGTGGAAATCGACTGAAGGGAGAAAATCACATCACGCCAGGGTTTCCGCCGTCCGAGAATGAAAACAGCATCCCAATGCTCGTCCTGATACTGTTTGCCTTTTGCTTGAGAGTCCTAATGATGTTACGAATGAGAGAAATGCAACAGGTTCGCAACGGATTTAACCAACGCTTGAAGTGCCTGAATGTTACTTCCAGCTGGCGTTTGGGAGGAGTCAGCATAGCGATATGTCTTCCCCCATTTGGTGAAGTAGGCGGTAAGTCCATTCTGAAGATTGCTCACGTGAGGACTGGTCATCGAACGGGGTGATGCCGGTCGTTAATCGCGCTTACCCTTGTTTGGTCACCGAAGTCATCAGGAAGGTAAGGGAGCGTGAAACCTGCCAGAGGATTGGGCACGGTCACAGATTTCTGTCCCGTGGCTAAGACGGTCAATTCATCGGTGTAGAATAAAGAGGGGAGCCCTTCTATGTCTACTTTCGGGTCGGCCCAGTCCCAATATCTGGTTGAAATCAGGAAGCCGGAAAGGAAACATAGAGTAACAAGACACACGGGAACCGAAGCTTCTTGGCCTCCCCAACCCAACGTCCTACTTCTCCGGGATGGGAGTTCTCAATTTGCTGTGCAACGTTCTCTGCGTATTCTCCAATCACTTGCTATAAAAATACATTGGATGTGTGGATAAAACAAAACGCTCCGTTACACTTACCTCAACGAGCATGACATACGGACGGTGCCAAGAAGGAAAAGTGATCGCTGCATGGCTAGACAAACACAATTCAGTATAAGAGTTTCAAGAGACCATTCAGCACAACATACTGGCAGTAACCTGCAAGTCAAAATATTAGGCAGGATTTGGAAGAGAAGCGCGCCAGCTCACCTCCAAACCTAGACGGGGAAGGGTTCGTATCTTTCTTGTCGAGATAGCTGAAATCGATCTGTGCCTCCACGGGAGTTCGGTTATCGCCAGCCCACTCGCGGTAGGGTTTGCCATGAATACCGCCTAACTCCATGAGAGAGGTAACGCGGCGCAATGGTGGCTGGACTACACCGGGGAATGGGATCGGGGTGTTTCTGATGTACGCCCAACCGAGGACAAAGAGTGTCCACTGGTAGGGGTGCTCGGCCGCCAACTCTTGGACGGGGAGGCGATCAAACACCCCCTGGGAGGTGCCGCGACCGGTGATGGGGAAGTAGTTTCGGATCTGTGTAGTCATGGTTGGTTGGGCAGTAGTGAGTGCAGATGCAATCGAGGTGGTAGCCTGGTGGTCCTGGAGCAGAGCCAATGCCCTTTTATGCTGTTTCGTCTCCCCCCGCTAGGAAAGCATCTTGTCAAAGATAACGTGTGTTGGCATGTCTTGCAAGAGCCTCGTGTGACAGGACTTGAAGGAATGTTGGTTTACTTACAAGTCAGCGCTGCGGCCCGTGTTGCTCGGTAAAGTAGACCTTCCATTGTGGATGAGGGTACAACTGTCTCATCCTTCATTGAACGACTGTTTGTGGTCTCCCTGATGAAGGCTGAGGTCTTCCGTATTCAGTGTTGCTAAATGTGAGACCGCCTACCTTACTTGACGTGTACAAGATTTCAAGTCGACAGTGCACATTTCAGGGCTGCTATAGTGATCATCACCGTTGAGCCACCCAAGCAAACATCCGAGTGGCGCTGGCGGACACCCTCACTGCATGTACGGTCCTTGTCAGCGTAAGGCTCTTGCTCTCCTCCATCAGGTCCGAAGCAGTGGCGGTCAACCCATCTTGGATGGCCGCTTCAGCCTCCGTCACGGTATTCCCATCTTGATCGCGGGGTAACTAGTACGGATAAGGTGGCAGTTCGACAACTTGCTAGTACCGAGTCGACTGTCTTGAATCCATTGACACTGTCAATAGGCCAGCGCTGATCGTATTCCGCGTCGTTCAACGTTTCAGAGTTCTTGCCAAAGTTTTGGATGCGAGAGATGGCCCAGGAACGCAGGTAGATACCGTATAGGATATGTCACTCCTTGCAACTAACCGATTCCAATGCTCAGGCCTCAGGCTTGCGGGGTCATGGTTCGCGTCCCTTCGCCAGCGATGGCTACTACTATACCCAAACCTAGGGGTCGGGAACAAGAAACCACCGCGGTATGTGCGACGCGAAGCTAATTTCGTTTTATAACCGACGCATTGATCGTATCCCAGCGACCTCTTGTGCTCCATTTGTAGTTTGTCGGTAGAGTGGCTCTCCTTATGGTGTGCCCCATCTGCATTGCGTTGCAAACTGCACGAGTCGTATCTGTTCGAGGCTCAAAATGGTATCGGAATGCGTTTTTGGGCCCCCTAATTCCCTACCAAGTCACCTCAATTTTTTCCGATGGCGTTTTTGGTTTTGTGTCAACTCAGTTTTGGCTGCGAATGCATCAAAGTCACGTTGAGTGTTGACAATGGCGTCAGTCATCGATCACCGGACCTCCCGACAATTTTTGTTGTGCCGTTTACGTATCTATTGGACGCTCTAATCGCACCAGGTATGTCACAGTGCCCGCGGGTTTACGACGACACTGTCAACAGCCATATGTGATGTTTGTCCGAGAGCGGTGTACCTGCTTATCGGAGTATTCTTCTGGACTACGTAAGTCTGCGATCATGGACTTGTATTCGTTTTCTGAACAGGTTTACCAGATCGCTTTAAATTGCATTTCCCGTTTCGTCGCGCTGTCTCCAACGTTCTAACAAGTTCCACAGCCGACTACCTGTCATTAAAATACAAACATTACACAATCAATGTTCTGAGTCTCATCGCGTTTCAACCTGTATTATTGCAACCTCGGCGTGGATTACTCTTATAAGTCCAACATGTGTCACATACATCAGGTCCGTTTGTGGTCTTTACGTCTCGAAATTGGATCGCTGACGGTATTTCTAGACACTTCTGCCCTCTTCCTTGATATAGACCAGTTCGAGTCCTTCTCATCTTCTGCATCATACTTTGTTTGGCTGAAGACAGGATTTTTCGCTGAATGGAAATCATTTTGTGCGTGCTGCAGGTATTGAATGCCATTCCCACCTCCGACGGAAGGTTAGGAACTCATGTGCAGTCTACTACGATTGACAGGACCCGCCCTTCATGAACGGTGGGTGGACGTCGGCGCAGTTTCAGGTACGGGCGCGCTCCGCCCGTCCTCCTTTCCAAGGATTCTCCGCGCTACTTTTGTCATATGGCTCCACCGGGCCCTGGGCTGGGAACCCTCGCCGACTCGCAGTAATTGCCACTGCCATCCAGACGGAGATTAACCGCGTCTGTCAATTCTGACTACCTGAACGTGGCGACGAAGGTAGTGTAGTATGACCTTGCGTCCGTCATTCAGCCGTACCAACGGAACCGGAACGATACAGTATTTCGAAGGGTCTGACCATCTGCAGCCTGCTACTTGATCACAGTGACGATTTCTACACCTCGTCGAGGGCGACGGCCACTAATATCGGGATCCCTGATACAATGTACCCATACGCGACCCAACAATATGTCCGTATTTGAAGTCCGGAACGGTTATCTAGACACACTACGACCATATGGCATGTATGCAAGTTGACACGTCTCTCATTTTTCTAAATCGGACCCACGGACTCCCTATCTCAAGCCCTATCTCGCTCATTCCCGCTCAAGTCGAACGACGTGAGGCACAAGCAATGATACCGTGGCAATTCTTGCGTGATTCCACGTTTTGAAAATTTGCGTCTGTCTGCCAACTTCATCTCCGTCTCTCCAACCACGTTTTCGAGCGTGCCAAGGCTCATATCAGACACTAGAGCTTGTTTCCGTCGTTTGTTCTCTCCTGCATTGATAATGCTCGCCGGATCCATTAAACTGACGGTATGCTCCATGGGTCCGCAAGGGGCCACCCCCGTAGATTCATGATTATGGTTAAAGAGACCCTACGAGGGTCCCCGTTTACGGGCCCCGTGGCGCAACCTGAAGAGCAGAGCAGATTCGATTGCAAGGATTGTGGGCCGTTGGGCATCTGTATAGGACGTATCGTGATGCAGCACCTCTTGACGATCACTCACTCAGGGAGACTGATTGGTGTGCCAGATCCTGTGATGTCTTGTTTCGTAGACCAGAGGCGACTGTACACGTACCACCATAATAATGAAAATATTCGAGCCAGAAGAAAAAAGATCAGATCTAGCCGCGGGACACCCGCAATGTGAACAAATTCTAGGCAAGTCGAACCTTGCAACATCGCTTTTTACCTATATAACGACGTATAAATAAGACCAATGCTTCACATGTTGAGATATGCACGGCGACGCGCTGAAAGCCAGTCAGTAGAAACCTGATCACGCGCACTAGTATGCTACCAAAGAGATCTAACCGTCGGTGAAACAAAGACAACCCAGACGAGTCACGGTGAGTGCGAAACAGCGGACACGTGGTAGCAATCCGCAGAAACACTATGAAAAAGGAAGAAAAGGGGAAGAGATGGGTTGAATAAGAAGGAAACGAGCGCAAGCTCAAGAAAAGACGGGCCCTGACCAGAACCAGCCGAGGGCGGTCCAGTCCTTTCACAGACACCATCCCACCGCACGCCCCAGGTCCCTGATACACCGATTCTCGCTCAACGACAACGCCGTCGTCAGACACTCGAGCTGTTTGTCTTTTTGGCCCCGCAAACCGTACGCCTTGGCAAGGAAATACCACACTTCGGGGACGTCCCATCCCGGGCCGCGTGACATGTATCCTAGCAGACCAGCGCTCAAGTCAACCTTGTCGGGATCAGGGTCCACGCCCGACTCGGAGGATCGGGAGGAAGAGCCAGGGGTGAGGTAGATTCGACACATGTGAACGGCGGCAGAGATGTCGTCGGGGGACATGAAGAGCGCCTTTTGAAATGCCTCGATCGCTTGTCGGTCGTGGTTCAGCGCATGATGATACAGCCCAAACTGACACAGTGCGTCATTGGAATAGGTCCGCATAACGAAACGAATGGGAGAGGTGGGACGTACCTGAACCCAAACGGAGGGATTTTCTTGATTTTTGACCTCAGCTTCCTGTATGGCACCTTTGGCCTGGTCGATCTTGCCCAGTCTGCGGAAAGTCGCAGCGCATGATGCCCACAGCTCACTCATCAGTTTATCCTCCCCGGAGGCTTGAGGAATCGGTTTAGCGTCTTGCGTAGGCGGGGTGGGTGGCGGAGGTGGCACAGGACCGTCATCGGACGGGCGTTCAGAATCTTCGTTATTGTTGTTGCGTTTCAGTGAGCGGAGCGGCCTGCGTGAATGTATAGAAGACGCCTGGTAATGGTGATTCTGAAGGACTGCGTGGAAATCTGTTAAAGTAGGGATGAGATCCTGGATTCTGGACGATCAACGTCATTCAGATGAAAACTCTACCTGGAGCAGAGTTCGCCCGCCTCAAATTGCTATTCCTGACCACACCATGTCCAATCTTTCTTGATATGGTGCTAATCTTCTCTTGTCCTTTATGGACACGATTCTTGAGCATCTGTTGCACCTTCTTTCCTGTAGAGGCGTCGCGGTCCGTCACAGAAGAGCGCTTGAGGCGCGAAGGCACAGAGAACTTGTATTCGGGATCTGCTGGCGTCGCTGGAGTGACAGTGATCGGAGGAGGTCGTGCTCGGCCGGTTAATTCGTGCGGCGGAGGTTCCATCGAACCGGAAAGGTTTGGTTTAACTTCGAGAACCGTCTCCTGGACTTCAGATATAATGACTACAGAACTTGGCTGTGTAACTGCTGAGCGCGATCCGGTATCCATCGAAGATCTCACTGAAATCGCGCTTGTCAACAAGAGTGGGCACGTTCAGAAAGGTTCACGTACGTTGAGTCTCAGAAACTGCTCCTTTTCGCTCTGCAATCCATCCAAAGACACCCACCCATTTAGTCTCCGCTCCTTCTGGACCCTCAACATGCTCCGTCAATGCCATCTGTGTGAGTCGCAATTGTAACGCATACTCGAAAGCATCTTGCGGCGTCGGAACGGGGTGATCGGGAAGGATGTGCAAGAGGGAATCAGAGGGGGGAATCGTAACTGCACCTGGGTCAAGGATCATCTCGTGAACGAGCGTTCCGTTCGTGACCCCACCATTCCCGTCATACGAGTGTACATCTACTGCAACTTTCTCTGTCTCAAAGTCCCCCACTGCCACGCCCCGACTTGGCGCACTCTTCTCACTCTTCTCCGGAGCAGCTTCCGTATCAGTTGGGGACTCACCTGCCTCCGAAGGAGGCTCATTGATCGCGGCACCAATTTCCAGTATCTCTTGCGCTTTCGCCCACTCCCCTTGAGCTGTGAGCAATAGGCCGAGGAGGTGCCAGTGGCGAATCTCGTTTGGAGCATCTTCGACGGCCGCACGTGCAGAGGTGATGGCGTCTTCAAGGTTCTGCGAAGGACCGGGTAGTGCGAGTGCTAGCGCGAGCTGGTGGTGTCCACTGGTGGTGGGGAACACCTCGACGGAGTGGGTATAGTGCTCCAGCGCATTGCACAACCTTGCTGGGCGAGTATGATCCTGTCTTTCTGCAAATTTCATGGAATTAGATGTGAAAGAGACCCCAGCACAAATGCAACCACCCGCCTATGAAAGCAGTGACAGTATTCCAAATGCCTTCTGCAAGGGCAACACGTGCGACAAGTTCCTTGTCGGCCCTGTCCAGTCGTGTTTTCGCCTTTTCCAAGAATTCCCCAGCTTCCTTGACTTCCTCGACACCACCCGAGCCAAGTCGAGATAGTGCCAGACGACAGAACATCCTCGCACCTTCCACAAGCGTCTCCACCCAGTGACGGTCTGTGTCACTGTCACCGTCAACACCTGCAGCGCGTGTCTTGCTCACGACCTCGATATATAGGCGCAATGTACGCTTTGCAAGTTCCGTATCTCCCGAGACATACAGAAGCCGGGACATGTGTCGGAAGATGCGGTAAGAGTTGAAGGTGAATCGTGTAGCCCACCAGAGGACCTACTTAGTTGTTTGAGAATGGATGAGGGCAAGATGGAGGGTTCACTGACATCAATGACCCATTGGGCTCGATCTGCGACCGCTCCGCTCGCTTCCCACACAGCAACAGATAAGTCGACGAGATCTTCGACCTTGACGTTCCGCTCTCCGGCCTGGGGAAAGTGGGTGGATTTGTCTAATACCGTGCGATATTCGCTGATGATCGATCGAGCTGTGTTGAGCCATTGTGGTGGCCTTTCTGGCTGTAGGGAAGGAGAAGGGATCGCTACATGAGATTGTGCACGAAATCGAATGATGAGCGCGCGTAGGTGCAGAACGGCAACGATCGAACGATGGGAAGTGCGAAAAGTGGGTGGCCAATGAGTGCTGCAGGACTCGTAGTGAGTGAAGAAGTTCCAGATGAGATCCTCCGGGTCATCGAGATGTCGCGTGCGAGCGAGGAGCGTTATGGCACAGAACATGAGACGTTCTACCCAACGCCAGAGCTCGCGGTACTGGGAAAACGAGTAAGGGGACATCTGTGCGGTCAGGGAGCACGGTATTTCGCATTCGATGACATTTAACAGAGGGGTAGCAGTCGCGTATGATTGAATGGCGAGTTCGGGGTTCTCTGGGTGGAGCTTCTCGTGACACATGCCTAGACGGACGGGGCAGATGGCACCTAGAGTACAGAAAGAAGAAGATTCTAACCTTGTAGACACATACTCCGAATGGACTCGGTCATCCCCCAAGCTCTACCATCAATGATGTTCGTTGTGGAGGGAGGTGATTCGACGGATAAAAAACTACCGGTCCATGACGTGGACGTGTCTGGGATAGAACCAGGCAGTTGCAAGGCAGAACCATCAGATCTGACTGTAGAAGAGAGAGGAATGTGGCTTTGTGCATCAGAGATTGCGGTTACTTTGGCAAGGTAATCGAGACATTCGGCTGGCTCTCCAAATGCGTACGCGTAGTAGGCAAGGGCGAAGAGAAGAGACTGGGGCGAGAGCGCTGAGTGTGTGTGTAAACTAGAGCAAGGGCCGACGTACGTCCGATCGGGTACTCTGGAGCTTCTTGAGTGCTTCATAGCCCGCAGTTGCCTCCTGAACGCGCTCCGGGAGCAACATACACTCGGACTCGAGGCGGAATTGGCCGTCTGGCTCTGATCCGAGCTGGTCCTCGTCCACGGCATTTGCAGAGAGCCAGATGGAGAGAGCCTGTGTCTGTGAGGCGATCTCTGCAATGTCCTGGTATCCTGCACAATGTTTGTTGAATTTGTAGATGAGTCGCGTCCAAGACAAAGGCGTGGTCCCATGGGGAGTCTTTGCGGGTGCTGAGGAGGCCCACAGGCCAGCGGTGAGGGCAGCTCTGAGCTGGGCCCAGTAATGTCGGTCCTTGCCATGCGCCATCACTGCCGCTCGAACCCCATTCCAAGTCCAGCTGACTTGCTTATATTGCCCTGACCCCCCTTCACATCAACCCCCCCTTCTAACACAGAGTCTCTTCCTCATCGTTCACGATGCCCGACTCAACGACACCCGCCCTCACTCCAGACTACACCGACTCCGGCGAGGGCGAGGGGTCCTCCTCGCCTGCCTCAGAGACCGCTACAAAAACACGTCGCCTGACCGCATTCTACCCGAACATGAGCAACAAGCCACCCAAACCGTTCAGTCGCAGCGCAGCCAAACGACAGAGCGTCATGACTCTCGGCAGCATCGAGCACCTCCAGCACTACTTCACCAAGACTGGCATCGCTGCAAAGTCAAGGTACGTTTCCGCATCCTCTGTTTCGTGCCTCACCGCTGAGACCTTCCAAAAGTCCCTCAGGAAAGATGAACAGCCAATTCGTACCCGCGATCGGGGGCTTACTCAGCCTGAAAACGTCAAAGTCATCCTTGGGTAGCATTATGGACTTTGAGCTTCCACCCTCGCCCGCAGTGCCAGAGATACGGCAACCAGCATTTCCTCCCTACGTTAAGGCCTACGAGACAGATCCAGAGGCGTTCCTTCCTGGCGTTGTCGAAGACCTCACTGCCGTCACTCGTGCTTGGGGCATACACGACATGCGCGATCACCCTCTAGATCCCACTCGCCCAACACTGACTTCCCGCGTGATCGAGGTCCTCGACATCCTCAAGACGACTACCTATGCTATCCGCTCCGTCCGCAACTACCTTATCGCGCTTCCCGACGAATCCGCAGGTACACTCCGTACCCAGTACAGGAACAAGGTCGCCGCGAGTGCTCCTGTCCCAAAACGCAACCTGGTTCAGTCAAAATCCCAGCTTGATCCCCTATCTCTGATCCGCAAGTCCGCATTGGTAGTGCTCGCTGCACTTCGCGAGCTCGAAGAACGCTCCAGGGTACCATTGTCCGATGAGGCTTACGATGCTCAAAGTGATCGCGGTTCATCGCAGGACCAGCATCCGCATTCACGTGGCGCATCTCCAGCGGCTATGTCGGACGATGAGTCGGACCTCCCACATGTTGACCCTGATATGTCAATTTCGTTCGTGCGCGTACAAGGTCGTAACGAATCGGTACCCGTCTGGGAGGACGAGAACGACTTCGATACACACGGCCTCAGTGAAGAAGAGCGAGAAAAGCGAGAACATTGGGATGACCGGCTAGTACTCGGTGGCGGGTGGCTGTACAAACAAGATGTCAAGCTGGCGGACCTCGCAAAGGAGCAAGATGTGGTTAGACGATACATAGATCTTGTCGACGACGTGTTGTTTGGAGGCACCAAGAATGGAAAGCGCGGTTGGGAGTGGGAGGGTGAGAGGAGGGCAAAGAGGGCAAGGGAAGGTAAAGGGCAGAATCGGAGAGTCAGCACAAGCGATGTGTTCACCTACCGATTTCCCCAGGAGGCACCACGCTCAGGGCGGCGCGTCGTCTCTTCGTCCGGTATCCTCGACCCGATGCACAGGATGTCACTATCAGAAGAACCGGAAGATCTAGAGACACTTTCCGAGGCAGAAAGCGTGGATGAAGATGATCTTCCCGATTGGGCTAAGCGTTCTTTGTTTGTAGATGACCCCGTCGGTCAGTAGACGGCCAGGAAAGTGTGTACATCTCTGCTAATGTTTGTCTTGCAGGTCGCGCACATGCCTTCTTGATAGCCCTTCTTCCTGAGAATCTCCGTTCGCTCCTCCCACCCACCCCTGACAAATCTGCATTCTTCAGCGCACTCACATCGGGTCAATGTCTCTGCGCAGCCTACAACACTGGGGTGCGTCGATCCCGCGGGCCATGGGGTTTCATCAGTGTGGACTCCGTACATGACATCGCTTTTCTTGAGCAATCCTCAGATGGCACGGATGGAGAGGAGAAAGGTAAAATAGGATGGACTTTCCGAAGAATAGACAATTTACGGTTATGGGCCGGGTACGTGTCCGAACCGCTCCGATTGGATCACTCCCTGACTATTCGTCTTGCTCAGCGCACTCAAGCTTCGTTACCTCCTGCCTCTCGTCGTCCCGTCTGCACCCGGTCGACCAGACCATATCCCTCGGACTGCTTCTCCAGCGCGTACACATTCACGCGGACCATCTCCTGCGCGTTCTCCCTCTGGTCACATGGCGGTATCCTCCCCTTTTACGGACGCGTCATCACCAACGCCAGCGAAGATCCGCTCTGCCACGGCTGAGCCACCTCTGATTTTTGACCCCCGTCTCGTCGCAAGGAAGGACGACGGGTGGGAAACAATGCTTGAAACTGTTGTATTACGGTGGGTAAAGGCGGTCGTGGAAGAAACGAGAGGCGAAAGTTTACGGTGAGTGTATGGGAAAGCGCACCGTTGACACGGGTCTTCGCTCGTGGGCAGAATTTGATATACCATGGTGTTCACCTTGTCTGGATCCCCTTTGTGAGTTTTGTTATATCCTATGGGTCTTGTGACTGTTACTCTACCTCATACTCTATTCCACGCTGCGTGCGTTCGTTCTGTCTCTTTTTTCCTGCCCTCTTTTCATGTGTCCCTTGCATCTTGCATCTGTTCTAGTTCATATTCTGGATGGTTCTCATTCTCTTCCGCTCTATAGTACCACAGATCACTTACCCTATTATCGTATATGATACCGACGCACGCGTGGTTCTGGATTTCGGATGTCCTCTAACGAATGTAAACATTTCGTACGTATCAGGAGCACAAGTAGCTACATATGCATGAATGTTTGATCTTTCCATGGAATCTGAAAAACAAGACTGAACGATAATTGCTCCATTGGCTGAGTCAGCTAGTACTGCGGAGGTGTCTGTTTCGTGAACCATTATGATTGGTCATCAAATGGATCCACGAACGATCTACTTACCGTGCCATGATGCCAGTAGCACGATCATCTGTTGGTTTAGCAGGACGTTGGAATCCGAGACAAACTCACCCTCACTGCCAAATTGTCAACCAACACTGTGCATTACGAGATACTATCCCGAAATTAAATTAAATGGTTCTGGTAAGCGGGGCTCACACTCGGGTTGGTGGGTTTTGCAATCTTTTGAGAAACATGGTCACGATCTGATCGTTAGCATGCAAAGGACTGTTGTTTTCTCTGATTATGGGGCTGGGTGAATTCAGTGGGACCAGTTACAAGTGATAGTTTGGAGCTTACGTAAAAAGCAACTAACTGGGGAGGTACTCGTCCGGTGCTAGGTCTTATAGCCCCCAACTGTCATGTACCCAGTTGCTTTTTCTGGCCACCGCTGCGTACTGTTCCCAGGAGCAGAAGTCTTGCGCAACTATAAAAAAGGACCACGGTACCATCCCCACGTACAACGATGAATATCCTGGTGTCAGCATCAGCAAGATTAATGTCGGCGCATATTCAAGTCCCTGTCGCCGCTGCAAAAGGTGTGTTGGTTTGTTTTACTTATCAGACACTCAAGAACGACAACTTATCGCATCTGACAGATAACAGCAGCTTCCGGGCCTTCCCCGTGGAGCTAGAACTTGAAGGATCAACCTACACGCGGATAGTGGCCACGTTCTTCATTTTCGTGGTTTCCCTCTTAGGTGAGGCGCAGATGATCGTACTAACCCTTGAGCCCGTGCTGACGCCCACATGTCAGCTGTCTCGTTCCCAACCCTCTCGAGGCATACCTCCCTTCTCCGCATACCCCGAATAGTATTTTTCATTGGGAAGCATTTCGGAACGGGTTTGTTTGCCATCCAGACGCTTCCGCACGCATCTGACCGACACGCGTCAACAAGGCGTCATACTATCCACAGCATTTGTACACCTACTACAGGACTCATTCGAAGCACTCAGAAGCCCCGAAGTGCAAGCTCGCTGGAATGTAGGCGAATATGTTGGCCTAATCGTGTTCGTGCTCCTCTTTCAGTCTCACCACACGAAGCATACTCATAACTCCGCCAGATTATGCTCGCTGTTGGCCATATTTCTCGTAGAATGCAAGTGTTCTCTCTCCCTCGCTCTTCCACATCTAATCATAGAAAACATGTAGACGTATCGACGTCTTATGTCGACCAACTGCAATCGTATAGCTCACCATCTACATCCACCCCACCGACCCCTCCAGACGAATTTCCTCCAGATTTAGAACGTGCACGAGCCTCGCCTAAATTCACCAACACAGAACTCTCAAATCCAGAGCGAACACCACTCATAGTGACGACAGATTCTGTTCACACACCGAGCCACGCTCACAATGATCTGGACCCCTCGTATGGTGCTGTTCATCATCGTGGTCATACGCACGACCTTGTGGATAGTGACGCATCAGCGTTTTTTGAGGGTCACCACAGACACGAAGCGCGAGATTTGCACCAGTCGCATCATGAACGCAGCCGGCCTGCAACAATGTATGGACCACTGGAGTTTACGCAGGGTCGACCCAGCGGTGTGGGTGAATGTGGCCATCATCACCATCACGGGTTTCAGGATGTCGGAGATATCACAGATACACCTGAATCTCATCATTTCCATCACCACCACCACATCAATGGACATGAAGATAGCGTCAGAGTTGGAAAAAAGAGGCAGATCGTTGGCATACTTGTGAGGCTTAATCTTTGACTCGTTGGTCTGCTCATCATACCCCAGTCAAGGTATTACAATTTGGCATCATGATTCACTCGTTGGTGATCGGTCTGACCCTGTCGATAACATCGGGTCCGGACTTCAGTACGTCATCGTCGATCTTTTCTCCACCTGTAGCTCACACGATGATTGCGCAGCGACCCTCTTGGTTGCTGTAATATTCCACCAGCTCTTTGAAGGACTCTCCTTGGGCATAAGGATAGCCTCTCTACCTTCGTCTCAGGAGCAAGAATTTGAATATCTGAGCATGCTCAAACCCACCCTTGCATGTCTCTTTGCGATCACCACGCCCGCTGGCATCCTTCTCGGGATACTCGTCTTTGCGCACAACGACGACATGGGTGCGTCCCGAACTCACAAACCTCTTCCTTAGATTCGAGTCAGGCTGACGGATTCATACCCACCAGCACACGTGCGTCTGACTCAAGGAATCATGTCCGCCATCTCGGCAGGCATGCTCACGTACGCTGCGTGTGTCGAGATGCTTGCCGGCGATTTCGTGATGGATCCGATCTTGTGGCGGAGCGGCGTGGGGAAGCAGGCGCTCGCACTATCGAGTTTGGCAGCTGGCGTGGCTGCCATGGCTCTGATTGGATCCTAAGTAGGTCTTTAGTGGGCCGTTGATTTTGTGGGTTCGGCCGTTTCGTGTACTTGGTAGTCTCGATCCTGGGTTCTGGAACTGATGCATGATAGTTGGTCACTGCGTTTCGTCACGCGGGAGGCATTGAGGGTGGACCAAACCAGGGCCCGTCACCTTTTGATTTTGCAAGACACAACGAGATACAAAGGCGCAGTGAGACTATATATTGTACCGAGAGGGCAAAGGAAACAAGCAGACGAGAGAAAAGTAAAAGTAGAGCGAAACGTTTGATGAGAAAAAATACCGGGAAGCTACGGCCGCTCGTTTCCCGGTACACTCAAACAAACGTTCGTTCCCTAACAGTACATCAAGGAGGTAAAAAAAGGAAACAGGAAAGCGGGAGGGCGGGAAAAAAGAGAAAAAGATGAGAAAGTGCGTCAGGGCTAGGTAGCAAGCGCCGATAACATCAACCCGTCCGCGTGAGGTCGAGCACGCTGCAGGAGAGCGATCCGGAGGACAATGCCTCCAAAGACGTCGATGAGCGGAGCTTCTTGCGTTTCGCGGGTCCTTCCGGTGGGTGAGACTCCTCGCGCTTGACAGGCGTAGGCGTCGTGGGCTCCTTGACGGTCCGCAGGCCGATCAGCAGAGAGGCGTCGCCGGGCGTCTCGGTCGTCAATGGCACGCCCTCGTCGTCTTCGCTATTCCGACTGCGCTTTTTACCTCTTCTGAGGGAAGGGGAAGGCGGCATCGAGGATGGGGTGGAGACGATGTCAGGCCTCGCACTCGAAGAAGACTGCGGATCTTGGGAAGACGCATGAGAAGGGGAGGAGGAGGACATGTCGGTGGGTAGTGCAGGCGGCTTTGCGTCGTTGAGATTCTCTGGAGCTATAACTCGCCCGAACGGGTCCGTTTGCATGGATGTCGACAGCTGGCGCTGCCTAGCGATGAGATCCCTCGGACCGCGGGACGGGGGAGGACAAGACGACGGCTGAGACCGATCAGGCCAGCGAGGAACGGGTGGGACAGCTCGAGTACCCGGTAGATCGGGTCCACGACCATAAACGCGAGTGATGTCGAGCCAATCAACATCTTCAAGTGGACCTCTGAAAGCACCTTCTCGACGCAACGCTTTGGTGCGCCTCAAGTCAACAATGACATCCCCTTTCTCGTCACGGACGATCGATTGGTAGCTTGGACTGTCGGGGGGATGGATTGTGATGGTTCGCGGGCCGCCGGGGAACGATACGACGGCGACCCTGGAAGGTGCAGGACGTAAACCAGGGTCGGTGGGAGATGGCGCCGGGGCTACGCAAGTAGTAGGAGACGAGGTAGGCACGCTAGCTTTCGCCCCTTCCATAGCAGCGAGAACCTTGGCATTCTCCTTCTGCTGCTGCTCTACAAGCAAGTTACACGCTTCCGTGCGGGCGACGATCTGAGTGGTGTCTTCCTTGAGCGCCTTGGCCTGGCACTGAAACTCGGTAAGCTGCGATTCGCACTTTGCGACTCTCTCGTGAAGTGACCCGATTTCTACAAGCAGTTTTCTGTAGGAGGAGCGTCAGGTTGACGTGGAGGTATGACAAGTAAAACGACATACCCGACGAGATCATTAATATGAGTAGGCTCTTCCGGTAGCCGCTTGCGGTTGAGCTCAGCTATGGCAGCTTCGACCTCGGTCTGAGCTGTATTGACGTTGGCGATCCGCCCAGTCTCCATGCCTTCTCTGAGATTTTGGAAGAGCGTGAGTGCGACGGTGTCCATGAGTGCGCTTGCGCTAGTCATGGTGCTGAGTAGATGAACAGTGTATGTGTGAAGTTGGGGTTGGTGGATAAGAGTATACGGTGTAGAGATCACGATCACGATTTCGCGGGGGATGGAAAGGTGGACGGTGTGGAGCGCATGCGATCCTTATATCCATCACGAACCCGCAACGCTTCAGCCAACAGCCTCTGTGCCAAAGCGGAAGACGCTTGGACATGCCAGTATCATATATGGCACGCTTTGACAACAACGCTTGGATGGTTTCATAATCAGCAGACGGTCACCTCCGTCTCACCTCGGGAATATTGGCCCGTGTTTGGGATTCGTGTCCAAGGTAAGGAAACGCCATACGGGGAGCTCCGTCACGGTGCATGTGTGTATGGGCAAGACCCGGCACGACAGGGTATGGGCCACGAACGTGTCATGGCAGCTGCCGAGTCGTTGACCTTGCTTTGATCATGATCTCGGGTCCAAGCGGGTTGATATTTGACAACAACCGAACTTGTAAAAATTGGCTGTTACCGTTGAGTTTTGACAGCTCTTCGGAGATGGGGAGTGTGTCCAAGCAGGTCCAAGCATGGCGTGGGTGCTTGGCAACCCTCACTGCACAATTGAGCGTCACCGCATGCAACAAAACTGTCACGACCCCCATCATCTTTGATCTTGTCTCGTCGCCGAATCAACCACTCCTCGTCAAGGTTGCAATTCGAGCAGTATAACCGGGCGATGCATTATCAGCTATCTCTTCCAAGTTGGAGTTGCTGTGACGGTCAGCCCAACTTGGTCAGAATTCACTGGCCAAAGCGAGCCTTCATTGCTCTCGTAGTACCGCCATTGTCTTATCCGTTCTCGTCACGGCAAGCTCCATCTCGCACACGCACCTAGAAACGCCGGATCATCTGCTCGGACGTTTGAGTCGTCCCTTGGGTGTCCCCGGCCAATACCTACATCGACGTCATCGGTCATCCTGTTGTATATAGCAGACCAGCCACCCTGGTATACATATCATCTCCTCTCCTCTCACGAATAAATACGCTCATCCATTTCGTTTGAGTGATTATTAGTGTTTCCGCCATCGCGGAACGGTTTCCACGGTGCTTCCCAACCTTCCCCCACCCACCCACCGCGAATCAACCTCTAGACATCACATCATAGCCGACCAAAGATGCCAATTTGGGCAACTCGTAGTGGTCAGGAGAGATATTCTATCCTGCCATTCGCGCCGTTCAACCCTCCCTGGACCGATGACGACGATCAAGTGTTGACAAGTCTCCGTTGGATTGTCCTTGTCTGGGTCAATGTTCATATCAGTTTTGTCTGCACAGATCTTCTCCTAAGCTGTCTCAAATGTTCCCACCTGTGCGTGATCTGCTCTTCTGGTTGGCCTAGGACGTCTTCCCATTTCCCGAGCCTGCCGCCCCTTAACACTCTCATAGCAAGGATCTCACCTCGGCGTTGTCCCGCTCTCGTGCCGAACTTTGTGACCGGGTTCTGATCACTAAGGAAGAAGGCACGATTGAGGAGGAAGCAGAATATTACCTGCATCTGGCAGGAGTCCATGGCACGGCGCTCTGCTTCCAACGTGACACCGTCTTCAATCGCACCTCGGCCATTCCTCCAAACAAATCCCACAGCGACCCAACACTGGCAAGATGGGCAAAAAAAAAAAAAAAACGCCATCCCCGACGAATCACACCTCTCCAGGCTCCCCACTCACCCCAACGCAGCGACGACCCCCATCATCGACACGCACACCCACCTCACCACGTTTTCCTCCTACAAGAGCAAATATCCAACCGAAAGATACGATACCATGTGGGATTTTGTTTGTGGGCCTTGCAACCGGAAGGCATCCAACATCTTCAAACTAACAGTTTTTTTGGTGGGGGACATCGAGCTCGACACCCAATCAAAAGATCCACACGTACCGCACGTCGTAAGGGTGTCATACACTCCTCTTCTATTACCCATTGGCTTCTCAGCTGCGAGTGTTCACCCCTTCCCCGATGTGGTGGACAATCCTCGGAGCGCGTCCGAGTCTTGACCATGTCGTCCCCTCATCATAAGGTCGCATCCCCCGATCTGAGCAAGCATGGTGCAACGAACGCAGCAGGGATAAAAATCAAAAAAGGAGCTTTGCACAAAGTTAATGTATCTTCACTCGTTACTCCCGGACGTCTCTGATCCCAATATCTTACTTCGCCTTTCAACCACACTCGCTAGAACTGCGCGAGCGAGGTCAAAGGGTTGTCGAAATCTGCATGGCATCCGCTGTGATAAATGTCAGCGGGATCATGCATGTGTCGACGCAACGACGTACTCGGGCGGTTCCGTCATCGCGGCGGCCCTTCTCATCCAGGTTGCTCAAACCATGATACTCTCGAGTTCAGCAAGGTCTTCCAAGTTAGTGAACCCCCCAGCCCATATGCCTTCCATCAAGGATCGAACCTGCATATAAAGAAATTCGTTGGACGTGTTCAGTTGGACGGCCAAGTTCGTGCTAGCCATTGCGTTTTGAGTGTGCTGGTTGGTGATCGACTTCAAGAGTTGTCGGAATGCTGAGTATTGTGCAGCGACGGTGGTGGTTATAAACCAGACGAGTGGCTTTGTGACATTCTCTCCAGAGTGGCACGCTCTGACAACAGCCCTTTGACGGATATTCCAGTGTCAGCTATGGCTTTCATCCGCTAATATTGAATCGTATCTCAAAGGTCCGCAGTGCATAGGGGGAGCTGGCAGTTACTTGAGCGATGCTTCTGCTTTGTCCAGAGTACACGCGGGTTGCCTGACAACAGCTGAGCTCCAAAAGCTGTCTAGGGGACGACGCTTTGTTCTTTGTAGGGTGAACGAGCTATGACATATTGTGGCCGGGGCTAAAGCGCTAAATGGCCACGTGCAAATCGACACGACAAAGGATGTCAAACGTGAATATCTTACTAACTTACTGCCTCGTTGCATCAAGTACGGGACTCATCGATCATCAACGGTCGGGTGATCATCTGTGTATCCACGAGCAATGCCACTACGACCTTGTTCCAGTATGCTCGGCACATCCTCACCCACTCTCGCTTCCAAACCTCGAAAAGATCGAGATTGTAGGTACAGTGCTGTCAGACAATGCATGTGAGATCGGATCAAAGCAAGTGTTTGCTTTGGGCGCCACACACGTACCTGCGGCACTCTCCGGAAGTACCGTCATGGTCCCATCTTGGTTCCGGAGAACCACTGCATCCGGAGATGACGTGTCGCCGTCAGAGGGTCCAGGAGCTGCGGGTAAAATGACATTGGAAACCATGTATTCGCGGGAGTATTGGTATCTTACCGCCGAAGCGCCTGGCGTGACGGTATTTTCCGGTAACAAGTGAGAACGTTGGTTGGTCCGGGTCGCGGTCTTCCTCCTCGTTCGGAGCGTCATTCCCAGCTTTCCAAAGTGATCGGGGTCAGCACATATAGTCGTAGGGGATAAGAATACCAACAGCCATATTCAGCGAGCAGTCGTCCAAAATCTAGCACATAGCGGCCATTCCATGTACCCTCAGCTCGAAGCGCGATTTCCAACTCATATGGTGTGATTATTGGTCGATAAAATTCCTGTATGGCAGATTTTCAAAGGGCAAAAACGATATGATTCGTCGACTGATAAACGTACTTTTGATTCGATGACACTGTTCTCCGGGCAGGCCGCCAAAACGAAGCACTCGATCTCCATAAAGTTCCCTAGTTTTGCGGGGTTCAACTTGCCGACACTAATCGTGTAGCTTTTCTTTTGTGCTTTTGCAAGGATCTTGCGAAGATGGGATATGAGAGGTAGATAAGACGCTATCGAGCGTTCGTCAAGAAAGGGCGATCATGGGACACAATTACTTACCAACACCGAGCGTGCCCACAAGGATACCGAACACGTCGGCATCGCGCGCTTTCTGAACGGCAGCGAAACGCCGCATGAGCAGTTTATTCGTTCGCTCCGACTCTAGTCTCGAGGATTTCGTGATTGGATCGTACGAGTAAACCTGTTGATCACGCTCATGAGCAAGCATGAAAACCGTCCACCAACCAGACTCACATGACTTGAGGAATGCGTCATTAGCAGGTTTGTGAGCGTAAGGCTTTCTTCACCGATGTATATGATCGTGGTTGCGGCCTCGTTAATCTTGGAATCGCTATCCAACGATGTGGATGTTTTGGCGTCGATGTCGGGCGTCGAAGGAAGTGGTGCTGGCGCTGGGTCGACCCAGATTGGTATCTCATCATACAAGACGGATAGGCCAGTTTTGTCTCGAAGTTGTCTCACAATCTCCCCTACGAAGTTCATCGCACAACCTTCAGGACGCACAGAGGGTAACTTGAAACTCACCTACTCGGTACGTATACCCGACATCATGTCGAACAAGCACAGACTTTGTCGTCATTTCACCGGCGTCGGAGACGCGCGCGAGGATCTTGCTGAGGTCCTGGACGCAATCCTTGACATCGATCGGTTTGCGACCAAAGACGTAGAGGACGGGTAACCTAGACGTTCTATTCCAGCCTCGTCAACACTAAAGCAAAGGGACAGAAAGTAGAACCTACTTGCTCATGCACGCATGGCCATAGTGAACCATCAAGTCAGCGTCGACGTGCTGGGCTGCGACCTCATCGACGCAACAACTGTGTTTGCATGCACTCTTGAGTGTGGAGCTGGTCGCAAGACAGGATGTGCCTCACTTGCCGTAAGACGTGTCTGCCAAAACATACAAGTCGTGTCCTTTGCCCACGTTCCGCTTGAGCAAGCGATACACCGGGACAGCGTCATGCAGGAGTTCGTCTGGGAATTGAAGTGCCACCTGTATCTGCCGTTCAACGATCGAGAAATGGTGTGTGGAAGATGGAGAGATTGAACGGATCTGACCCGCTTGTAGTCTCCCTTGAGAATGATCTCCGCCGTCCGTTCGATCTCGTAGAACTCGGCGACATTCGAGGGTTCCGGGCGCTGTGCGGACACGCTGGATGTAATATCGAGCGAGCGCGCTATCGCCTCTTCGCCGGAAGCAGCGAATGCAGAGACTGCCGACATTGTGACTCGGACTGTCTAGCCAAGTTGGTAACTCAAACTCGAACTTTTCGTGCTTGTTATGGACTGCCACTCAAGTCACTAATGCCACCATCTCTTTAGGAGCCTCTTCCCAACGATGCGACTCACTCTTTCCACCCAAGCCGTGCGCAACGCTGTCTTCACCCATGCAAGCGGTCAGGTGCTGTACAAGACGACCCATCCACGCAACATCGGTATGGGGACGACGACCCTCTACAAAATCAAGCCAAACGACGACCTAATGGACATGCGCGACCAATTCGACGTGATCGGCGAGATAGAGTGGCATCTGATTGGATCATCGACGTTTCGTCTCAACTGTCAAGACCTGCAATCCAACGAGTTCCTTCCTTCGCATGGGATATTGAGACGGTTCGTGCGTTACCCCTGATTGCACTTTTCTTTTTCGGGTTGATCATTCTATACAGGAAGCGCACATTCACTGGGCCGGATGGTTGCCGGTATAGGTGGGACATGGTGTTTGACGCAGTCGTGGTGCGTACGCCAACCGTCAGACAGGTATCTCGGTCCGAGTTAATATTTAATGTAGCTATCACGAGACAATAGACCGCGAACCGAGGTCGCTCGGTACCACAGAGGTTCGATTGGGATAGTTGGTCCCAAACGAAACCCTCGCCTAGAGATCGATCCAGATGTAGAGCATATGCTCGACCTTATTGTTCTCACTTTCGTGTACGTGGAGAAAATCCGTATGGACAAGGATAGGGAGAATACAGGACCCATATGAGATGTTTGTGAGGCTGACGTACACTTTTCCGTGGATCTCTACTCATGCTGCAGACATACAAAGACCCGGACTAATGTTGTACTTTTATCGTAGGTGCATACATCCTGTATGAGCAAGAATGAAACAAAAGTGGTCACGATGAACGTTAACCCTAGAACTGGATGATCGGTACGTCCCACATGATTCCACGCGATGCGAAATAGAGATGTTGATTGGGAAGGTCCCGAGTAAGGAATACTCAGCCCGTTGAGACGCTCGATATCGATATGGCCTGGCAGCCTGGATCATACCGACGGATATATATTCCCAACAGGCTGACACCGAGCAGTCCCCGGGTCAGCCTCCCTCCCCTATCCACGCTTTCTCAGTTTTTGCTCTCTTTCTCCCCTCTCTTCCTCCCTCAGTCCCCCCCCTTCTAGCAATGCGGGCGTTTCCCGATCCTCTCACGTGCAGTACGGGATGCTTTCTCCCTTCCCTGAATGTCCCCAAGGCTCTCATCCGCTCCGACATCTGGTTCTCTGACGGGAACACCGTCCTTGTCGCTGGGTCTGCCGCGTTCAAAGTGCACCAGGGTCAGCTTGAACGGCATTCCGAAGTGTTCAAGGATATGTTCCTGGTGGGACGAGCCAATGTCGGGCCCTCGAGCCAAAGTACATCCGTGTGCGACGAGGAAACGGTGAACGAGGAGGGGAACAAATTTGTGGATGGCTGCCCGACGGTGGACATCTATGATTGTCCGTCAGACGTGTATCATCTCTTGGTGGCCCTCTATGACGGTTTGTGCGTCTCTTTTTGCCCGCTTCCACATCTCTTCTCTGCTCAATCCTGACTCGGCCCTCTCCAGCTACTTCCCCAAACCCCACGCCCGCGACTTCTCGGCCCTCTCCAGCGTCCTCCGTCTATCCACGAAATACTTCATCGAGCACCTGCGCATCCAATGTCTCGCGCGACTCGTCCACGACTGGCCCACCACGCTCGCAGACTGGGACAGACGAGAGGCAGAAGCGACGGACGCCAGCGGCCGCTATACACCCCGCGATGCATACGCCCATCCCGTGCTCGCCATCAACCTCGCCCTTGAGCTCGGCATCCCCGAAGTCCTCCCCGGCGCATTCTACGATCTCTCGCGATACGGACCGAGCAGGATCGTCGCCGGCGCACGCGCATTACCACCCGTGTTCGCAGCCCCGGATCCATGCGCTTTGCGTTCGACCGAGGACGGTGCCACACCAAAACTCCAATCTGTAGCTCAGCCTCGGGAAGGGGTACAGACGCAGACGCAGACTCACGAAGACGGGAAGCCGCCGATGATCCATCTCTCGCATGACAGTCTCGTACGGACGCTTCGAGGACGCGAGCTCGCACAGCTCTACATCTCGACGTTCCTCGCGCGCGCGCTCGAGCACCGTCCTTCGGCTGCCTGTCTCCACTCGACCCGAGCTGCCTCCTCCTCTGGCTCCTCCAGTGTGAGCGTGGGTATACCACTAGGAGGCACCACGGCAGTGGCGTCCAAGTCCGCACATTGCACCGAATCGTTTTATTTCATCCATCTCAACGTGTTACGGAGCGTCGGCGGGATCGCGTGTGGGCGGGACGCCGACCCGCTGTTTACGCTCGTACAGGCGGCGGAGATGCTCGAACGCAAGGACTTTTCGGACGGGGTGCGGACGTGCGGGTTGAAGATGTGTGGGGTGTGTAAACGGGAGTGGAAGGGAGAGGTGGGGCGCGCGCGGGAGGAGGTGTGGGCGTTGATTCCAATGTGGTTTGGTCTCCGAGACGGGGGTGCGATGGAGCATACGACGGCGGCGATAGGGGAGATGGATCTGGATCTCGAGGATGAGGGTATCGTTGAAGACGGTGAGGATACGGATGTGGATGTGGATATCGACGTGGACGAGTGATGGAGGGGGGGGGTTGCTTTTGTGTTCGCTGGAAATGCTATCTTTCTCCATCTGCGTCTACATGTCCGTTGTATTTTCATGTATATCTGATTGTCTCAGCTGTATATACTCGTTGCTTTCTAGATATTTCTGATGTAGTAGAGGACACTGGGATGTCTCAGGCTGGCCCGCACTCCGTGACACAAAATAGTGAAGGAATTGTATATTGCGTGTAGATCCAAGAAAGTGATGCAGAGTCGACGTACATAGTGAGACATGATATCTGAACAGCGATGGAGTATAATGCCCATGCGGTGACCAGTTCACTCCTCCCCGATCTTTGGTGCTAAATAGTATTTTATGGCTCCTTGTCCGAACTTGTACGATACCTAAATGGAAGAAGGGAAAGTAAATAAATATTCGGTGGACGCCGAGCCCACGTGTACTCACAAGAAGGGGGACATCATTACTCATCATAAGCTGTACTGTGTTTGACAGCGACGAGCTCTTGGAGAAATTGACGAGGTATTTCAAGCTGAATGTCAGAGAGACATGTTGATTCATCTCGATAAATACGCCGCCATCTGAAGGCACTTCTTCGGACTTCTTGACCTTTTTCGATGGCTGGCCATTCTACAAGTGAGGTGAATCAAACGATAAACATATAGTGAGAGTGACTTACCTTTGATGGGGCCTTTTTTCGCTTTTTGTTTTTCGGTTTCTCTTCGTCCTCATCCTCGTCCTGCTCCTCCTCGCCTTCGTCATCTGATTTAGCTTTGAATTCCCCCTCGTCGTCATCTTCGCCATTCATTTCAACATCCGCATCTTTCTCTTCCTTCTTGACCTTTGCCTTTTTTATTTTATTTTTCCTGGGTTGCTCTTCCTCTTCGTCGTCTTCACCCTCCTCACCCTTCACCTCGTCATCGTCTTTGCCGTAGTTTTCATACTTTTCCTTCGCAGCTTCGGTTTGCTTCAACAATACGTTCCCATTAGCCGCCTCTCCCTCGCTTGCGAATCGTACACCTTCCTTGGAGACTTCGATACGAACGGACTCGCCAAGAAGCGAAAGGTCTCGGACTATGCGGGTGAATTCGCCAGAGGGCATTGTGACGCGTGCATCGTACTCTGTGTCCGGAATACCAAGGTTTTCGGAGTCGATGTCCATGAGTTTCATGTCATATTCTGCGATTCTATCCGAATCTATGAAACAAGACCCGACGTGTGAGTGATGCAATGGGGTGGGGCGAGAGAGAAAACAAATAGGCACTCTTTGCTTCGTACACCAGGTTCAATACATCGGCATCGTCGGAGGCTTTGATGACACAGATGTCGTCATCTTTCGCGCATTTAAGCACTTTGGTCAGGGAGTTCAGGTTGACGCCCAGAGGCATGGGGCGGTCACAGCGGTATTTTTTGAAACCCGATGCCTCAAGGTTAACGGCGACGAGTGCGACGTGGGAGTTGTCCATTGCTTGGAGGTTCTTCATTGCGATGATCAACAATGAGACTCGGTACTTCGGCAGTGGAAACGTACTATTCCCTCCTCATTGCATTCAAAGTTGGCATCTGTCACAAGCTCTTTGATGGCTGAACAGAGACGAGGTCAGTACGGCAGCACCTTACTTTAGATGAGGTGCGCACAGTCTAACAAGCGTTTTAAGAGGGCGGCTTCCTCTAGCTTAGCCTCGAGCATGGTCAACGAGCGAGTTCGTGGAACGGGTAAAGGAGAAACGCGTCCAACAGGACGCGTTGAGGTCGCTTTTGAAGCGGAGTCTGATCGCGCAACGTCACACACGTGATGTCACGCGTAAAGTGACATGCTGGTCGATATAGACGACGACGACGACGACGACAAGGGATGACAACCAATTATATACTTCGATTGTGGGTCAGAAGTTCTGAACAACGCGCGGTCGCTGTAGTGGTTGACGTCGACAACGACGATGCGGTCCAATTGTGAGTCTCGTCTGGATTGTGATCGGGAAACTCCGATTCCGCTTTTTGTTTTGTTGAAGACGTTGTGGATGGACTCTGCCACTGTCAAGTACCATACTGTATCTCTTTCCCGGCTGGTTTACCGGTTTCTCTCCTTCTCTCTCATTATGCAGTCCCCCCTCTCCATCGACCGAGGCAAACTTCGCATGGAAAGACTCAGACAGCTCGAGCTCGAGCAGCTCCAGTGGGAACAAGAGGCGCTCGTCATGCCAGAGGTACGACCGTCACTACTCATACTCATATCCCATCTGCTCACGCGGCCTTGGTCAGGCCCTCAACCGGGCGCTCTTACTCTCTTTCGAGTCTGTCAAAACTGAATTCAGCGACCTTGATGGCTTGTCGTGGTCTCGCTACCCCGTCCCGCTCGTTACCAATCCTTGGGTAGGTCTCCAGACCGTGCCACTCCCTGCAACCCTTATGACCGCACCGTAGGTCGTCGAAGAACCAACACCGAAACTCACCTCCACAGAGATAGACGAGTTTCCGACCGCACCTGACTCCTGTGATACACGCACTCCTGCCCATTCGCCAACGCTCCTCCACGACCATTCACGACCTCCATCAAATCCCCTTCCATACGCCTCATCTGCCCATGCAGACATGGCCCCATTCACCTCCCAAGATGCCAGTCGTGTATCGCGTCGCTCTCAATCCTCTCGGAGCCCTCTGCAGCCCGCAAACCAGATCTTCTCGACCCAATATGGCGGATCCCACAAGGATCCACTTGCCCATGGTTCGGGATCTTCATACATCCTCTCTCACCCTCCCGCAAACTTGGCGCTGGCATGTCATTGTCTGCGACGCCCAGCCTACGGACACAGCTGAATCCCCTACGCTTTCACCAATATAAGACGGAAGGAATACAACAGGCTAACTAATTAAATACTTTTTATTCAATCGGTGGAGATATCTCACTCATATATCGCAATGGGACAGATTCCGAGACGTACAGATTGCACCCCGTCCTTCTTGCTTCGTTGATAGGGACTAGGCTGGTGGACACGTTTTGAACGGTAATTTTGAAATGTTTTTGTGTATTTTTACATGGACCGAGTTGTATTTGTAACGATAGAAGGATAATGGAGCAACCTGAAACTTGCTGGCGCTGTGCAGAGGGTACCAACACTGGCAAACAGGACTGTTACGTACAGTCGGTAGGGACGCCTTCCCTTGGGGCTGCACAGTGCACACGCCGCTACTCCAGAACGAAATATCAACATTGACGACGAAGACCAAGATCCTCTTTGATTTCCACCACCACCGTGGTGGGTGCAACGAGCTCCACGTGTTGTAGTCACATTTGCATTCGTCGCCCTTTCTTGACGCGCTATGACCGCTCAGGCGTTAGGTATGTCTCGAGTCGGTTCAACTTGTCGCGTGGGGGCACCTGCTAACGACTCGCTCTCTATACTCGCTCCCCGGCACTCCCTGATCGTGTTATCTTGCTGTGCGTCTGCACGTTTGATGCACTCGCCGCTTTTGGCGTCTTTCGTGGTTACATTGTTCGATGGCCAGTGGTCCCTTCAGAGAACTGGGACGATGACTTCGAGTTCGGTCAGAGCAACTCGAAGAACAATTCAAAACCCAAAGACGCCAGAAAACCGGAACCAACAGTCAGGTCCTCCCTTGAGCCTCGTGTATCTGTTGCCTCCTCCCACTTCTCGGAGGACTGGGACGCAGATGACGGATCCAGGCAGCCGTCGCCCAAGGCACCGGTACCGGGAAGTAGCCGAACAGGAGGGATGAGTGGTATCAGTAGCAGGCTTGTTAACTGGGCTGAACCGGGTCCATCTACACCAACCAAGCATGGGGGTACACAGGCACAAGCCGAGAATTGGGACGATGATTTTGAGGACAAGGCCGACTCCCCCCCTGGTCGACGTCATCATACTCACCGAGCTCCTCATCTTGTATTTCAACACCACCATCCTACCCATGCGCTCCGAACTCGCCACTCATATCACACACCGCCGCGTCCGAAACCTCCCGCGGAGCCCGAAAACTGGGATGACGACTTCTACGACCCTATGGATCCGACAAGCTCCACATCGCCTAGCAAGAGTGATAATGACACCACCCCCGTGACGAAGCGTACGCGTCGAGAGGCATATGCCGATACTTCCGATGAGGATGAGGATGCGGATCTCGGGTTCTCGGAGGACAGGGAAGAGGACAAGACTGTCACTGCGCGTTCGCGCACGGCACCCATCCTTCGTGCTGGCTCTTCAAATTCCCATTCACTTGCGAGCTCGCACCATTCACCTCCGCCTGTACCTGCTCTTCCTCATGCCCTCTCCCCCTCTCTTGTCGAACCATTTCCCCGCTCGCCTACTGTGTCAGTATTCTCAATACCAACAACGTCGGGGCGAAATTCAATAGGATACTTCAATTCCACGTCGCATCTCGTCCTTTCAGGTGCTGCCTCGTCGCTCGCTATGGTTCCACCCTCTCCACCTACTCAACGTGAACGGCGCCGTCTTCGTAAAAAATCGCGACCACCACATATGGATAACAATGTTTTTGAACTCATTGAAGAACAGCGCGATTCGTCATCCCCGCCATTGCCACCTTCAACCCCCGAAAGGGAGAGAGCGTCCTCTCCGCCGATGGTGTCCATGATTCCCGCTTCCTCGGTGGAAGGTACTCCTCGAAGCGGGGTGTCCAAAACGCCGCTCTTATCACGCATCGGTTCCGTCAAGAAATGGGGTGTCAGGAGGAAAAGGGCGAGCACAGGTCCCGTGGAGGTGATGATGCAGGAGTTTGACACATCGAGTGGAGGTGTCATAGAGGACGAGAGTACACCCCGACCCCCAAGTTCCCTTGAACAACAACAGGCGCAGACGCCCTCCAATCGCAATCGTAACTCCAACAACGCGGGTGAAACGCGCTCTATCTGGTTTTTTCGTCCTGGCGGCGCCCATTATGGGGCTGGGTCTCCGTCGCCGGGACACGCTGAACTCAAGCATGAGAAGAGTCTAGATCAGACGCGGTTGAGACCCGGGGCAGGAGTGAGTGGGAGCGATGGGTGTGGACAGGTGCCTACGACGCCCAGCAAGAGCGGGAAGTTTTTGAGACGGAAAGCGAGCGGTGTACCTCTCGAGCATACGAGTAGTGGGGAGCTAACGGGTGATGGGTCGTCTTCCACGTCGGGCGTGATGGGGCTGGGAAAGCCATCGCTTGGGCCGAGCAGGCGACCGACGTCGATGCAGGTGCCCAACGGAGCTACTCTGGCGATCGGGAGCAACAAATTTGCGTCCATTGGCACTAGACACGCGTCGTATGGATCTTCCATCGGCCGAGCGTCTTCCTCGAGAGTATTTTCAACACCCACTCCTACGGAGAGCGTGAAAGATCTCCCACCGATCCCTGCGCTTCCCCCGCAAGAAGGTTCCAGGGGTTTCATGGGCAGCGTGCGCAAGATTAGCCTTGTAGGCGGGCAGAAACACAAGAAGAGGAAATCCTCTGTCGAAATTGCCTACATCCCTCCCGTACCTACTGCTTTACTTCAAAATGATACGGGCGACGACGAGGGTCGAGCGCACGATGCAGATGGAGATGCAAGAATGTGGATGCCACCACAAGCTTATACACCAGAATTGTTACCCCCGATCGAACTACATCCTCCATCGCCACCACGGGCGATCAATGGGTCGTCAATGGCCCATTCGATACCTCTGAATATAAGCGATGGGACCGAGTTTATGATGCCCTCGACGAGCGCACCTGCCGCCACCACCATGTCTACAATCGTTTCTTCTGCATCTCCAGTGTCGCCAAATAAAGCAATGCCAAAAACACCCTCGTCACCGCAGTCAGCGTCGTTGGGTCGCACTGCACAAGTTCCTAATCCACCCTCTTCGAGTGCATCTGTGCCGAGACGAAATTCGTTGGGTGATCTGAAGATCCCTGCGAGAATTAGCCAGGCGCAGATCGGACTGAAAAGAGATTTGGGGATGGTTCGAGAATTTGCAACTAGTGTTGACAGTGAGTAGTTCTCCCTGTTCCATCCAAGAAGACGTTGTCTGGTACTGATTATTGACGTCTCTATCCATAGGACTAAAAGAGTTGCAATCAACCTACCATCATCTGCTTGCCGAAGTGCAGACCATCCTCGAGAGCGCCCCCCCATCTCGTGCCACGTCGCCCAACGTGTTCGGTCTTGTCCGTCCGCGTTCTCGACTACGCTCCAATACTTCTCCACCGAACAACCCTTCCTCCAATACCCCGCGCTCATTTTCGGAGCACAAACATATCGCTGCTACTCTCCATACTATCATTGTCAAGTATAAAATATCATGGGAATGTGCGGAGTTGCTGATTGAACTTGGTGGAGGCGCGCCTTCTGCAGCTTCTCTTCCGGCATCGGGACCGTCTTCGAGTCTGTCGGCGCCAACTGTGTCAATGCAAGCAGAGCTCGACCGCCGGACCAGCCGCGAGAGAGCTATGACATTTTCAGGCGAAGAGTCAAAGCCACCTTCAGTGGGGTTGATGAGTGGCGCCGCGACATCGTCGTCGACGTCCGGTCCACCCAATACCTCGTGGCGCGCATCGACGGGCCGGCATGATCTTAGTCAACGGCAGCTCGTCCTCCTTCGAGATATGCTCAACAGTGGCGAGCTCCCTCCGAACGAGGTTCCCTTACTCGAGGAGAATGTGAATAGGAATTGGCGATGGGGTGATGCGATGAGCAGCACGGTCACGCTTCCTTCCGAAGAGACCGGGTCCGGAGGTGCTGATCATGGTGAAAGTGGGAAGAAGAAGAAGCGACGTGGTGGAAGGATGGGGCTGACTGGGTTGAGGGATATGCTGAGAATGCTCAAGCGGAGTCATTCGGAGCAGGTCCCAACATCGCCCGTCCCTGCTATCCCTGCTGTTCCCTCGACTACCTCGCTTAGCACCGAGTCCTCGCATTATTCGCATCATTATCCACATGGACAACTTGGGGCGGGTGGTGCTTACAGAGCCCCGAATATGAGTACTGGACCCGAATCGGTACGGTCTACGAAGGACACGCCAGCCAGTTCACCATATAGTGGACCGCCTTTGAACCATAAATCATCTCCTCGGCGACCTTCGCTCGCGTCGATTTTCAGGCTAGGACAGAAGAACAAGGGTGCGGCGTCCTCTTCCGCAGGGGAATCGTCACATGGCAGCCGGAGCGATGTACGGAGTACCAGCCGGGGGAGTAACACGACGGGAGAGGAAGACGACTGGGACCGGATAGAGCCTGCGATCGACTTGAACAATGCCGCGCGGGCGTTGGGAATCGAAGGCACCGCGACCATCAAAGGACGCAAAGGATGGGTATCACCGTTCCTTTCAGAGCAACCTCCAGGGCATGCACCCGCATCGACACGCCGACCGGTGACGCCGCGCCGCGGCCAAGACGCAACCCAAGCACTGCGGTTGGAGGTGGAGGCGTCTCCGCGATCCATTCGGCCGATGCGGTCGACGCGCCTGTCGAACGTGGAAGAGGTAGAGGATGGGGATCGACCGGTTCCGTCGGAGGGCAAGGCCAAGAACCGCGTGTCGTTACCTCGGACGAGTCTTATACCGGGGAGTAGTCGGACGGGGTCCGTACGGAGTGCGCCGCCGCAACCAGTCGACGATCCACATGAGCTTCCCGAGATCAAGTTGTCGATGACGCCGGAGAACATCAAGCCGCTGCTGGAGAACGCAAAGGAGGTGCATGTGCGATGTCACGAGTGTATTCGGCAGTTGCGTGCGCTGTTGGACACGATGCCGACCGCGTCCACTAGCTGAGCGTTGGCATCTCCATAGGGATTTGCGGACGTACGGCAGGACGCTTTCTCTCTCTCTCTCTCTCTCTCTCGCTGGCACGTTCTTGGTTGACAGTGACATTTGCATTTCTTTATTTTTTTTCTCGTTTCCAGTTACAAGCTCAATTTTGTAGAGTGCATCTCTTGACGGTATGGTACTTGCAACAGGGTTTTTTTTTTTCTGTCCTCTTTTTCTTGTTTGTCTGTGACAATGGTTTCCTTCTTCTTTTGAAATCCGTGTACCTCGCCGCATTGCCATCTTCACTCTTGGTTTGACCATCACACAAGGACGCTACCTTTCTTTCCCTTCTATCATTTTTATCTTTTCTTTTTTCTATCGATAATGATACATACGCATATACGTATATAACGTGTAACTCACGAGCTGACGGTATATAATGTTTTAACGAACATGAACAACAGAACCAGAGCTGGAGCATGATGGCGACAAGCACCTCTGTCACTGTGTCATGCTTCTGTTTTGTGCCTGGGATGCTTGTGATCCTGCATTACTCCAATGCCCAGAATCCTATGGCATGGCCTGAGTTGCATCCGTAGTGTTTACTATGTAGTGCATTGAATCGCCCGGATCAATGCGTCCCATCATGTGCACCTGATCGAAAACACAACATCCACGTAGGGAACGTGATCGAAAGGGTAGAACTGCCTGTTTGTTCTTGATGCTGATCGACTGTAAGTCTAACAATCGAACCTAGAGTAAAGTAACGCGCACCGTCAGATGGATCCGACCGGCTGGGTGTCAAGACGGATCATTCCCTTGTTGCGCCTAATAGGACGTGAGCGATCGTGACGGGGTCCACCATCACCAGAAAAAGACACACTGGGTCTGCTTCCCTCGCATCCGCGGCACGTTGTCGGCTACTGGAAGCGTCTTCGTTCGGACGCTTGGGAATAGTAGTCTCGACAGGCGGTTTATCCTGCAACGTGTCGTGAGCCCCTGTAAACAAATCCGAGGGATAACAAACCTCTCGCTTTCTGAAGGCTCTCGCGACCGTTCGCTAAGATGATGTGTTAGATACATCGGACCCGATCGTCCGCCAAGGAAGAACACTCACTGGCTTACGTTTAGCTGCAGCCATCCTCGACGGACCCTCCACTCTCGCTGGGGAGTGGGAAGGAGATCGATGGTTGGCGGGCTGGCGCGACTTTCCGGAAAGTCGGTCAGGCTTATGTGAAGCCGGGTTCTTGTCACCCTTTCTCTGTAGCCAATTTTTAAATCTTGAACGGCCCTGAGATGACTCGGCGGTATCGTGATTTTCCCCTGGGCGTGCCTCTGGGTGGGATGGGTCCAGCGGCGGTATCTCATCCTCCCGGGGATCGGCAGAGGCGGCTGGGGACGGTGGCTCCAGGCGGCGTCAACACGGGAGTAAGCAGAAAAATAAAGTGATGACCAACCTCGTCAAAGTCGAATTCAGGAGCGGGCGCGCTCGACGGCACTTCGACCTATGCCATCACAGTGAGAATTTGCTTCGAGGGGGGAAACGAACAAACTCATACGTCGAGGAGATTTCCGTCACCGCCTTCGCTCTGTCCCGGACTGGATTTCTGAGGGTCTTCCTGTTGTACGTACAGAATGGGAGTCAGCGCGAGTCTTCTGGTGACGGAGTGACGAACACCTACCAGATTAGAGTTGAGTGGTTTGTTGTCATGGCTGCCCGGGGTCGGAGGCTGCTCGTCTTGTTGTCCCTCCTCACAGGTGGATGCCTAACATTGTTTGTCAATGTGGGACTACAAAGACACAGATACTTACCTGGAAAGGGCCATACGAGTCGGGAAGAATATT
Source organism: Boletus pseudo-olivaceus (assembly GCA_038092955.1). Classification (NCBI taxonomy): domain Eukaryota; kingdom Fungi; phylum Basidiomycota; class Agaricomycetes; order Boletales; family Boletaceae; genus Boletus; species Boletus pseudo-olivaceus. The sequence goes on from JBBPRI010000050.1 coordinate 57,019, forward strand.
ACTGAGATTACGAACAGTGATTTTCCCTTTGTCGTGTCCAGTGGCAGGATAGGTACTATTCGAGCAGATGGCAATCGACCGTAATGCTTTATTGTCCTTGATGACAGGGCCAATCTGAGTCAGTGTTGATGTGTCCAGGAACAAGATTGAATATGGCCATATGACGGTAGCAATGAACTTTCCATTGGCAGCTAGAGCGATAGAGTAGACATTGTCCCCGTCAAAAATTGGCGATTCAACAAGCTGGAACCCGGTAGAGACACCAAAAGACATGATTTTGTTGTCGCTGGATGTGGCAAAAATTTGCTGGTCGTCGACTGACCATGCAAGCGGAGTGGCCGGGGTCCATCGACTGGGTATGGTAGTCTTGATGGTGATGAGTTTGTCACCGGTCCGACTGTCGAACACACAAATCGACTCCCCGACGCACGCAGTGGCGACGTGCTCGCCATTTGGGGAGAATTTGATTCCAGTGACTCGATTGTCATGCAGGAGCGGGCCAATGAGTCTCTCCCCGCTGGTGATGCTCCAAATGCTTGCTGTCCCTCCAGTCACAGTGGCAAGTGTGGTCGAATCTCCGGGGGAAACATCGACTGCACCCACGTAATTTGTGCCCTCTACGTCCATGGCCTTATCACATATCTCTCTGTCCCACACACTGCTTGCACCATCGACACTCCCACACACTATCCACCTGTGATCATTTGACACGGAAATGGCATTCACCTGCATTTTCGTTTGCTCTCCGACCTTTTGACGATCTGCAAGTCGCCACCGTTGAATTCCATATCGACTCCCACCCAAAAGGTGCTCTCCGTCAGGGTGGAAAGCAACTGCAAATACCCATCCAGGGTGACCAGCGTCAAGTACCATCGTTTGGTCTTGCTGAATTGTCAGCATTGCCCTATCACTCCTTGGAGCTGCTACACACCGGTATTCGTCGACGACGTCCTTGCTGGTGGTACACAATCGTCGGTCTCGAGATGTTCAAGGAACAAGGTGTTTCGGTTTTGCTCGTGGTGCGCAAAGGTTGCTCTCTAAAAACGTTTCCTTATTCTCAATATGGTCTGTTCGCACAGCTGCCTCGTGTCTTTGGCGCTTATTCTTGCTCGGGTCGCAGTTAGATGGCCTCGTTGCGATGAGGTTACGGGATTCGGCGCACGATAAGTGTACGCCGATCTGCATTTGACCAACTCGCGACATGTTGCGCACAAGACATGCATGCATCCCAGCACGTTGTCGACAGAGGCGCGCTCAAACTCCAGATGAATAACTTCCATGAAATGGGAGACGAATCTGCGTCTGTGCACCCACTCAAACCAAGTCACATTCATATACCTGAGCAGTCTGGGCGTTCTCGCGCTTCCTACGCGTCTCTCCGGAGCTCGAACGGTTGCACTCATCCACATGAAAGCCACAGAATTGTCAGAGGTTGTTCTCGAGTGTTATTCTGAGGTGTTGGAAGCAGATCCTGCGAACGCGGTATGTGCATCAGTGTAATCGCGCGCACAACATTGTCTGATGTATTCTACTGCCATCCAAGGTAGGACGGAACTGCCGTGTTTCGATATTCCGATGAACAGGCAAGGTCGACAACCCCGTTCACGGACTGTTGCAATACTCACCGCAGTCCAAGGCTCGTTCAGGCCGGGGGATATTTACGCACCATGTAGCCAGTACGTTTCCATCCCTCGTGACATTGGCTGGACCATCGACACTGATGAGCTAGCCAAATACGAAGATTCCCTGCGATCTCTCGTTCGCACCACAACATTCACTTCTGTGTCCTGCAAGCGGCAGAAACGGCCTACACGTCTGGCGACTTCGCGCGCTGGTTGAATTTACTGCACAGATTCGGCCTACGAAGACGATGGATCGAGGCTTGAACTTCTGAATTGGATCAATGAGGATACTCTGGAGGGGGGGCAGATGTTTCACTGGGCGTGTCCAAGGGAGCCAACCGTGACAATGTCGTACTATCCTACGCGCAATGTGGGTCGCCGTGATTGTCGCTGCAATGTCCGTCACTTATCAAATTTGGTAGTGGCCAAGTATCCAATCCAACCCTTTCCTCTTGCCCCTTCGCCAGGAGGTGAGAGTTCAAGACGCTTCCTAGACTCGGTTTCCGTTATGTTTATCTCCTACTTCGCCTCCCATTTGCTGCTGTCCTGGGGGTACTTTCTACCCCATACCGCCGATTGTTCTCGTACCTCATGAGGTACGAGTCCCCGCCTAGCTTAGGACAATGTCTGTTCTGACAGTGACACTCCAGCGACTACATGAAACCCGCCCTCTACCGCGGCGGCCTCTCCTCCCCCAATGCACGGTACCGGACCAGCGACGTACAGCGGGGTATGTGCCAGGACCGACTCAGTTGATGCTCACCGGGGATCATTGCAATTACGTCGACAGTGTGAGCTGTATCAAGAGCTCGATTCCCCAGAGCAACGCTACATCATCGGTGAAGTCGGCGGGCGTATCTTGTGTGGTTTTTTTTTAGCTACCTTTTTTTGCTCTCCGAGTTTCTTGCTGTGTATCAGATCCATAAAAGTCGCTATGGCACTGGAAGCTGACCGCGGCGCTTCCGAACCTGTGGTAGTGCGCAGCGAGTATCCCGAATCTCGAGCCGAGTGCCTGGGCGCAGACTCCTGAGCCGTCGCCGCGTTGGTCGCCTGTCCATTACATGATAATAGGTATGATATAACAGTATTAATAACGATATTGGAGACAGCTGAGCGTGCTTGATGCCTCTTCCAAAGCCGAATTTCAGCATTATCGGGCATGTCATCCCAACATCTAATGGCAGGATATCATCGCGAAATGACAGAGGCCAGGCAAATTGCGTATATCAGCAATGATATACACAAGTTACCCAGCCTCTCTCGTTTCCTCCAACCCCCACTCTTCTCGAATCTCCATGTCGCACTGGCTGCAGGTGGACCGATCGCCATCGCAAATGCCAGCCAGTACATCCGTGATGCACTTGCACTTCTATCCAACCAAGATCCCGTGCCTCTGAACCATCGCCGGAACTTCGTTCTCTGACAACGCGTACCAAAGTCAGAGGACGTAACAAGCGACTTTGTGGTGCTTCCACAGGAAATTTTGGGACGTAGACATTTTCCCATCGTTCGAATGTTGTACCATCGTTAACCGCACGAATAATAACCCGCGTGTACACGAGCTCGCATCGTCCCCCCGCCAGTCACATCCACGCGTCGTATTCAATGATGCGATACGAAACTTGAACGCAGATGTGCTGATCTGTACGGGCTACTTTGTCCAAGAAGTCATTCTTCCCGCCAGGATGGGTCTCGCCTGGCATACACACATCTCAACTTGGTAAGGAGCTTCACTCTGCACACGCGCGACGTGGACAGTCATGGTAGACTCGCGAGACGCTTGCGCTATCGAGGCCGGAGAACCCATTTGCCGTAGGAAAGACAACGGAACCGGACGGGGGTTCGATCGAGCTCGGCGAGCTCAGAAAAGGGCGAGGATGGGGAATTCGTACCCGGTGAGCCGTCTCAGGACCTCGGAGCGCCAGATGGCGTGACTATGTATATTCGAGTCCGCGTCCTTTTCTTACCCCCGTGCGGACACGTAGGCTGTGGGGTAACGGAACACGAATGGTGACTTTATGCAACGATTTGTCCATCCGCTGTCGGGTGTGACCACACTATATACAGTATCCAGCACAGTAGTATGGGAAACCATGACATTTGCTCGACCCGGCTAGGATCGCAAAGCCTGGAATTCTTGCTAATGCCCCTTTCAAGACCGTATACCACGATGTGATCGACAAAGTCTTTGAGGTGTCGGAGGCACGAGAAACCTACGGTATGCATGAGAGGAACCACGGGATAGATGTGTGACCCTTCTACATCGTACAATATGCGGCCCTCGTCAACTCACGAGAGCCTAGCATCCGGAGTCTTGGATCGGAACAGGTTGGGGTTCGGTAGATAAATACGTTTATTTATATAAAATGCTGTCGTTTCTATATGCCAATCTGTGGTGCCCCAAGTCAACGGTACCGATGAATGACGATCTCCGTGGTACAAAGTAGAGAAAATAAGAAAGAAAGAAGGGGGGAAGACGCCAGAACATGAAATCGAAGTAGTACGTCTCACACGGGCGAACCATCCAACCCTTCCTTCCTCGTCGGCGCACCCATCTTGACTCGGTCGGCGTCGTAAGATTTTTCCCCCGAGGCCTTCACCATGCTATCTCTGTTTTTATCGCTGTCGTCAATTTTTGGTTGTGGTCCGTTGTCCGTGTCCCTCTGGTAAAAGTAGGAGATGGAGAGGATTTCGATCGACACGATTCCTAGAAGAAACCAGAACGCGGCTGCACGCCCGTGGTACCCTTGCGGACCACCATTGGCAGCCTCCACGGACGTTTCGATCGAGCTGAACGCCGCAAGCCCGATCGCGGAACCAAATTGGAGGGCTCCATAAAAGATTGCGCCGACCGTACCTGCCATGGATGCCGGTGCGGCCTGGAAGATAGCGATGCTGTGAAACCATAACCATCAGGCGTTGACGCATGGGGATAGGAGGATATTCCGCTTACTTTGTGTGGCTATATGTCAACATTGCGCCAGCACTACCAAGAGAGAAGGCAGGAAATATGTAGGGCCAGTAATCCTCGGGCTGACTACCACCAGCGGCAACTAGGACGGTGGCTACGGCGACCATAGAAAGACCAGTAAGAATGATCCATTTCGGGCTGAAGATTCTGGACAGCGACCCTGTGAAGCTCATCATGAAGGCAGTCACACCGATCGGGAACCTAAAGGAATATCAAAAAGATGATTTGTGCCTTTAGAGTGCATGCTTACATATGGATTGCAGTTGAGATGATTGTCCAGTGGAAAACACCTTGCCACAAAGTCGTAAAAACGGTGAAGATGGAATTCCACCAAAAGAATGGAAACAGCGCTGAACCAAAGAGGACGGAGAAGTTGTTGTAGAACCATGTACGAGGGGGTCTAGGCCGGGGAAGAATGAAGTCATGAACGCGAGGAAGAGATGGCAAGACGTACATTGCCGCCTTGTCAATGGGAACCAGAGTTTCCCAATAGAAGAATCCAACAGTGAGAAATATCGAAATGATCAAAGGAGTGAGGACGCCTGCGGTGGCCCAGCCATCCGCTGATCCAGACGTCACTGCATAGATGAAAAGGACGAGTGCAACTGACGCTGGTCTATTAGCACCGTATCAATCAGTATTTCGTGAAGATGAAGCACACCAGTTAAAATAGAAATTCCGATCAGATCAAGACTCTTCCATTTCGCACTACGTGTGTCAACCTGATATTTGGACTTTGCAACTTCCGGGGGGATTATGAGCAGACAACCCAGTGCGACTGGAATGGCGATGATCGCAACAAACCAGAAGACCCAGTGGTACGAGGCATATTGAACAAGGACCGCTCCGATGAAGAGCCCAAGTACTGCGCGTGTCACGATATGGTTTGTAAAGTTGAGAATAACGCCAACACATACCATTCGCAACCGCGCCACAGCCTCCAAATATACCGATCGCCCGAGCCTGCTCAAGAGGTTCCGGGAAAACATGCACCAACAGTGTGAGAGCGGAAGGTATTGTCATTGCAGATGCTGTGACGTATGTTATTACACCCGGCGCCTTGTTGCTTCCTACTTACAAATGCCCATCAGCGCTCTTAATACAATGATCGCGATCTTGTTATTCACAAAGCCAGCACAGATAGAGAAGATCCCCAGAAAAGCCGCGCCTGTGATAAAGGCATTTTCTAACGCTTGTTGGGTAAGCTGTGTGGAGAAACACCGGCACCGTACTTACTTGGATTATAGACATCGCTGATCCGTCCGCCCTTCGAGCGCGAGTCAGATCATGTCACGAGTGGGAGAATAATGCGACGTACGATCAAGAGAAACGATGCAAATGTGAGTTGGAACCCACTGATGATCCAGGGAGACTGACTCTCTGTAATACCCATAGAACTCTCGAGAGCAGGTATGGCGGGGAAAAGTGCTGAATTGTTGAAAGCGTCCAAGAATTGTGCGAGACAAAACATCAACAAAAGAACCAATTTGCGTGTTAACGAAAGCCGCTGTGGTGGTTCATCGGCCATTGTTTTGGTGGGCTCAACTGGAGGTGGCAACATCGTGCTGAAGTCCTGCAAGCGGAGAAATTGAAGTCGGACGAGTGCACCTGCCTGGGGGGAAGGATTTCGTTTCCGTCGAGCCAGTTCCATCGATTGCCCAACTTTATAAGGATGGCAGGACAGTAGTTCTTGTATGTCCCTCGTGTTTTATGTGCAGGGACATCCGCGCACGAGTAACGAGGACCGCATGAGTCGCCCGAGGAGGTAGGAAGTCAAGCATTGGAGCTTGGAATCTTGCCGATCGCGATAGACATTACTCGAATGGCAGGAAGGTCGACCGCCAGAATCAAGTAACCAATAAGAATACGTAAAATGATGGCGAAGAGGCTGGTCGCGTGTCAAAACTATGAGCAGGAGCTATTTTCCGCTCAAAGTTACGACCCGAGCACATTTACATTCTCTTTGCGATGGGGGTGTGCCTTCCCAACATGTAAACGTACTATTTCGCAAGCTCCAAGACAACAGTCAGGACTTTGATCATTTCCCATGGCGAAAAAGAAAACGCACTACATTTAACTTGTGGGTGGCGCAATGGACTCGAAGGTTGGACGTCTGGTGATTGAATGAGATGCGAGTTCGAAACGTGAACTCGCAGAGACGTTCTTGGGCATAGAGCACATCTCGCGATCAGCGATGGACTGCGCGTCCTTTCCTCGGGAGCCGGTCGTCCTTCGCGGACTCGTGTTTGCCTCCCTACACCAACATTCGGCGAATATCGACCACAGCTGACATCGACACAAGTTGGTTGGTTGGTGTGAGAACGTCTGACTTGTGGCTTGCTTGAACTTCTTGCTATGCTATGTCATTTCCTCGGGTCGACGGCAAGTACCAAGGACGTTCGCCATTCGATTATCCCGGCTAACTGTGTGCTTGACAGACGAGCGTGAACCAAAGTGGTCGTATTTTGACCATCCAGGGGCGCAAACTGGTACTAGTAGTAGCGTTTTCCACCGACTTGGAAGTCAATTCGCGACCGTGAGAGTCCGAGTCGGACCCACTTCATCCGGCCCCCGACTTCATGCTGGGGTTGCAAGCGTTCGGTTACGCTTCCATGACCATCATGTGGGCCGCGTTTCATGCGTGATGGAAGAGAGGAGTCCTTGAGTTTCCTGCTCTGTTTCCTATGCTTATGATGTTCTATTTCGATTCGTCGTCACGTCTCCACATTTCAGCCTGCTGAATTTTGGAAACGTACTATAGTTTGGGCAAACAGCCCTTCTCCTGCAGGGAGATCCTCGGGAAGCGACGCCACTACCTCGTCCCTCAATCACTTCCGACCTAATCCCATTGGTGATGAGAGAACTAGACCAGCGCAAACATCACACATCTATACTCATAGAGTGCTAGGGACCACGGATAACGAGATCGTGAATCGCAATATAGCAAAACCCTTGTTTCCCCACCCTCTACATCATCTTATATTGATCCTACAATTGTACGAGAAGGCGCCGGCCACGCATTTCAACGTATGGAATGTGGTGTTCGTGTTCGTGTTCGTGTTCGTGGTTCGGAGCACATTGACAGATCCAGTGCAGAGATTTACTTCCCTCGTTCCCTAATCATCTCCGTGATGAACTAGTGTGTGTTGGCATCAACGATACCCAGGCAATGCCGAAAGGCTGGACTCCGGGAGAGACTGCAGAAAGTGGTAACTATGGCTCCACAAACCATGGTTTATTGCGGGTGACTCTTTCCTGTTTGACATGTGCATGGTGTTTTCTCGACCAACAAGCTAGCCTCCTGGTTGGAACGATGGGCAATATCTGCGGTAGCTTGTGATGGTGGTGTTTTTCTAAATTGAGGTGTAATTAGTAGAACTTGCCCGATCACGTCCATCTTATCAGAAACTTGTACTGATCCCAATGAACCCTTATTCCTCGATGATGCATTCCTGGATTGAGTTGGGGTAGCTCGACCATACGTATTGTAACGTGCCCTTGGAGTAAACACATTCAAAAGCAATATCTGGATTTATTTCCATCAGATGACTGAATACAAAGAAGACACGGACCCTTTATCGTCACCCGCATGTCGAAAGACATAATGAAATTCAAACGGCGAATGCATTGCAGGCGTCTCCATACAGGTAAAGACATCGATTGAGTCATGCACTTTTGGGGATGTGACAGAGCACGGAGGATTCATCTGGATACCATGGGTAAATTCACTGATTGAGAAGTCAGTAATTTTTGGCAATGTCGACGCAACGAAATCCAACGGTGATTCCAGTGAAAAACTCCTAACTTACGAGTGTAGGGCCGTGTATATGGAAAGACCTGGCATAGTGGATGAGCTTAAGTTGGAACGACTATCTTTCTTTTGAAGGACCAACCCTTGGAGTAGCGTGAGCAATTCTCAAGTCCAACAAAAGGACCCACTTGTGTGCCAGAGTATCTCCACCGTTTAAGAGATGACAGCTGTAGACACAACGTGCTAGTAAACCCCTTCTCAACGAAACTCGTCGAGCACATTTCCTGGTCTGCGTTTGTTCAGTCTTGTTTTTCCGATTCCATGAAAATATCATACGTTCATGCATACCTACTACGCGAAGCATACGCGCGCGTCGGTATCATGTCCGGTAATAGAGCAAGTGGTCCACGGTAGAACGCGTGGTTTGATACGAAAATTCCATGTTCTACCACGCATCTAATGTCGATGCTGTCCCTTGACTGCTTTTGGTCCCGTGAATAAATTGGGAGCTGGGATGAGCCTAATGTTGATGGTTCGTGCAATACAGCGATAAGCCGGTCAGTAGGACAGTGAGGAGCAGCACTCCGTGAATGGCGACCACTGGGGGGTAAGTTACTAAAGTTAGGCAGAAGAATCGAACCTTGCAGTTCACTTCCAGACCACTTCATTTGCCTCGACGCTGACCTTCTCTAAATAGCTGTAATGGACGTCTGTTGCGCCGCGTGACGACAGCTCAGAGAGACCGATAATAGGAATTTGAAAGTATGCCGGTAATATCGGCCCGGTCTGGCCGTAGGGCAGACAATATTTCTGTCGTGTGACTGAACGAATCCGTTGAACGCAAATACTTACCATTATGTCGCTCCTCGTCCTCTCCGCCAGAGATGTCGACGGAGTGATATCTGAACTACAACCAAACGATCTTGAGGCGCTTATGGCTTCCGTATTCCATAGGCTCTCTTCTAGGTCAGATTATGCGTCCCCATACAGAACATCCATATCTTTGGCGCGGCACACGGCTCTGTTCATGCCGTCTCGCGTACCAGACCTCGGAACGACCATCAAAGTCGTTTCTGTGCCGTCTTTACCAGGGGCTCAGCAAGGGTTGCCCGCATCCACCCTCGTCCTAGACGAGCTCACTGGCTGTGTCAAGGCAATCGTGAATGCTACCGCTTTGACAGCCCTCCGGACTGCTGCTGGTGCGATTTATTTTCCCGTTCCATCGATGGACGAGTGGGATGTCGAGCGACTGACCAATGACAGGTTCTCTTCTCGCTACTCGTCTCCTCACCTCCAAGACGCCAAAGACCTTGGTTGCATTCGGTGCCGGGAAACAAATCAAAGCCCATGTCGATCTTCACCTCCGCGCATTCCCATCATTCAAATCTTGTACCATTGTCAACCGCACGGATAACGCGCGTGTACATGAGCTCGCATCGTCTCTCCGCCATTCGCATGCCTCCGTCGTATTCAGTACGCTAACATTGGACGATAAACACGTCAAGGATGCGGTACGAAATGCAGATGTAATTTGTACAGCTACTTCGTCCCAGAAGCCACTCTTCCCATCAAAATGGGTCTCGCCTGGCACCCATCTCAACTTGGTGGGGAGTTTCACTCCGCATATGCATGAGGTGGATTCGGAACTCGTCCATCGCGCATGGAAAGTCGTGGTAGACTCTCGAGAGGCCTGTGCCATCGAAGCCGGAGAACTCATCGCTGCGGGAAAGGCGACAGATCCGGGCGGATGTTTGATCGAGCTCGGTGAGTTGGTAGGAAATGAGGATGGGAAATTTGTGCCCGTCGAACTACCCCAGGACTTCAGAGCACCAGATGGAGTGACTATATTCAAGTCCGTAGGGGTTGGGCTCCAGGACGTGGCTATCGCAAGTCTCGTCCTGTCTCGTGCAGAACGTATGGGGTGTGGAACACGAATTGAAAATTATCACATATGACAGGTACGATCTTTGTCGGCGAGCGCTCAGGCCTTAGGCCTCAGGAGTTGGTCTCCATGTTGTTGTGATAATGTTGCGACTTATGTGCGAGGCCTATCTATTGGCTGTCGAGTATGGCCAATACATATATCTAAAGGGTTGCACACACCCCGGCCTATTACTAAATGGTGATACGACTGTCTTGGGGCCATTGGCATGGCTTCTGCAATAACCAATGACGACATGTAAATACTGCACAAGGTAAGTGTGTCCCCCCAGCTTTCGCCACGGCGGGTATTACAAAAAACGAAGATACCCCCTCAAACTTTCCGCAAACATAGTGATCACAAACATAGTGACTACTCCTAACACAAACCCCGATATAAGCCACTTGAGGTCTCGGGCTGTGTTAGCGCCCCCCGTGTTGCGATGTAACATTGGCCGAGGACCGTCCTTATCAAAGTGGCTCTGCGGAGTCATGCTGAGAATAGCGTCTGGGGCTGTGAGCAGGCCCGGGAGACCATCCAGAGATTTCACGTTCTTGAATAGCCAGTACCCGCGGATAGACAGCGGGGGTTTCGACTCTGTATCGTTACCATTCTCTTGATCTGGATGCTGTCGGTCGCGAGAAGCGGCAAGCATCCTATCTACGTTTTCAAACTTGTGGGCGATCCGATGGAGCTGTGTGCGATGCATGACAAAGTCGTACAGCGGGACTGCAAATCCGCACGACTGAAAAAAGGAACGACGTCCGCGTGAGCAGGGTCGGGACGGATAAGTGACGGATGGATACAAAGCAAGTGGACACGCACCGTCCCTACTTGATAGACATCGACGACAATGACAGCTCGGGAACCTGGGTTGCGGGACGCTGCGGGGATGAGCCTATTGTACTCGGGCGATCCGTATTCATGCACGGTACCTGCATGTCAGGAAACTGGGTTAGTACGAACGGAGTGACTACTAATTGGCACCGCCATGCCAGAACACAACAAGGCCCGAAAAATGGCACATACCAACACCGAAGAGCCTTAGGATCCTAGGGGGACCCTCGAAAGCACAGAACATGACCGTTATGCGGCCATTCTCTCGAACATGGGAGATGGTCTCGACACCTGCCAGTGCCAGTAAAGGACGCCATGTTTGGAGTCGATGAGAATGGATCAACTGTTCACGAGGTGCACATCACCTACCGCTACCGGTGAGGTCTTCGTACCAGACCTGCTTGGAGTTGACCACGTGGAAGCAGTCGGCCGTCCCTTTGGGTGAAACATTGATGTGGCCTTGTGCGTTAAGCGGGGCGGTGGCAACCCAGAACATGTTTTGTTTCTCGATCCATTCGAAGAGCCGGTGGGGAATGTCGTCGTAGAAGTTACCCATGATGTAGTCAGCACGCTATCGCCGTGCACGGGGCGTTACATATTTATATTGATTGTGTGGCACTGCTTGCAAGGTCACTTCTTACTATGGGATTAGAGTGACTTTGCATCAGTCTGTTAGTAGAACCGGAGCAAACGTCGCACAAGAGTGCCAGGGAGAGTGGTGGACGAAACTACTTGCCAGTGACGCGTATAGTAACCGAAGCCAGTTGTAACAGCACACGGCGGTCGTTGAATGGAAGCAGCCTGTAACGGTTGACAGTAAGCAATTGCGAGCCTCATGACATACTCCCGATTCAACTCGTCAGACTCGGATGTCTATACTTCAGGACCTGATTACCATAAAGATGGTGATTTTTACTACTATATAACAAGTAGCAGACCGTGTATATTCCCCAGTCGTTTTACAAACACCCCATAGGGCTTTACCCCGTTCTATCCTTTGTGAAAGACCTCTTCGACGTGCTGAGATGAGTCATCGTCTCCGCTCGGTCACCCCTCCGGCACTTGGGAAACAGAGCTGTTCTCGGACATTGAAAGCTAAAGCAAGGAGGTTGCTGGCAGGCATGGCTATCGTGCCCAAATCCCGGATATGTACGTCGGAATAGAACCAGATCGATCGGAATTGAACTGAAAATCCATAAGCCAAGTTAACCATGACCAGCATACAGGAACGAGACTAGTACGCCCCCGGTCTAGGACGAAAAATCAAAGGAAGAAGTGTCGTCGTTCCATCGCCTACACTTACTATGTACTGGCCTGTAACTTGAAAAAACCGCGCGAATCGACGTGGAAATTCTTCGTCGTTGAGGATACCTTCACGTCTTGCCAATCCTCCGACTCGGAGGCACGGACAAACGGCGAGAACAGGTCTTGGTTTCAGTCATCCGTGCTCACTAGCACTATTCAGGTTGGTCAGGTACCCGTTTCACACCTGTCGTGTTCATGTTTCGTCGGTCTCCGAGGTGTAGCGAAAATAACTCCCGACGAGCGCCGACTCTATGAATTGCGATGGAGTAACTTACGGTCGCCGGAAGCACCCGAGGTTTTGAAAAGGCACCAAAAACGGATCGTCTTTGCTGCACCGTCCGACGATTCGGACTTTATTCGTCTATGTATATGGTAGAAAGCGGAAAGCTGTCATTGAGATATCAAAGACTTGTTGGACTCCAAGTGTTCATAAGGGACCCGGAACATAGATCGAACTCTGCGTGCAGTGACACGAATATTTAAGTAAGAGTGAGTTCCTTCATCTGGTTCTACCAGGTGAGCGTTGCCTCTTTTTTTTTTTTCCGTACATAACTGGAGAGGTTGTGAAGTGTGAAGCAATGAAATGTCTATCCTCAAATCGCGGACTGGGCGAATGGAGTATCCACCGGGGCTGCGCAAAAGCGCAACGTATAGGTCGCATAGGTTCAAGCTGCTTCTCCGACGTGGTGCAAGGTGTCATGACTGTGGTTATGGTCTGGCCTTGCGAACGATAGTCGGTGCACGCGCCCCTCCATTGCCAGTACATCATTCTTGGCTTCGTCCGTTTCGTTTGCATTTTCCCCCAAAGCCCTCACTGCAATATTGTTATCGTGGTCATCGCCATCGAACGTTGGTCGTGGTCCATGGTCCGTCCCCCTTTGGTAAAAGTAGGACACGGAGAGGGTTTCGATCAACACGATTCCTAGAAGAAACCAGAACGCGGCTGCACGCCCGTGGTACTCTTGCGAGCCACCATGGGTAATCTCTACGGACGTTTCGATCGAGCTGAACGCCGCAAGCCCGATCGCGGAACCAAATTGGAGGGCTCCATTAAAGATTGCGCCTACCGTACCTGCCATGGACGGTGGTGCAGTCTGGAAGATGGCGATACTGTGAAACCATAATCATCGGTGCGACGCAGGGAAAAGGAGTACATGTCACTTACTTTGTATGGCTATATGTCAGCATGGTGCCAGCACTACCAAGAGAGAAAGCAGGGAATATGTAGGGCCAGTAATTCTCTGGCCGATGACCACCTACAGCAACCAGGACGGTGGCTACGGCCACCATAGAAAGACCAGTGAGAATGATCCATTTCGGGCTAAATGTCCTAGACAGCGGCCCTGAAAAGCTCATTATCAGGGCAGCCACACCGAGCGGCAACCTAGAGATACATCAAAAGATGATTTGTACCTTCAGAGCGGACGCTTACATATGGACCACAGTTAAGACAGCCGTCCAGTGAAAAACATCTCGCCATAAAGTCGTGAAAACGAGGAAGACCGAATTCCACCAAAAGAATGGCAAGAGTGCTGAACCAAAGAGAACGGAGAAGTTGTTGTAGAACCATGTACGAGGGGGTCTTTTCAGGAATCAATGAACTCGCGGAGACGAGTAGGGGAAAGTGTAACATACATCGCCGCCTTGTCAACGGGGATTAGGGTTTCCCAATAGAAGAAGCCAACAGTGAGAAATATTGAAATGATCAAAGGAGTGAGGACGCCTGCAGTGGCCCAGCCATCCGCTGATCCAGACGTCACCGCATAGATGAAAAGAATGAGTGCGACTGAAAGTGCTGTATTAGCGCTGTACTCGATCAGTACTTCAAGAAGATGAGCCAAACACACCAGTCAAAATCGAAATTCCGATCAGATCAAGACACTTCCATTTCGCACTGCACGTCTCGGGCTCATCCCCAGACCTCGCAACTTCCGGAGGGATTACGAATAGACAACTCAGCGCGACTGGAATGGCGAGGATCGCAACAAACCAGAAGACCCAGTGATACGAGGCGTACTGGACGAGAACCGCTCCGAGGAAGAGCCCAAGCACTACGCGTGTCACACTGTTGTTCGCAGAGCTGGGAACAATAACAAGACTTACCATCTGCAACTGTGCCACAGCCTCCAAACACACAGATCGCCCAAGCCTGTTCAGGAGGTTCCGGGAAAACACGAACCAAGAGCACGAGAGCAGAGGGTATTGACATTGCAGATGCTGTGATGATGTTAGTACACCCAATGCCTATGGCGTCTTACTTCTTACTTACCAATGCCCATGAGCGCTCTGAATACAATGATTGCGATCTTGTGATTCACAAAGCCAGCACAGATAGAAAAAACTCCCAGAAAAGCCACGCCTGCAATGAACAAAATTTCTAACACTTGTTAAATAAGCTGTCTAGAGAAACACTGACATTACACTTACTTGGATTATAGACATCGCTGATCCGTCCACTCTCCGAGGGCGAGTCAGATCATGTCGTGAGTGAGAAAGTAATGAGACATACAATCAAGAGAAACGAAGCAAACGTGAGTTGGAACCCACTGATGATCCAAGTGGACTGAGTCCCTGTAATACCCATAGAACGCTCGAGAGCAGGTATTGCAGAGAAAATCGCAGCATTGTTGAGAGCGTCCAAGAATTGTGCAAAACAGAACAGTAACAGTAACACCGATTTGCGTGTTGACGAAAGCCGCTTTGGCGATTCATCGACCGGCTTTTCGATAGAGGTTGGGCTAGATGATGACATCGTGCGGGGGTCTGCAAGGGAGAAATTGCAGTCAGACGCTGCACCTGTGTGAAAGGAAAATAATTAGTTTCCTTTCGGTCAATTTCCCATCTGGAGGATGGCGATACAATAGTTCTTGTCCGTTCATCACCGATTTATGTACTGAGATGTCAGCGCATGAGCAATTCAAGGATCGTCTGGTAGGAAGTCGAGCGTTAGCGATCGAAGGTTGCCGCGCAACAGACATTATCCGAATCGCAGGAAGGTTTCATCAGGGCGGGGAAGAAGGAAAGGGTGTCATTGACTATCAAAATTAGTTGGCCGCAATTCGAAACGAGCGTGACTTGCCAAGTAGACGAACTCAAGTTATTTCCGCTCAGAGCACGTGGATGCGTTACATCCTCTTTGCGACGAGAATGTGCCGCTTCCACACATGAAGATTTGAACACGCAAACTTACTTGCTATTTCGCTAGCTTTCTGGACGACAGTTTAGAGGTCAGATTATTGAGCTGCATTGATTAAACTTGTGGGTGGCGGAATGGACTCGGAGGTTCGAACGTCTGGTGACCCAATGAGATGCGAGTCCTATACTATTGAAGTTCAAATTGAAACCAGGCATTCTCACACCGACCAAATGTCAGTGCTTTAGTCGGGGCCGGTCTTCGCCGAATGTTGGGACGGGCGAGTCAGTCAAGTACTTTGCGGTTCTTAGCGAAGTTCAGAGTGATGCTGTCAGATAAGTTAGGTGACGAACAAGTGATAATAGCATGTATCAAACCATCTGCAGATTTCTGTGAACCGTAAGCATTCGCTGAGCTATTGTTTATTTAATTTAGAGCCGTAGGAAATGCATGAGCATATAGAGAGCCGTCACCTGTTGTCACCCAAACCAACAGACACGTCAACCAGGACGGTACATATGGCGAACACCGTGATGGCCGCAGCTGGAATCATCCACACAGACGAACCAGTGTGTAGAAGGCCCCCACCCTCCTGTGGCAGACCAAGCGGAGACCCACAGCGTGGCGTGCGGTGATAGTACTAGCCACCTCTCACACCAGATATAACCGCCGAGCCCGACGGCAAAATCCGCGTGTCTCACGAAATCAAAAAACATTGGGCTCATTTTCCATGGGACATGCATCTAATTTTGACAATAATTCCAGATCGGGATGACGGAATTATGAAGCAGCAGAGAGCTATATCATAACATGAAGTACACAGATGAGTAAGGAACGTAGATGGGAAAACCAGATAAGAGCCAAAGAAAAATAGAGTTTAGAAGAAAGAAAATGGTCATATATCAAAAGCTAGCGCTAAACTTTCGTTGGCAGCACTGCCCGACAAGAGAACTGTCCTGGAAAACGTGAACAACGATCTAATACGCAATCAGCGGCCATAAAACTACAGGACGATCGGGCTTCCACTGTCAGCGTTACGTGAATCGCTGTATGGATAGGGAGCTAAGTGGATCTCTTCATCGTAGCTGGCACGCGGACGAATAGCCGAAGGGTCACGGCTGGTCGAAACCATGTCTGCATGATACTTACTACCGTCAACACCAAATGCTTGGCCAAAATCCATTCTCTTGTAGTTATTGACAGTTGCAGCATCTGGTTGACGGCCGGAATGAGTGGGGGACTTGCCCCGGGCGCAGCTGACGAAAAATTTGAGAGATCCAAAGATTTCTATGATGAAATCCGCTGAGAGAATGTCAGAAACTAAAGACGTGAAGAGAAACCCTTCATACTGAAGTTGATACTGTACAAATCGGTTAGTGACGTGCCATGTGGAAGTGAACTGACACACCTATCCCACAACGGGCGCCATATGCTGGTCTTGGGGGCGCCTTCAATTTTGTACTCATTCCAAGTATACGCCCACATCATCAGGATAGAGAAGAAGATCATCTTGGAGTTACAAATTCAGCTTAGTTCAAGCTGTCGAGGTTGAACCTCACTTCGATGCAGATGGCCAGAGCATTCAAACCGTCTGCAATATTGGTCGCTGTCCAGTATTGTGTAGCTGCGGAAAAGGAAGAGGCGAAACTGTGAAATTTTTCAGCAGAGACTGCTCAAGGAACTTACACTTGATGACAGACCCTTCGAGCGCGCTGAACTATTTCATGAAAGCAACTAATCACAAGAGGTGCCATATCGGTATAAAGATCACTCACCATGAATGATTGATAAAATGTGAACATGACGATAAGCTTGATGGCCAAAAATTTCGCTAGAGGCCGCCGTCCTTGAAGCTCTTCTTTGGTGAGACCATAAAATAGGAGTAACCCATATAGAGCGATGCTAACCAATGTTTAGATAATGGGCGTTGCGTGAGTAATAGATAAATACCTTATGCTGATGAAGTCGATTACCTCCAGGTAGACATCGGCAAAGTATATACTGTATGGACCCGACGCACAGAGGACATTGTATACTTGACAGATTATGCCCGCAATAGAGCACGCTTTGTCGAGGGTTTAGCGCACTGTCCAGAAACGAGTCAGATAAGGCAATCACCTGGCCGGATAATCACATATTGCAGGACAGACCACTGCAAATAATTAAGATCATGTCATCTCGCGAGGTGTCGACGGGCATACCTTGACGGTGTACATGAAATACGCCTAGTGAGCGATGAACAACGTAAGTAATGCGTGCAGAAGCATCGAACATAAGGCAGCCCTGACCTTGGTCGGACGATATCTCCAGCAACAAAACTGTGCAGAGTTAGAATTATACCAAGCAACGGAAGGTCGAAGAAATTACGGGTATTGGAAGTGGTCTTTTGTCCTTTCGCTCCATGGCCTTCAGGGCATTGCGACCAGATGCAGTATCGGCTACATACTCAACCAAGAGTAATCTGCGACATGAAGGCTCAACCAGAGAGATGCAGTAGAAAGCAGGACACTCACAGGAAAGCGCTCAACGTAACTGCCTACTATGTCTTAGATAAGAAATTTCACGTGGATAACAAATGCTTACTTCATACGCTGCAAAATTGCCATGAGTACTAATGCCCAATGAGGTAGCAAAGCCACAACTCACCGCATTCTGCGAGGCTGTAGTAGGTGTAACTCCGAAAGAACCGGTATGAGAAGAAGGAGATGACGGCGTAAACCGGTGGCATATACAAAACTCGTAGGCTAGCATGAAGCAGTTCGTCGATCCGGTTCGGTCGCGCAAGACTTTGACACTCACACTTGTCGCTGTTCATTGGGTTTGTTATAGTTACTAAAAAGAAATTCATCTGTGATGGTAGACTTGACAGATCACCAATAACTCACCGACAGTGTTTCCAAACTGAAACGAGAGAGATGAGAACTGTCTGAGAATGCACCAATTTGAGAAGGAGCACAGAGGAACGAGACTTGGACTCACGAGTGCTGCGCAACCTCCAGCAATGGCCCAGCCGATCCTATGCTCGTCCCAGTTCAAGTCGCCGGAATTCCAAAAACTACTTTGATCAATGGTTTCAGTGTTCTCCGAAGGACATGTTTGTGCCATGCGTGCCGCAGGCAAGCAATTGGGAACCGGTGAAGATTGATCAGGACAAGACCCGGATTAAAACTCGTACAAAGACACGGTTCTCTCGCAGAGTTTGAAGTATAAACCTGCCAGCCTGCCGGCGCCAAGGAGAGTAAACGAGGGAAATGGAAAGCTGAAAGTGAGTCGACGCTCATTTTGTGCTTATGTAAAGATGCCAGTGCGCCACGTATCATATCCCTGCACCGGAGTCGCAAACTGACAGAGATGCAAACAGCACTGTAGTATATACGCCAACAACATGGGGGCTTGTTATGTTACTCGTAGGCCAGTGTTACAATGTCTAATCAAGATGGTGATCTATTTTTTTTTCAACAACAAATAGACGAGAAATGAATCTACGAGCTCGCTAATAGGATGGATAGCAAATGCATGCGCTCGGGGAGGACCATCATTTAAAATTCTGCTTTTTTCTCAGGATATACTAGAGGTACATTGGAAGTATATGGACAATTTTTTCTAGGCTCCCTAGCTTATGGATCTGTTGCGATGGACATTGCAGATGGTTGGGATGTAAGTCATTGCATGGAGAGCCCCGGCATGCTTCAAGTTGGTCGGAGTATAAAACATTGCAGTCGGGTTGAGTCGGCATAGATCATTAAAACTTGCGCACTTCTCAAGTTGCAAGTCCTTCAACAGCGAAGGCAGCACCTGTTTGACGTGGGTGCCAACGTCGTCCGAAAGTCTACCGCACAAAGGTCAATTCGATGAAAATCCGTATCACTCTGCAGAAATACACGAGCCACTGACTCCGCACTCAAAACGTTTGTAATTCTGATACGGTGATAGTATATCCATGATAGGTCAACAAGTACTGCAAGTTGTTGTCAATCGCTGAAAAGGATTAATTGCTGTTGTTGCAGCGCTGAACCCACGGTAGACATATTCAAGTTGATCGAAATACAGCAGTCCTTGAAGGATGTCGATGGGTCCGCATACGCTTTCCCGGTACGAAAAAGACAAGGTAGTGCATTTTTCAATATAACACGTCTACAACAAACTCCTAGTTGCCTCCCTCGTGCTCGCCCCAGCAATTAGTACAAGTTTCTCTCCAGAGGGGGTCAATCACAGAACATGCTCCAAATTGATCCATTGCGTTGGTGTTGTACAATAGGTGAGAAGGGGATTGTTCGCAAACCCCTTACAGGTTTACTTCTTCTTTGATGCCTTATCACCACGCTTGGCTTTCGCGGGAGGGGACTCAGGACTCGTTGGTGCTGCTTTGCTCTGAAATGGTTTTAGTCAAGCATCACGGCGAGGTTGACAGCTTGAACTAACGGGAGGGGGAGAAGCGGCACCCTTTGAAGGGGGGGCAGGCTTGGCATTAGTGCCGGTGGCAGGTATAGCTGAGTGGAGAGCACGAAGGACAAAGTCAGCATCGATCCCGAGGTAGTCCAATCAAGCGGGAGGACCGACCACCCTTGGCGATCTTCTTCGACATCTTGCTTCAGTGGAAAGGTAAGAAGTGGGCAGTGGCTTATTGACCCAATATCAGGACGAAAGCACGCTTTATATCTCTTCATCGTCCTGCCCTCAGCTCCGGTCGGCGCCGTATCGCGACTTTTAGAGTGGATATTCCGCAGGTTTCCCGAATATAAAAAACGAGAAAGCTTTTTAGGTCAATCGACGATTTACCCACCAATAAGATGTCGGCTTGATTATGCTCTTTGGGAAATGTCAATCCTCACTTGAATTCTGTTTACAGAAAATGAATGGTTGGAGGGATTGGTCGGCGTGATGCTGCGGAGAAATCGCAATCGCAAGATGAATTGACGAAATGGTCCACCCTATTTCCCAACCAAGGGCTCTGTCCTTATCTCGAATAAGGCTTCCGCGACAAAACTACACATAAAAGGCGCCGCATTGATCATGGAAACACTGAAAACGCAGTCAAACCTGTGTTGCGTGATAATGAACAGCAACGGAGTGAGATAACCCTGGCCGCGATGGGCAACGTAATGTGCTCATCCGCACCAGCAAGGGTGATAGATCAGACTGTTGTGTTCTTCGATAAGAGGAACCCACCAATCGCGAAAGCGCTCATACGTTCAGGAGCATATGCCAGCGCACCTTCATTCCGGAAGCATTTAGTGGAACCCTTGTGACCTACTTATCTTCAGCGTAGCAAAGTCTTGTCTAGGCCAGTGAGCTAATTTGGCCACCGGCCATACCCGTATGTAACTTACGCATGGCACCGAACAAGCTAGATGGAACAACAAAAGCGGTACAATCCCGGATAGCTTTGTTGATCCTGACTGCCTGAGGGCCAGGCGCGCGGGACCCGCCGCCCCACTGTCAAACGAGATAATCAAGCATCTATAGCTTCAGACTGACGGAGTTGAAGGGGCCACATCAAACAGTGCATACTTCCCCGATAGGCTGATACCGTTGAACTGGGAACATAGGAACGATTGAATTATCCACTAATAGGGATTTCTTTGCGGAACGTACGATGATCCTTCCATTCGTTATGACACCACCACCCGACCCATGCCATGGGACAAGGGGACGAAGACCAATTCGACGATATCTGCCGATCTACGTCCAATGTCTGCCTAGCTCGGAGCACTATCGCCCCCGGCATGCCTCTTCCTCCACTCCCGAAGAGCTCCCTGGAAACAATCCCAATTCACCCCATCCCTGACTAGGACAAAAGTCACGCCTTCAAACGAGACCGTATGAGGATGACCTATTTCAACAAGAATCACATACCGAGCTTCTCTACCTCTTTGTTTCTCGATTCGTCATCGAAGAAAAGCTATTTTCCAGGTCAGAAGTTAACAACGGTTACGCAGTTCGATATGGTAAAAACCCTTACCATCTCACTATACGGTATACCGGTGATTTTGTGAAATTGTTTGAAATGAGCAATCTTGGATCCAGGATATATTTCCAGGTGATCAAAGAAATTAATCGCGGGGAGTGATCTGACCCCATTAGTATCGGAGACGTTGGTGGTACCTTCGTCAACTGAGGTAGATGCGGGGATCCTGATAAGCCGGAGAGCCTTTCGAGCACTTGCCGCAGTACGGTCACTGTCAGCGTTTGACTCCTGTGGAATTGACTCACAGTCTGGTTGCAGACGTTCTCGATGCAGCCGCAACAGTGACCTCAGGCTTACTCTTCAATCCGAGCAAGATCTCTGGGACGTCCTTGTAAAACTCTACTCTTGTCGGGTGGTCGGCGTTGTCATACACAACTCCGGTGAGGGCGTCCTGCTTCAAGGGCGGCTCGACGTGGGTATCTATCCAAAAGTCCCATAATGTGTAACTTGGACCGTTATGAGTCAAACATATTTGAACAGGTTAGGCGCACGTACTCCAAGTCAAAGGCGATCAGCTTAGGGAATCGGCCATCGTCCATCTTTGTTGATCTGGCAGTGACTCTGTTAGCTAACCTGGCTGCTGATGTGCACACTACTGCCACAGGTTCCGGGACTTGAAGGAAGGTTTGTCGGTAAGACCAGATGTGCAAGTTGTATTGTGATCTGCCAGGGCCCAGTAACAGCCCAACGCAGTAGCATCCCAACTGCCACCCAAGCCTGTCCACCGCCACCGCAGTTCGGAACGGCCCGGGGTTGCAAGACGTAGTACTAGTAGTTGACTTGAGCCTGCACTAACTTTGTCGACGACACATTGAAGGAAGACCTGGTCATTCATCCAGACTTGTACGTGTTACACTCGCGTGATGCACATAGGTTCTTGATCGGTGCAAACAGTTGGCCATGAGAACTTGTAGCGCAGGCGGGAGCATGACTAAGTAACTTACGTATGTACTATTCCTCAGCGTCTATCGACAACTTGCTTCATAGCTCATAGCACGGACCACGGTAGGCTGGATCCCAGACTAACCGAGGACACTGGCACCGTCGCGGGCAGAGGTGTCTCAAACTTTCACGACTCGTTGGCAGTGATAATGCACAAACGCAAGCACCGCAAGTCCGTTCGTGACGATGATTGGGAGCAGTCCGCGTACACAACTGGCACATCTCATGTTCATTCAACATTCAGTGCCGAAAATCCCGATTCTACCGCTTTTGACTCTTGTCTCTACATCCAAGCTTACGAAGCGGACGTGATCCGCGCACCGCCTGCAATTTCTGCACGCTCCCTCGAGTGTCCGAGTCAGGACCCATCTCTTATGATGACCGCCAGTAATAATTCGAGATCTGGTCTCATTCGATGGGGGCCGCCAGAACGTTCAGATGACACGGACACAGTTGACACTCCAAATTTAAACCAACCCCTGTTGTGGGTAGATAGGTAGGTTTGTCCACGAGCTACGCGTTTCGGTGGGAATTCAGATCGCATGTGTTTCCAATGGAACACTGACTGAAGGTAGGAGTAATTATCGGCACATGGCACGCAGTCCATTTGCCCTCAGAAGCAGTGACTTGTCGCTCTCTTCTACTGTTACCACGAATCTTGGCCTCATCGTACGTATGACAGGTACGATGTCCGGCTTCTTCTGGATCACTTGCCCGACTTCGAGCCGGAGAATATACATGTCAGACCGAGACCGCTCTCCCCGAGCGGGTGGTCAGACCTTCCTTCGGACTCTGAAGATACGTTCTTCTTCACCCCCGATGAACTCGAAGAGTATCGCCGCGAGAAGCGACGCAGATTAATCGATCGTGGTCGAGAAGAAAGATTAAGAGGGCTTGCGGCTATAGATGGCCCAGAAGAAGATCCAGATCCATGGGGAGGCAGCGACGAGGAGGTGACGTATCGAATTTATCTTTCTTTCGGTCTCTCACAAGTGCTGTACAGCCTGACGAAACACAGCGAGAGCTCATTCGCAAGACAGCCTCTCATATCATTTCATCTCCGAATCCCGCCCAGCTGGAGATGAGGATCTTAGCCAATCACGGCACTGACAAAAGATTCGCCTTTTTGAGGGGGCGCTGGTCTCGAGTTTGGAGAACAGAAAAGGAGAGAGCGAAACAGCGTCAGGCGGAGGAAGCGAAAAAAATCCAGCTCCCATCAAGTCTCGCACCCCTTGGAGGGCTTGCTAGCTACGGGGATAGCGATTCCGACAGTGAGGAGCCAGTAGACAAGCCGACAGAGGAACCGGAAAATATTACGTGCGCGCCGTGCACTGAGGACGGTCACAGAAATGAAGATGTTGTAAAGGAAGCTCGAAGGGCAAGAGCAAGGGAATGGTCCGCGCGGCGTCGCGCTGAACAATCTTCGGGGTCAGAGCAGGCCTAATTTCATGGCTATGTACGCTGTAACACAACGCTATTTGAATATACCCAGTGACTATTGATAACTCTTAGCCTAGCGGGTAGAAATGTTTCTATGTATATGAAGATACGCAATATGTAGACAGGTGCCGCTCTACGTTCGTGGGGATGTGGCTAATTTTGCGGGGAAGCCTGGGAAAGATCATATGAACACGTTTTGACCGGGAGCAGTTCTGAGCGAGCGCAAAACCCCATTAACCATATGCACTACAGGGGGTTGGTAGCAGGTAGTATCAAGATGCGGCCACTGGCTACGACCCCTGCCAGTGTTAATCTGAGTGGACATCAGGAGCAGCAACGATGGCAACGATTCGTGACCAGACGCGGACGACAAGGATTTCGCTCTCAGGGACTTTGTCCTCGTGTGTGTGCCCGTCGCCGTCAAGACCGTTGGTAGCCGGTCACCGTGTATTCGTAATGCCAACTTTGGGTCCTGACACAGCTCCTGGAATGAGGCGCTGAACACTCTCACAAGACCACCCAGCATGAACGTCCAAACCCCCACCCCAGAACGCGACTACCTCCCGATTGCTGATCATGGCCTGTATGCGTGACTTTTGGATCTTATCGAACAATCTGACCTGTTACTGTACTTCAGCATCGGCAATCTGAGGACTGCAGCTCTGGTATATCTACACCCTCCGCATCCACATTGATGTCTGATTTGAACCTTTGTAGATCAGCTTGGATGGCTCGGGTGAGTTCCCTATTTGCATATCGGGTCTGTGATATTGGGATCTCGGGACGCACGACCTGTTAAGAATGGCACTTCTGCTCGCTATCATTTACACCTCCTTCCCACCATCCGAGGTTCGCTTACTCTGTCTGTACTCTTTACTCTTTGCATCTAGTGGAAAGTTACTGTATTCCAAACTTCGATTCCCCTTCCGTGTTCGCTAGGATCCTTGACAAGGACAAGGTCGGAATCAGGCTCTGATCGTTCGTGGCTCTCAGCTCACATCCATATTAGGGCGGCCATTTCTCGGTCGCGCCGACTGTTCCGTTTGTCACGAAACAGAACTATCTCCCAAGCTCCAACGTGTTGCAGACCAAGTATGATTCGTCTCTGGGAGAAGCTACAGTCCACTGCTGACCCAATATCCATAGATTTCTCAATGACAAGGGCGTTGTTGGTGTAACTGGTGAGTCGCCCTCCCTTCGTCGTACGACGAAGCCTGAAAATATCTAGATTTCTTACCACGTCAGGTAAACGGAGAGACCAACCGTCCCTTGCTTTTCTGGTTGATAAGGCGTGTTGAGGTGTGCTACCAGCGCTTTCTTGCGAACACAATCTTTGCTTACGTTCCCTCCGCAAGGTCGTTCGTGGCACACTTCCCATCCGTGTCGAGTGTGCACCAGCCTTCAACTACGCTCGGGATAGGCACACCACAGAAATCGTCGTAGACGACACCATTCCATTTCACGCACAAAACAAAATCGTTTTCAGTTCACCAAACCTCAATTTGGATCTGCGTTATGTGGCAGAGAGCACGATTGACAATGTGCCAGCCCCCGAGGTCAACCTTGATCTTCTGGATCTTTCGTCACAGGGCCATCTTGGTCCCGGAGCGTATTGCAACCTTTCCCTCGTGGAAGGACAACGTGTGACTTTTGTATTGCGCATTTGTCCTGAAAAACACTTCCGTACCCACATCAAGCCAACTCAAGCACACGCTGATGAGCTCGGAGTATCCCTTGAGAGTACGGTTAACGATTTATGTTAGAACCATCGGAACTGACTCTATTTAGAGGTGATAAAAGGGGTCGCCAAGTTGCGTCCCGATGAAGATCCAACGCTGACCAAAGTATGTTTTAATTTGTCGCGCGGGGAAAGTAGCCTCGCTGATACCCACCTCTATCTAGGAATTACTCGATCATCTCTTTGTGGTATGCACTTCCTATCCTTCTACTTTTATTTTGTGGCTAAATATTTCTCAGTCCACGAATAGCTACTGGAACTCTTGGATACGTGGATCCACCTATCAAGGAGCTTGGAAAGAAGCTGTCCACAGAAGCGCTCTCGCACTTAAGTTATTGATCTATGAGCCAACCGGTAGGTTAAATCGGCGTCTCTCTACGTGTTTCCTAACACAATCAAGGCGCTGTGGTTGCGAGTCCAACCTTCAGCTTACCAGAGTACATTGGTGGAACGAGAAATTGGTATGTCCACAATTATATGCTGGTCGTGGATAGTGTTCATCGTGACATTGTAGGGATTATCGGTATGTATCAAAACGAACTGTCTCAACAGCTACCACCGACTTACCTCCTACCCAGCGCGTCCTGGATTCGTGATTCCTCTTTCACACTCTATGCGCTCATTCGTTTGGGCTTCACCCATGAAGCTAATGGTCTGTTCTGTGATCAATCCAAAATACTATCGCTGACGGTACAATAGCTTACATGGATTTCATCTTCGAGAGACTGAGAAACAAGAACCCAGATGGTTCCCTTCAAATCATGTAAGCGTCGTCCTTCTTACAATCGTGGTGTGCCAACATCCTCCATATCCATCCACATGTGTCAGGTACACTATTCACGGTGAGTCCGTCTTCGCTAGGACCGACACACATGTTGAATGAGATCATATCAGGCGGTAAGGATCTTGAAGAAATAGAGCTGAACCATCTCCACGGGCACAAAGGGTCAAAGCCTGTCAGGCAAGCGGGTTCAACCATTTATCTGAGTAACACTGATCTGGTGTACGATAGGATTGGGAATGGTGCCGCAGATCACATACAGCTAGTGAGTCTTCGTCCCTCGGTCTGCATAACTTCCTGATGCGTCTGCACCAAGGACATCTATGGAGAATTGTAGGCGTTTGTCGCGTTTGTATCCGCTTTGGCTAATTTTGTGATAAAGGATGGATTGTATCTACTTGGGCCAGAAGGTGGGTCTAGGAGATCCTCCTTGAAGTTTACTGGCTGATTGCCTGCCTAGTTTGGTCGTCCCCTGGTTCGTAGCGTTCCATTACAGTGATGTGAACAGACTTACAAAGGGTAAAACAGTCGTACGACACATGGTAAGCGACGTTGACGTCAAAGATAGCTGCATAATACACTAACAAGCGCATATTTTTCAGGGTATTAGTGCGGGAACTGTGAGTCATCATGCATCACGTCTCGATTAGAGTGTAAATCTGAACTGTCGTGGTTATTCAGTGTAGATTGTAAGTGTTTCACCGCTGCCATTGGTTCATCGGTTGATGTCGTTCCATGGTAGTTGTCGCTAAGAACTACAAGGAACCCGACTTGTACGTGTTTTTTTGGACCCTTGTTCCATTGACGTGCATGCTCACTCTCACTGAAAGATCCATATGGTCAGTGCGATTCAGGGAAAAGCGTGTCAGGTCTGAATGTCATCTATGTGAATATCGCAGGGAAGTCCGTGGCAAGAAACGTCACTTTACAGTACGTTGTATATCCACTCCGAGTTAATCTACTTATACCTTGTGTAGTATTCAAAGGTAAGTCGCACGCTAAAATGCGGCATGTCACTAAGTGGCGGGCTGTATACGTAGATCATGCTCTGGTGAGTCTCTGCACGGCAAGCGATCTAGTACTGACAAGTATGAGCAAGGGTGGCTATCGACCGAGGTATGTGTGCCGTGTGCCACCCTTAGTTTTGGGATCGAAGAATGTTTCTTCCTTCAGGTTTACGCTTGGCGGACAAACGATCGCTACCGTGCCCCAACCGCAACGAGTGGCTAGCAGCAAGAGACGAGTTGTACGAAGAGATCATGCACAAAGCCTGGAACCCGGCATTGCAAGTCTTCGGTCAGAGCTACGAAGAGACTGACGTCTTGGACTCGTCCGTCCTTATCATGCCGCTTGTATTTTTCATGACCCCAGTTAGTGCCTGAGCTGCTTCTTGATGAAGGCTTACACATTGCGTGTTGCATTGCTTACTAGTCTGACCCGAGATTCGTGAACACGCTCAAGCAGATCTTGAAAACTCCCGAGAGGGGCGGCTTGACATCCAACGTAAGATGAATGCCAGGTTCGTGAGGTTGGTACTGAATCTGTGGACAGAACCTCGTTTACCGCTATGATGTGACCAAGAGTGACGACGGGGTTGGTGGCGAGGAAGGGACATTTTGCTTGTGCACCTTATGGTACGTTCCATGATATAGGGACTGCTGCCTACCATAACTTTGGTTTTCCTTTAGGTGTATCGAAGCACTCACGCGTGCTGGAGAGTACGATCGACCATTATTGCAGCGTGCAGTCACCATGTTTGAGGTCAGGACTTGCGAAACTTTGTTCTCTGAGTTGATTTGACAATACTTTGAAGGATTTCCTGCAGTACTCTAACCATGTTGGGTTGTGCACCGAGGAGATCTCGGAAGCCGGTGAAGGGTACGTATATTCAGTCTACCCCGAGGGCTTGATTGACTGATCAATTTCTAGTCTTGGTAACGCTGTTCAAGGCTTCACGTGAGTATTGCATGTGTCTCTTGCACGCGAATTATTGATGGGCATGCCAGACACGTCACCTTGATTTCAGCCGCGTACAATCTTTCGAGAACATCGGCTATTGCGAAGTAGACTCACGAAGATCGAAACGATTTGTCGGTAACTCTGTACATCACCTGTAGATAAGATCTCTCGTCTGATGTTGTTTCGCTGTCTCCTTTTATGTTCTCCAAACTCGAGACCAATGTCCCCTCGAAAAGGCGAATCTTTTGTCAGTGCGGTAAATGGCTAAATTCTCATATCAAGTTTAGCAAGATTCGGAGATGAAATGATGTGGGCAGCCTTCCCGCGAATGCGCTCTCTCTGTGTTTCGTCAGGCTATCCAGCACTTGTGAGAAGAGACAAAAAGAAAGATAAACCCAACACGTCACCTCCTCGTCGCTGCCTCCCCATGGATCTGGATATCGCTTCTTCCTGGCCATCCATAGTCGGCGGCGCTTCCCGCTGCGATAATCTTCGGGTTCCTCGGGGGTGAAGAAGAACGTATCGAGTCCGAAGGAAGGTCTGACCACCCACTCGAGGGGAGCGGTCTCGGTCTGACATGTATACTCTCTGACTCGAAGCCGGACATCGTACCTGTCATGCGTACGGTGAGGCCAAGATTCATGGTGAAAGTAGAAGAGAGTCGCTCCTTCTGCCAAGGGCGAATGGACTGCATGGCATTGGCATGTGCTGACAACTACTTCAGGGTTCCATTGAAAAATCCATGTGATCTACATTCCCACTGACACACACACAACGCAACAACCAATATATGAAGACAAGAATCAGGACTCAGGAATGGGGCAAACAATATTTTTAACGCTGAATTTGAACATGAGATGCGCCAGTTGTGTATGCGGACTACTCCCGTTCATCGTCACGACTCGGAACGGATAGTAAGTTTTCGGTGCTTGCGTTTGTGCATTATCACTGTCCGGGCCAACGAGCCGCGGAAGTTTGAGACATGTCCACCTGTAACGGTGCCAATGCCAGCATCCGACTTGCGAACAGCCTGCCGTGTTATGAGGCAAGTCGTCGTACTGACGCATACGTATTATAATTTCGAGTTGGTCATCCCCCCCACCCGCGCCAACATCATGATGTGCTTCAGAACGACCAACCAACGGTCAATACAAACTTTCTGAAACGATCAAGGTATCGTATCATCATGTCTGTTTCTGCCAATTGAAACATGTTCGGACATTTTCAAAGGTGTAGTAATTCATTCTTATAATAACATGCTTCTGAACGATAACTTCCGCTACGCTCCGGAATGAACCACAGTGCTCGTCTTGCAGCCGCTGTGCTTGCAGCGACTTTATTCAGTTCCGTTTTTGCACAAAGCTTAACATGGTGCGTAACAAACATTGGCCAAGAATGACCTGGTTGACCTCACCTAAACAGGTGCGGGAAGAACTACATGGCCAATCAAACCGTTCTTTCCCCGGGAGGCCTGTTTCAGCTACCTGCGACTAGTACAGAGCCTCTGGTAGCGTTCCGCTGTTCACCAGCGTTCCGACCTTACCTAGAAGGGGATGCAAAGAATGCCAGCTTCGTTGTTGACACGCCCATCGTTTATCGGTATATTCAAGGCGCTTCTCTCATTTCTCTCGCAAGCTCGGGGTCGAGTTCGTCGGAATACGATGCTCTTGGCGAGTTGAACGTCACAATCAGCATTGGGACTCAAGTCTTCGTCAACCAAGCGGTGCCGCTCAACGCCACCGGAAACGAGCTCTGTCTCGATCTAAGCAGTCTGCCGGCGCAGAAGACCCCTTATAGTGTTAGTTGTAGCGCCACGTATCAAGCCGAAACCACTACGCGATACTTCTCGGCCAGCGCGTCACTCCTCTACCTTCCGGACACCAATGGTTCCGTGGTGAAGACTGACTTGCGGACGGGCGTGCTGTGGGCACGGCCTGCCGATGGCAAGGGTGGGGATTTTCAACCGTTCATTCCTCAGGGTTTCTATGTTTCGTTCGACCAGCATCTTGCTGATAACTTGTCGACCATTCAACAACTTAAAGCGGACGGATTCAATACTGTGCGATTCATTTTTCCTCTGTGACCCATCGGCTAACGCTCGAGCAGATCCACCCTATTCCTCCTTATGATAATACTACACTCTTTGAGCAATTCCTTGACCAAACCGTCGAGCTCGGACTTTATGTTATTTTCGATATGCGATCGTGCGTTGTTGGTTCGAGCGTGTGACATGCTCTATCTGTGTCTCATTGTCTCTTTCCTTCCAGGGTTTACCAGAACTTGACTGTCGTTGCTCAACAAGTCGAGGCTTACAGCTCACTCCCTAACCTTCTTCTTTGGGAAACTGCTCACGAGCCTGATGGGAACTCCGATCCCCTTAGTGCTGCGAGTACCACCTATGACTTGATTTACCAGTTGGATGGTTATCACCCAGTCTCAATTGTATTGAACTGCCAGGTAAAACAGCCCATAAATTTAATTGGACGTGGATGATTGAACCTATTCTCAATACAGGATTACAATTTCGCTCCTTACGCTGAGGGTGCAGACATCGTGCTCGAGGACGCATACCCAGTCGGCATCAATGCCACCTACTCGCCTGTCTGGCATACTCCATGTACCCCCGACTTTGGTCACTGCGGCTGCGATAACTGTGAAGGTAACCTGTACGATGTCAAGGCCCGCATCCAAACCTTCAAGGACAGGCTCGATATCCTTGGTTATGACCGTACCAAGACTGTATGGACCACGCCTCAGGCCCTTGGTAGTGGAGCGTGAGTTAGCTCACAAATTCTGAACTGCGTGCCCTGATTTTGCCTGTGGTATAGTTACTGGAACACGACTCCAACGGGAGAACAATGGGCTGCTATGCAGCTAACCTCTTTTAGCCATGGCGCAACCGGTATGATCCGACGTTATCGTTCGTCTGGAATTCACGCTCACGTTTCTTCAGGTTCGATGTCCTTCCAGTACCCAACGACCACTGGCAGTGTGACGATCATCGAGGGAACGGCTATGAACTTGACTGCCATCATCGCCCGGGTCATCCAGCCGTTCATCGCCCAATCCTGGACTACTCGCGAGACGTTCAACGCTGATGGCGTCGATGCTGGTCTCTGGTACAACGGCTCCGCCTACCTGCTCCTCCTCGTCAATTTCAACTCTACGAAGGTCTTCGCGCCGTGGAGTGCAGTCGGGCTAGACAAGGTGACGTCGAATTCGACTGATCAGCTCCAGCGGATCTCCCCTGTGATACAACACACGAATGTGAGCGGGTTTAACGTCATACCAGGTGGTGTTGGAATCTATACGGCGACGCCTCTGCAGTAGATGGTGAGATCTGGAATCGGATCGTAAATTGTTTTGATAGAATCGAATCTGGATTCATCGTGTCTTGACTTTTTTGACTTGATGGACCTTGCATGGACCGTTTTGATACAGCTGATGTCTCGAATAGTCGATTTCGCCGTTCCTTGTAGACTGATATCTCCCCAGTCTCTTCAAGGTTGAAGGCTCCACATGAATATCTTGCACACGAATGAGGGGCATGCCAGACACGTCCCGTACAATCTTTCGAGGGCGTTGTCTATTGTGAAGTGGACTCGGGGATAGAAACGATCTCGCGTAGATAATTCCAAGATCTCTCGGTATTCACGTGACTATATACAACGTGTCCATGTTCCACACGGACTCATCATTGACCTCTTCACCACCCCGGGTTTCTCAATTTTACAGGGATGGACTTATTGCACATCCAGTTGGCTGCTCTACAACACCGACTCTCGTTCGTTGCAACTGAGCCGATCGACTGGAAATTTTTTGTTCAAGCATGTTCGTGGGCAGTGACGCTGTTCGAATCCTACCTCTTGTGCGTCATTTCGTTCCAGTGCTTGTCATGTATCATCCTGAATAGTGTCTGTGAACTTACAAGGCTCCGTCAATACCCGCTCTATTCAAAAATGGAACCCCCTACGGTTCTGGCTGGACATTTCGATGAGGCGACGTTCCGCAATTCCCAGGTGTATGGCAGAGACAAGGCTCAGTTCTCGCTCGTCACGGGCTTGCTGAAACAAGCCATCGACTCTGCTATGCTACATTATGGGTTCTATGCCTGGGCATGGGACATAGGAGGCAAGCTCATTGGACGGTTTGGTTATGGCACTGAGTACGAGGTGAGCGTGATTGATCCAATCCGATACAGCGTTCACCAACGAAATTCCCTCCCCCGCGCCGACGTTGGACACCAACAAAGATCACCCAATCTCTCGCGTTCGCCGCGATCCTGTTCGTGTTTTCGTCCGCGATCAGTACCCCGCTCTCGGTGTACCAGACGTTCGTGCTCGAGGAAAAGCACGGGTTCAACAAGACGGCACCCTTGTTGTTCATCACCGACTTGCTCAAGGGCTGGCTGCTCGCGTTCGTCATCGGCGGGCCGTTCCTCTCTGTCTTTCTCTATGTGTTCCAGTGGGCAGGGGATCGCTTTGTTCCGTGGCTCATGGCTTTTTTGTGCGTTCCGTCCATCCCCCGTCTCTCCGTTCTCCTTACCGTTCTCTGACGCGCCTCTGTACAAGGCTCTCGTTTCAGATTGTCATGGTCATCTTGTACCCGACTGTCATTCAACCTCTATTCAACAAGCTCTCTCCGCTTCCTGCGGGTGAGTTGCGTTCAAGAACAGAGGCGTTGGCCCACAAGCTTAAATTCCCGTTGAAACACTTGTACGAGATCGACGGCTCGAAACGCAGCTCGCACAGTAACGCCTACTTTTTCGGTCTCCCATGGGTGCGTTCTCTCTCTCATCTCATCCCAATCCCATCCCATCACTGAACCGCGAACTGACCCGCCTCTCAGAGCAAACACATCGTCATCTTCGATACCCTCATCAAACAAAGCAAACCCGAAGAAGTCGAAGCCGTCCTCGCGCACGAGCTCGGTCACTGGTACTACATGCACCCTACCAAGCTCCTCTGCATCTCCCAATTCCACATCTTCACCGTCCTCGCGCTCTTTCCCGCGTTTTTGCATGCGCCGCAGTTTATAAGAGCGTTTGACTTTTCAAATGCGGTGTCGGCGCGTCCGCCGACGATGGTAGCGTTTTTGATGTTCCAGGTGGGTGGTTACGTGTGCCGAGTGTCGCACTTTCGTGTGTATGGTAGTGAGACGGGGTGCTCAAACGAGTTTTTTTTTTTCTCGGGAGGTTAGATGATCCTGACGCCAATGGAAGCCGTCGTTGGTATCGCGCTTAATTTCGTCTCGCGTCAATTTGAATGGGAAGCAGACCGATTCGCATTCGAACTTCAGGATCGGTTGCATGCGCCCGAGATGCAAGACATGGGTGACCGACTCGGACGGGCGCTCGTTGCGCTGCACGCCAAGAACCTGTCGACCGTCTGGGTTGACTGGCTGTACGTCTTTGCGTGCTTTTTTTAAAAAAAGGGGGCATGTGCTGATGTTGTCGTCGATCGTACAGGTATTCGGCGTACCACCATTCACATCCTACCCTTATGGAACGACTCAAAGCGCTAGAGAGCTTCAAGGCGAAGCGGGCGGGTGAGGTAAAGAAGGAGCTATAGCGACGCTCGTCCATTATACTACACGCTCCCCCCCTTTCTTTCCCTCGTCCCAATAAAAACCTTGGTTATATGGATTCTATCCCCGTTTTGACACGCGTGAATCCCCTCCGTGCAACTGCGCCAGCGTGAACTATCCCCTGTATACATGGCATTGAGATCTGGTAGCTTTAGTTCCCCGTGTTCGCTAGTTCATTTATACGCTCGGCTGTCGCGGCTTCCCTGTCCGCTCATTAATACCCGACGTGTTGCGCTTGCACTTGTTGCTCGACGCGCTCGACAGAGTACATCTGGGCGTCGGTCCGGCCTCGTTCGACGTCGACGCTCAAGAGCACGGGTACGGCGAGCCATATCATGGAGACGAGGAAGAAGAAGGCGTAGCGGATGTTACCCGTGCTATCGGCGATGAGGCCGACGACCAGCGGGCCAACGAATGAGCTCGACTGTCGTTTTTGTTTGTTTATTTTAAGAAATGATGACCACGTCCCAGGTCAGCTTTCAAGGGTAAAGCGACAGGTCACTGAGCGACGTTACCTTGTCTGTGATGGAGAACAAGCCGTACCTGTTGGTGACATCAACGACGTGCCGAAAAAAAAAAAAATCGCGAGCGGTAAAGAAAAAAAAAGGCGTACCACCGTGCTTCTTCCCCCGGCGGTATGAGCTCTGCATAAAACGCCCTTGCATAGCTCTGGAAAGCCCCGTACGCGAAACCTATCGCGTCCAAATCACGTCAGCATTCAGCACCACATGATCGTCATCCCTCCCACACACACAAACTCACCGAAATACACCGCAAGTCCAAACATCTCTCCCGGCGTGGTCAACCCCCCCACCTGCATTCGTCTCACAAAGGGCAAGAACCCGAGACACCCGTAAGCGGGGATGCAAGAAACGAAGAGGACGAGGAGAACGAGGATATAACGGTTGGACCAGCCAAAGTGGCGTTGTAGGGCAGGAAATACGAGGGAGCCGAGGATCCCAGAGGCGGGCGTGATGGCGCCGATAAGTACGAGCGAGGAAGATTCCATGTGGAGGGTCGTCTTTCCAAAAAGAATCGCCGTGGAGGTGATCGTCGTGAAACCTAACCGCATGAAAGACGCGGGCAGGGTCAAAATGAATCAGAAAAAAAAGTGGAAAATTTGAATGTGGACAGGGAAAGTGGAAATGGGGTGAAAACACTGGAAATTCTGTGAGACGTACCATCTGAAAGAAGGAACCATGCGGTGAGGTATCTGAACGTGTGCTGCAGACGCTTGATCTGAGACCAACTGAGCATCACCCCGAGCCGCTTCCACGCAGCGGCGACCTTGGATCTAATAGTCCACGTGTCTTCCCCTCCAAACGCATGCACCGATGGACCGGGCAGCCAAATCGCGGCAGGTATCGAGAACAACATCCACCATATCCCACTCAGCCCGATGGCAAGACGAAGAGAGAAAGTGGAGCCGTGCAACTGTGTCACGGGAACAAGAGCCAGGAGGAGTAAGAGGATCCCCGCGCCGTACCCCGATGCGATACCCAGTGACGAGATACGTGACGTGGCGCGCGAGAGCGCAGCGACGTACGCTTTATGCGCCGGGCTCTGGTGATCGGGTGTGGTGGTGCCCGCGTCGCCGAGAAGGGGCGCGGAGACGGAATCGGAGTCTGTGAAGAGGGTGCGATCGCTGTCAAGATCGATGGACGCAGTCGAAGGAATGTCGGGGGATCCGGATGTCTTGTCCAGCTCCTTCTGAGCTTCGATAACCTCGGGGGACTCGCGCGCGAGCGAGGGGAGGTATGCGTTCATAGCCACGACGGAGGCACCGAAGCCGACATTGGCGCATACCGCAAAGATAGCGCAGAGAAACCAGAGAGCAGAGGAAGAGGAGAGGAAGAGGAAGAGCATGGCAGCGGAGGCGCCCATGAATGCGAACGTGAGGAGGAGTGGCTTCCGGCTCGTCGCTGAGGGGTTGCTCTCAACGTTTGCATGCCATGGTACTCTTCTATCTACTTACGGCGGTCTGCGATACTGCCCATAGATATGACAGTCAACGCTTGTAGAGCAACGCTTGCAGAGTACACATAAAGGCTCCACGTGGTTGTTAGGAAGTGACAGCGAACAGGTCGAGGGTGACGGACCTAAAGCTCGCGGTGTCTACCCAAAGCCAGCCAATCTTGACGGAACAGCGTCCTGCAGAGGACGCAGTGTCGTCACCCGTGGTAGACAAACATGGTACGGTGTGGTCTGGCTCCCAGAAGCCATTGTCCCTTGCGAACTGCTCTAGGCAGATAGGCAGGAAGAGCGTGAGGGAAACGACCACAAACACTTCGCTATGAAGGTCGTTGGGGGAGACCTGTGAGAGAAAGAGATGTAAATACCTCGCAAATGCGTAACTGAGCCATCCGAGCAGCCGACGAGCGTGTGTGCTAGACATGATTGCAGCTGTCCAAGCGTCCGCGTCAGGCTTCAAGCCAGCTCCCACGTAATCAATTGCCCCTGTCAGTACAAATAATACGCAAACGAATCCGTCGCAACAAGTCCAGGGATACAAAAAACACAACAAGAGGATGAACCCCATAAGTACCACCCGTTTCTCCACTACAAGCACACTACTGCACACGCTCGTCTCCACCACCGCCGACCTAGAAAAGATAGTCCGCAAAAGAGGCATCACGCACGACCAACACTGTCTCACGTACCTGCTGTAGAACAGCGTCGATCACGTCACCGTCCTCCATCTCCGCCTGTCCAATACCATGATGTGACATTGGACACGATCAGCATACACGGGTAGGACGACCAAACCGAAACCGCACCTCTGCAGGCGTGCCTTCCGCTACCAGTCTGTTCCCATCATAGACGAATCGGAACGTCCCTGTCCAGGAATGGGATCAACGCGTGCTGTGTGGGTGATGTAGACCTGCCTGGTTCTTTCCCAAAGCGTTTCTGCAACGTGGGTGGGTCAAGGTGGGATAACCTCATATACAACGACGGCGCCACACACCTCCGCTGCTTCAAATATTTTCCGAAAGGGCATGTTTTGCTTTACTTTTACAGTGATGTCTGTGTCATGTTCGTGATGAGCACATAGGAAGTGCCAAGGTCAGGCCCCGGGACCCACGTTGACCCTCATAGTTGATGACTAGGTTCAGCTTCGGTTTGACGTCCTCTGCGTCGAGGTCTTGTGACATGGTGCAAACGAGGAAGAGACGGAACACAACGGACGAGGACGAATGCACGCGCTCAACGCGTAAATAAACGCGTGCAACAAGTGGTCGTTACATTACGTAAGCCCTCGCGCAGAGGGGTATACACGATTATAATCAACTCTGGCATAGGCGTGAAACTAATTCTCAAACGATAAAAGTGGGGCAATGTATAGGGAGGTCCGATCAAGAAAATTTCCACCTGAGTAACCGTTGGCACGCTGGAAAAAAAGAGACAAAAATGGGTTACTGACCTGTTTCCACAGTTGACACATCTGCACGAGAAATCAGTGAGAGGATCGATAGGCCGAGCGAGGCAGACGTACGTGACAAAGGTGGTCATTGGTTCGTCAGCACTTCGTGTCTGTGCTTGACGGTAATGGCACTTGCGCTTGAGGGGTGTTATTGCGGCGACATGCATTTGTGAAGGGTTACTCGCCTGCTTGCACCTTCCACATTGAAAGCCTTCGGTCTCCGCTTCCTGTTCCCCGGCGCCAAGAGATTTGAACAGGTTCTCTTCTTTAATTTTTTGGTCGGCAGCGCGGCGTTCCTCGGTCATCATTTCCTGGTCCACCATGAGCCTGTGAAACACGAGACGTTCGAAAAGGAGGAGCACGGTACCTCGTTTGTCATTCTGCTGAATTTCTCGGGGGAAAGCTCGCCGCTGACGACACTTTCACGCAAGCTAGGGTTCGCCTTGTCCTTGAGGTTGACGAACAGAGATCGGATCTTGCCCTTGTATTCTGGGGTCGTGCCACCGAACAGGACAAACACGGCCTTTTCGACGGCGATCGCACGGTTGCTGATCAGATCGCTAGCTGGGAAATAGAGTCAGATTTGACGACGGGGTATGGGAGTAATACAATATAGGGGACTCACGAGCACCCGAGTCACAGGCGAGACCATCATAGATGAGCTCTGCACATCGGTCCCGCGTGTTGTCGCCCGTCACCGTAATCTTGACACCATCCACTTTGGAATTACGGACTTCGGGTTTGCCATTGGGTATGGGAGCGGCGGCGAGGGTCAGGGATGTGGACTGCTTCCGAACTAGACGCACGTCAGCCAGCTACACAGACCAAAATGCTCGACGGAGAAACGCACCTGCTGGTTTTCCGTTGATGAGCGCCTTTGACCCCGAGGCGGATTTAGCCTTGTCGACCTCGTTTTTCCACTTTTTGACAATCTCCTTGGCCAAGTCGGAGACCTCCTTTGACTCATGGGCACGGAGCTTGCCAACGGCAAGACCAGCCTTGCTCTCCTACGGGCGTCGTGTAGGACGATGGACACACGTTCACACTGGACATGGGACTGGAAATGCCTACCCTTAGGAGTGCTTCGTTAACCTGAAACTCTTTCTTGAGAACCTTTAAGATAGCCACGCGTTCCTAGGAGAGCAACTTTGAGGTCAGTCCAGTCAGAAAATGCGACGACTAATAGACATACCTCATTCGTGCTCGCATTTTGGAGCTGCTTCACATGTTTTTTGAGCTCAACTGCGTCTGACATGGTGGATGTAGTCTACGCTGCTACCGAGTCCAACTATACGACACTCAGCTGCTCTTCCTTTGTTCCTCACGATAAACGGCAGTCCAACAGGGCACAGCTCGTCGAGAACAAACACGCCGTCGCCATCTCCTTATCGCCAAACAATGACAAAGCGATTTGACCCATTTCCAAAAATGGACATATACTTTTGAGCCAGACGTCGATGGCCTCGATACTTGCACCGCTGGACCCTCTCCTCAGACAAAGCGCCAAACGGACGCGCGACATCTTTGCTTCATGTCCCGATGACAGCCTGAAAGACGAAGACGAGAAGAGGTCTGCTGTCTCATTCCCTCGCCGTATCCCACGCTCACTCCATACAGTGCCCGCCTACGCCTTTCCGTCAAAATGACCGACGAGTACAAACACTATCGCGAGCTCCCTTCTGCCCTCCTTGGTCAACAGGGTGCTGTTGGTCCCGCACGCCCCAAACCGCCCCAAGCGTCCCACAAACTGCTCACCGCCGGACGTAGGTCGCCCTCGACGTCAGCCTCGTATCAACACTAACCACCACCCACTCAGCATCCAGCGACACCTCACGCATGATCGCCTCAATTGACAACACCCCAAAAGCCCAGCCCTCTACGTTCGCTACCTCGGCCAAACTCTCCGAAGCACTCACCCTCCACAAGACGGTGCAGACGGTCAAACCGGCGTACCACCCTCCATGGAAACTGGTCCGTGTTATCTCAGGCCATTTAGGATGGGTCCGCAGTGTTGCGGTCGAGCCCGCAAACACGTGGTTCGCGACCGGCGCGGGGGACCGGGTCATCAAGATTTGGGACCTGGCATCGGGGGCTCTCAAGTTGTCGTTGACGGGTCACATCTCGACTGTCCGTGGCTTGGCTGTCTCGCCGAGACATCCGTATCTGTTTTCGTGTGGTGAAGACAAGGTGCGTCTGCGCCGACGTGCACTTCTCCGCATTCGTTCCTGACGCGCGGTAGATGGTCAAATGCTGGGACCTCGAGGTCAACAAAGTGATACGGCACTACCATGGGCATCTCTCGGGCGTATACGCGCTTAGCCTACACCCTACCCTCGACGTACTGGTCACCTCTGGTAGAGACGCCTCCGCTCGGGTGTGGGACATGCGCACCAAAGCACAAATACATGTACTCGCTGGCCACTCTGCCACCGTCGCCGACGTTAAATGTCAAGATTCCGATCCACAGGTGATAACAGGTTCCATGGACTCGACGATCCGGTGCGTTTCTCTCCTATTCCTTCCAATACCCCTCTGCTCACCCCGATCTCCATTTCGTCCCGCTTTATAGCCTATGGGATCTCGCCGCCGGAAAAACAATGGTCACACTCACCCACCACAAAAAATCTGTCCGCGCCCTCGCCATCCATCCAACCGAATACTCGTTCGCATCCGGCTCCGCTGGTGGGAACAATATCAAGAAGTGGAAATGTCCTGAAGGCGCGTTTGTGTTCAATTTCCCGGGGCATAATGCAATCATCAATACGCTTTCTGTGAATGCCGAGGGTGTCTTCTTTTCTGGAGGTATGTGACGTGCTCGCCACCGGATCACTTACACGTCCGTGCGTGGGCTTGTTGGCGGGAACACTGACGATGAAAATTCAGGCGACAACGGTTCCCTTACGCTCTGGGACTACAACACCGGCACGCCTTTTCAAAATATGGAAGACGTTCCGCAACCCGGCTCGCTCGAAGCCGAAGCAGGCGTGTTTTGCTCGACGTTTGACATGACGGGGACGAGGTTGATCACGGGTGGGGCGGACAAGACGATCAAGGTATGTTGTTATCTTCAAGAATTCTGTTTTCGTGTCCTGGCCTTGTTCGGGGGCTGCTTTTCGATCACGTTTCATGTGTGACTGATTTGCTCGCGTATAGGTGTATGCGGAACAATCTCAATAGTCCCTCGTCACACTCGTGATCCGATGATCCGATATATGCTTTAGGAACGAGGACGTTCCACCCGCTTACGACGTCTGTTTGTTTTCGTACCATGTCGTTATGTATCACCCGTCCCCAAGTCATACTCACGGTTCAACGTTTTGCAGCCAGTAGTCACCTTTCTTTTTTTATACACGGAGCATCCGATGACCCCGACCAGCCCCAAAAACTTTTTCCCGCTCCCCCACTCCGTCTGGGTTACCCGAATACATTTGGTCTTGAGACGTGTACGCCCCCGGGTAGGGCGCTGCGCCATGTCCTCGTCCGAGCCTCGTACACACCATTGGCACTGTATCTTGTTTTCCTGGCAAACACGGGAACCGTGCAACCAAGATTTGTAGACGAGGCACCAGCACAGTCTGATGCATCTCTGCGGGTCGACTCGGAGCCTTGTAGGGCTAGCAGCTGTTTGATCGAGGTTGATGTTGCCCTTGCAGCCCTCGCTTTTGGCTAGCCGCTTTGCAGAGGGTTTGTGTCGGCACATGAATGACAGCCTGCTCAGTGAGATCGTGGTGCCGATCCTTGTTATCCAATCCTCTTTGCGCGATGTGTTGCAACAACGCTCGAGGAACGGTGCGCCGTTGTTTCGCAAGTCATGGTGTGACATCCAGAGTCCAGTTGTCGTATCCCACGCACGAACAAAGGCGTATACGGTCCAATATATTTTTATTTTTTTGCGGCCCAATCACTGGTTTATCGTAGCTAGAGCGATGACTCGAAGCCTTCAAAATGCCATCCGATGAAAGAAAAGAACCGAAGACACTTTTTTGGCGAATTGAATCGTTTTGATACACGTTTATGCAACTGCCCAACACCCCTACCCGTAACAACGAACGAACGAGAAAAAAGAGATCGTCTTAAGCACAAGAAAAGAAAGCAAAAAAAAAAAAAAAAAAAAAAAAAAAAAAAGGTATCAAACAAGGGCACATGATGTCCACAAAAGTCCCCCACTTTTCAGTAACCATAGTAGAGAATCGTACACATTCGAATCGGACACACCAACGAGAGAGAGAAAAGGCGGAAGAAAAAGGTATCAGGATCGAACGGCGACTGGCACTCGCCGGTTCGGATCGCCTTGTTTTCATGGACGCGGATGCGACGGACGGGTTGAATGGAAGGAGATAGAAAAGGCGAGGGTGGAAAAGAGCCTTTGGTACCCATGTCCGGCCGGACGGCTCTCGTCTGTCACACCCGCTACAC
This sequence comes from Boletus pseudo-olivaceus, assembly GCA_038092955.1. Taxonomy (NCBI): domain Eukaryota; kingdom Fungi; phylum Basidiomycota; class Agaricomycetes; order Boletales; family Boletaceae; genus Boletus; species Boletus pseudo-olivaceus. The sequence continues at coordinate 98,810 of JBBPRI010000050.1, forward strand.
GCGTACGACGAGCGGTTGGCTGTCGACCCGTATTAACCGGCCCAGCCTTGCAACGAACTCGACGACGTGCTTCCAACGAAGCGAGGATGGGGCAGTCCATCGCCGCCGTTGATATTTCCATTTGCCATCGCCGCGAGGGCGATCGTCGGACACGTGTCTTGCGCGGCATTGTAACCAAGAGGAAGCGGTTGTGGTGGTTGCGACAAGGAATCTATTGGAGGGACCGCATCGACGATCACGGATCACCGTGTGCGTCACGCGCAAATTGAATCAAAAAGATCCATCGGGTCATCAAACCAAAAATAAAATAGAGCAAGATAAAATAAAAAGATGCGACGCACATGCATCCTCCACAGCGGCGTAATTCAGATTGCGTCCTGGCGTAAACGCGGAGAATTGGTCCAAGGTTGCAGTGGACGACGACGACGGGGGCGACGTGGTTTGCAGGACGGCTTTCAGTCTGGCCGCCGTGGCCGCCTCGAGTTCGGGCGAGAAAATAAATGGGACGTCTCCCGCATCCTTGACTTTTTGCGTATTCTTGGTGCTGGGGCGGAGTTCGGTGGAGACGTTGTCGAGTCTGTATTTACTGGACATGGCGCTGAGGCTCTGCATATGTGAACCGTGTGGAAGTTCTTGGGAATGACGTCTCGCAGCGGAAGGCGATCCTGCCGACTTGGCCATTGGGACGGGGTTGGGAGCAGCAGACTTGGACATGGGTGTCCAAGCGGATCCTTGTGGGGGAACGGGTATAGCAGTGAGGGGAGGGGATATCGAAAAGTATTCCCCAGACGGATCATGAAGGGGAGTAGAGAAGCTCATCTCGGGTATAGGTACAGGTGATACCATGCTAGGCGAAAAACTCGCCGACGTCGTTGCAGGACTGGTAGGAAAACCTGCGAGGTCAGGGTATAGCGGAACGGTCGGAGAGGTGGTATGATGGGAAGACAGGGACGTGGTCGGGGATGATGGCGAAGAGCCGACGTCCGAAGAGACGCGGTTCCATGGGCTCCTTCGCCCAGGTGAACTCGAACTGGACATCTCTCCAATGTGTGGCGGTCTGTCGGCTCGTCGACCGCGTTCCACCTTTGTCTTGCTGACGGGGCGTCCGTCTTCAGATATGGTGAACGGTTGGGGAGCTACCGGAATGGACAAGGGTGTTGGTGTGCTCTTATATTTGGTGCGGACGGGCTCTTCGCGAACAAAGGGTTGTCTAGGGGGTTGGGTACCGTAGAGCTTCTTGCGACTCAAACCGTGCACCTTTTGGAGCGAACTGACTAGGCTGGGTATCGCATCGCTACCCGCGGCCGGGGTGGGGGCGTCAGACTGGACATCCTGGGGGTATGATTGATGTCGAAGGACAGGTGGGCGAGCTACGGGGCGACGTGGCTGCTGCGGGAGGTCAGCATGAAATGGGCGCGATAGATTGAGCTCACCTGTTCGACAGGTTCGATGATGGGAGGATCTACAATTGCAAAACGTGAAAGTGAGTAACTTTGATCGTGGGTGTAGACTGGTGGCGGACGAACCGGAGGGGTTTCCAGAGAGAAGAAAGGTATAGTCTGGACTTGTTGGAAACCAAGGAGAGACTTGGGTGTGGCCTTGAAGTTCGAGCTTGAGGGACATCAGTAAGCGGGGGAGCGAGGACGGGGGGGATGGCATACGCTAGTCGTGAACAATTCATTCATGGATGTCATGTTTTGTGAAGCGGGGAGGATCATGTGGCAGTGTATTCCGAGCTGAAGGGAAGGATCAATTGAATGTGTCGGGTGGATATCCGGTGACGGTACCTGTGCCATTCGTTGGCCGAGCAGACGCCACTCTGATTGGCCGATCTGCGCTGGCATCGTTACTGAGACGCCCCACGTGCCTGGTGTGGGCGGGGAAGCGGCGACGACGAAAAGATGGAAGTTGACTGGACCACTCTGGAATTGGGCGGCAGCGTCGAGCATGAGCTGGGAAAGGGAGAATTGAGGGGCGGGTGTTAAGAAGAAGAAAGATCAGACCTCTGTGGCTCTGTTGATGATCCGAGAGGATATTTTGTTATCCGGGCTGAAACTAAACTTTAGTTCTGGGAGCTGGTTGTATTGTCGAGGTGGAGCTGAATGGAGGGAGGCGGAATCGTCGCCGACGGGTGCGGTTGTGAGCCAGAGGACGGGTATCTGGGGGAGAGATTAGGGAGAGGGGGGAGAGCGGAGGGGGACGGACAGGGACGATTGGATTTGCCATGCGGAGAGTGCCGAGGAGAGTGGGGAGGTAGTGTTGGCGGAGGTCGTTCCAGGCGGAGAGCATCCCGTGCGAGTTTTCGATGAGGATGAGGGTGACTACGGCCTTGACGGCGGGAGAGGAGGTGAATATGGGAGGAGTCATTGAAAGGGACAGCTCAGACCAGCACACTCGCCTTTCTTACATCCCGCTCACGTGGCCTCTGTCGGGGTTATCGATCCTTGCGGCGACGAAAACATTCGGGCCCCTGTCTTTCTCTTTCCCTCGCCAATACTGTACTCATTATAAAAACATGTAAACAACATACCACAGACATGTACGATCTATGCGCTTCTCTTCCCTCCTCCCCCTCCTCCCCGTCGCTATCGCCGCGTCCCTCTCGTCCACGTCCCACGTCAGGGTCGACGGCGACACCTGCACCGTCACCCCTATCGGAGGTGGTCAAGACGACGCTCCAAACATCATCTACGCATTCGACGCTTGCGGATCGGGAGGCACCATCGTTCTCGACCGGTACTATGTTGTCAACACCGTCCTTGTAACCGCCGGTCTCCAGAACGTCAACATCGAGCTCAGCGGTGTCGGTGAGTTTGTCCCACACTTTCCCGCTCGCCCCCCGTTCGGCCAACCTGTCCACAGTCCAATACACCCCCAATATCGATTATTGGTCACCCAACTCTTACTATATGGAGTACCAGAACGCGTATGTAGCTTGCTCCGAGTCTCGCCTCGCATAGCCTCACGTGTCTTAGCACCACGTTTTGGTTCCTGTCCGGACACAATCTCCACCTCTACGGCGGAGGTACCCTCGATGCCAATGGTCAGGTTTGGTGGGATTACCCCAACAAGGTCACTCCCTTGCCTTCCCAATCCCGATCGCCCACCTTATGACCCAATAGACTGTGGGAACCGCCGGTGGTTCTTCCACCACCTTTGCGCGTCCCGTCCCCCTCACCGTGGGCAACGCCTCGAACGTTCTGATCGAAGATCTCACTGAAATAGGTTCCCCCTTTTGGGAACGTACCGTTCTCCCGTCCATTCAACTAAACTCTCACGCGATCCACAGAACAACTTTGTCTATCAATCCACCAATGTGACATACCGTAGAATGAACATTTCTTCAACCTCTTATTCTTCCAATCCCCCCGTGAATTCAGGTATTCTTTCTTCCAAACATTCTATTGTCATCCTCATCTGTGCTTTAGACGGCTGGGACATTTACCGTTCCTCGTATGTCACCATTCAAGACTCGACCATTCACAACGACGACGATTGTGTCTCCTTCAAACCCAACACGACCAATACCCTAGTCCAAAACCTCTACTGCAATGGCTCTCATGGCATCTCCGTCGGCAGTCTTGGTCAGGTACTTTCACACCCGCTCCATTGCTCTCCGTGCTCGTACTTGACTCGTCCTTCTAGTATGCTGGCGAAACCGATATCGTCGCCAACATCTACGTAAATAATATCTCCATGAACAATGCTCAGAACGGAGCACGCATCAAAGTCTTTGGCGGCTCACCGTATGCGAATTCGTCTGCTGGCGGAGGCATTGGATACGTCCAGGTAAAAATGCTCACCTCATCTTTCCGCCGGTGTAATTCATGCCAATCGCGCTCCTATCAGAATATCACCTTTGAGGATTTTTACGTCAACAATGTCGACAACCCAATCTATCTGAACCAGGTTCGTTTGTCTAGATCGTGCCGAGCACCCGAACGTACTTGACCGATGCTCGCTCTCAGTGCTACGACACCTCAGCCGACCTCTGTGCAGAATATCCTAGCACGCTGACCATATCCGACGTCCATTGTACGTACCTCCCACCCTCACTTCCGTTCCGCTCATACACCTGTGTGCCAGACATCAACGTCACCGGTATGTCTTCAGGCAACGAGGGCAATGTCGTCGTCGAACTCGAATGCTCGGCCGAATGCTATGGCATCACCGCGACGGGCACCAACTTGACGAGTCCCGACGGTCCGGGGGCCTATTATTGTCAAAATGTCGCCGACGAGACCGCGCTCGATTTTGCGTGCACGGCGCCTCCTCCGTCGTCGTAGACTGTAGACAAAGGGCTAGCGCGCTGAACCTTGTTCGAGTAGACGGTCTCGTGCAACATAGGACGCGCCCGAATCGAGTGTCTCTTTGTCGCGTGGTAAGAACCATATCCTCCGCGTACATGCACGGTAAGTACACAACACGTTCGCTCATCGTGGACTCGGGCACAATAAGGGTGAGCGACCCCGCGCGAACGACGGTTTACCCGAAGCGGCGCACCTCGACGAACCTGTCATACATGAATTACGCTCTGACAGGGGATTACAGTAATACGTCCGTGACCCCCCCTAGGACCTCTCTTGTGGAGTATTAAGGTGGCGCTAGTTGCGCGCACGTGTGAACACTCGAGTTCTTTCATTCCCGACGAACGCTATCACCTGAAAGCTGGTGACATGGCCAGCAGGTAAACTCTATCACGATCCCTCATGAGTCTGGTACGAGTCTTTGACACCTTCTGACACCCGACCTCGATCATGATCCTCGCTGCCGTCTACCGAGCGCGCAATGCAATCAAATTCTCAGCGGCAGAACTTTTTAAAAACAGTACATCCACACAATAGTTCCGTCGGTGAGCCTGAGAACGTTATAATCATCATCGTTCGTCTGCCAGACACCACGAAACTTGTTGTAACGGCGCTCACACGTTTCGTGGCTAAGAACACTTACGACAACGAGGACGACAATGAACATCGTGCCCTGTTCGCACCCGGTGCACGACTCGCTGCCGTCACCACGGGCCGGCCGGCCCGGGCTTCTAAAACCTGGAGAGTTCCAACCAAGATCACGTTTTGTACTGCACGTCGCGGTCCACTTGCACAGAACGGCCCATCGGTGTTGCACGGTCCTCCCAGGCGGATGGATTCGATTATATACTCGTATGGCTTCTCGCGCTTGAAGGAGGCGGCCCGGGAGACGCACATGACTCGGGGAGTCTCGGATGAGTGAGGATGAGGATCGGGTTCCGTCCACGAATGGAACCCAACTCGGGGCGGTATCTACTACACTGAATCACGTATGATCACGGGTGCACCCCCATCCCGGAGCGGCCAATCCGACGGGAACCTCCTCATCGCGGTGTCCAACAACGGGGAGGGCAAAGATCGCGACGCTGGACGATCGACATGAATACGGTGTTCGAGGGGCCCGTTTCCAGGACGTCCACGGGAGATCGGGCCCGGAGATGGGTAGGGGTTCATATACTGTAAATATAACACGTCGGTTTTTCCCTTCGATTTGGCTAGACGGTGTTGGACGGCCTGAAAGCGGACGGAAGACTCGGCCCGGGATGTTTGTTTGCCACCGTGGCATCTACGTACCTGCGATCACCCCCCCCCCCAAAAAAAAAAAAGCAAGACAAAAACAGACCAACGACCTCGCGAGACGCGGCGCACCGCTGAGATCGTGG
>JBBPRI010000051.1:0-104467 GCA_038092955.1 Boletus pseudo-olivaceus
TCCAAGTGTCTAGAAAAAAGGGTAAGTGTTAGAAGCTGGGAATTTGATGGTATGCACTCGAAGGGGTGGGGTGCAGTATTTTGTGGAGGGGCAGAAGGGGGGGGGGGGGAAGAACAAAAGAGGTATATCAGCCGGCTGTCGGACTGGCGGAGAACCGAGAGAGAGAACCAATGGTGGATGTCTCTAAGTCATTTCGGCTACCAGTGGGGCTGAGTGCGCAAGGTGTGCCAACCGTCCCGGAGTTGTCGGAGGTCAGAAGATCTGGGTCCCCATCGACCACAGCGACCGAAATACCTGGATCCAAAAAGGGTCAGCGCATGACCAAAAGCAGTGCAAGATCGCCGTGATAAGCAAATGCGGAATGTGCACGTCCGAACTAGTGAGAGTGGGTAAGATGGTAAACGACACGAACCATGTCTTCTCGTCGATTCCGGGATGGAAGCCTGATTGTTTTCCCAATCTCGTGGGGGGAATAACGTCGACGAGTTTTTGCGACTCAGCGAGCCGACAAGTGTTTCTTCCTGTTCTACCATCGCCGTTCTTTCCGGGGCCTGTACATCGGCGGTGGGTGGTATCACTGGTGTTGACTTCCCAGACATCTACCAACACACACTAAGCACCTCTTGCACGAGGAATTGAAAGGACTTACAGCCGCAAGCTTCTTCGACCTCAACTCTTCCCTTTGAGCAATGAGCTGTCGCATTCTCTTAATCTCTTCCTCCTTTTCTGCGAGCGCATTCGTGGCGGGCGCTATGGGTAGCGGCTGCCCCGTATTGCCGTTGGTAACACCCAAAGACCCCAGAGACGAAGGCATCACCGGAGTCACGGTGAGCCGTAGCGGAACGCGTGTCGTAAAGGCTGTAGTGACTGCCGGGGAATACTCCCGAATGTCGCTCCCTACGTGATCCCCCCTTACTTGATTGTCACCATCGTCTTCACTATCGCTCAATTCGATTACACAACGGCGCATACCGCTAATTCCAGCGAAACTACCGGTTTTCCGCCTGGAGAGAGGGATGGGATACGGACCTCCATTGGAATAACCATTGGAAGACGAGCTTCCATGACCACGCGAGGGTCCTGGGGCACTGTCAAAATCCACGAAGTCAGCTGCCACGGGACGCTTCATGCCTCGGCGTTGTGGATAGCCATTGTCGCCGTCCAAGCTTGCATAACTCAGGTTGCCTTGAAGGGTGGGCGTGAGTGAGCCTGAGCCAGCCATGTCCACAGACGTCGCTGAGCCTCGTTCCATGACATTGCTGGTAGAGCCTGCGTTGTCTGTTGATCCGGTAGGCAATGCCATAGGTGAGTGAAGTTCGGTATAGATGCCCGTGCTTGAGGAAGACTTAGACTGACTTGAAGAGGGTCCTGCCGAGGAAGTGGAAGTATCTCTAGATGCGCCAATGAGACCAGGAATCAAGTCATCAACATCCATGCGCTCCGAACTCGAAAAGGAAGTTGTGCCAACAGAGGACCCTCGGTTGTGGTTGTCGCTATCGCCGGCATCCAGATGCGGAGTAGGCTCAATCGTCTTTAAAAAATCGTCAACGGATTGAGCAGGAACTGCGCTCATATCAAGGTCCTGGTCTTTGGATGAAGTGGTAAAGCCTGGAGGTTCGCTTTGTCGAGCCTTTCGAGAGGCAATGACAGCTTTGCGGGCGAGCAGTTCCTGGCGTCGTTGCTGCTCTATCACGAGCAACGAATGAGAGTTGTTGAGATCAATGGATGATGGCGAACTCGGTTCAGCCTTGATGTACGGCGAGGGCTCGGGCGAGGACATTCGAGTGTCGATGTGCTCCGTACTCATGCGCTCTGCAAGAGAGACTCGGGCTGGGATGACAGACGGAGGTGGCATTGTAGAAGACGAAGAACGTAGCGAGCGCGCGGACAATGATGGAGAAACTGGTATAAGTGCGAGTATCTCAGGTGTTGGGTACGGAATGAGCCCACTTGTATCCAAATTGCTTGGAAGCCGCAGATTGAGTTCCGAAAAAACGTAGAAGATGACATGCCGGCTTAAGCCGCACTCCACGAGATATTCGGGGGGAACACCCCATCCAAGGAGGTCAAGAACGATGTCTTTGGCGGTGTTGTACTGATCTTGGGTCACTAGAAGTGAAATTAGCAGTGAGGGTGACTGATGTAGGACTGATGACGAACTGGTGAGTCCTGGTCTGACGTGATTAACATCAAGCCGGTAGGTAGATGTCTCGAGCACGAAAGGCTCAAGACTGGTAGATTGCCATGCCTGGGCATCGGATGGTTCCAACGGGGAAGCTATTGAGGCTTCAATACCAGATGGTGGGCGTGGGGGTAAGGGGACTTCAACTCTTGCATATTCCTGGGGTTGGGAAATAAACGACCGTTGTCTCAACCTCGGGGGCGGAGTGGGTGACAGTCGTGGTGGAGGTGAAGTTTCGGTATCGCTGATTTCGCCCTCTTCACGAATTTGACCGTCCTCGATGTCTTCTATGTGGTCTGATGGCTCTGGGGCTGTGGGTTGTAAAATCGGGGACAACCCGCGGTCGGACTGGGCGGCCGCTGGATCGTCGTAACCATAGTCGAGTTGCAGGGTGAGCTCTGGAGCAAGGCGAGGAGGCAGAGAGGGTGCGCCAGAATCAACCCTCCGGCGTTTTCTGGACAAGAGGGCAGCGGCACGCAAGGAGGAGGCCATGTCCAAAGCTGAGGTGGAAGGTGGTGGGACTGACTGTGGTTGTTCGACGTCGGTGTCCATTGCACTGCGTTTGAGTGGTGGGTGTTAAGAGCAAAGATGCGAACGACCCCCGAATGGTTCAGCCACTCGCACGGACCCCCGTCGGCTGCACGTCTTCGGCGACGGCGACGTTGGCAGCGTTAGCGATCAACGTTCAGACCCCTTGACTTAGCTTCGAGAATTTTCCGTGGTCAGTCCGCCACTGACACTGACAACCCTCGTCCACGACACCCACGATGCCCCTCAACTACTCCAAGTGGGACCAGCTTGAGCTCTCAGATGACTCCGACATCGAGGGCCACCCCAACGTCGACAAACGCTCTCTTATCCGATGGAAACAGCGCGACATCCACGAGAAGCGCGAAGTCCGCAAGCATAAGATCGACGCACTCATGGCCGAGATTGCGTGCAACAGCATCCTCCATCCCCGCCTCATCAGGATCAAAGAGCGCATCGCCGGCGCACCCGCCGGCGCTGCGGGAGATCTCACAGAAGACACTGGTGTTGGACAGTCTCAGACTGGTCTCCCCTTCTTCCAATATCTCGTCGATCGTCTCCAGTCAAACCCATCCCCCGCAGCACCACCCACCAATGCAAAGAACCAGCCCACATACGATGCCATGATTCTTTCCCTTCTTCTCCAGATCTACGACAGCACCAAGGCTCTGCCACAGGACGAACAACAGAAAACCGTCCTCGACGGCATGGAGAAGCACATCGCCCAGCTTGCAGAGCATACGTGCAAGCTCAAGGTTGACCTCGAAGCTGAAATCAAGGAGCAGAAGAAACACATCACCAGCGACGACATCCACGAAGGTTGGGAAAGCAAGGTATCTCAATCTTGTGCCCCCTCTTCAGCTTGTCTACAATACTGACCCTTGCACAACGCCGTCCAGTACGTTCCTGCCAAACCCGCCCCTCCCCCGATCAAGAATGCGATCTCGGATACGACTACACAAACCAAGACGACTAAAACTCAAACGACAACCTACGAAGTCCTCAACCCTGTCGCCTCTTCCTCTCATGCTGCCGCAGCGCCTCCTCCTACGGCCGCAGATGCCTCCAACGAGGACGAGCAACAGGAAGATCTACCAGAGCTTACCCCATCCCTCACTCGTTTCTCCCAGTTGCCGCTCTGGGACTATGCCCAATCCTTTGCCTTCATACAGAGCAATCGCGACGTCGTCGTTCCAGGTGCATCTGACGCTCTCCTCGTCGCCGCCTTCCAGGCAGAGGTGGATGGACGTGAGGAATTTGCGAAGCAATGTGTGCACCAAAGCTTGTTGCTACAATATTGTGACAAATTGGGCCGTGATGGAGTGAGGGTGTTCTTCCAGAAGTAGGTCGTCCCTCTTCAGCATGACCACATCAGGGCCTCATCATTGTCATCGCGACTGTAGGATGATTGCGGGCGACAAACGTGCCGTACCCATCTTCGTTAAAGATGTCGAAGATACTTATGCTCATCTTGTCACTCGTGTGGCAGCCACTGCTACTGGAACCTCCTCCAACTCACAAAAAGAGCAGATCCAGCTCGTACCTGAAAATCCCGATTCTACCATTAGTTTCAACGTACCCGACGGTCCGCCGCCCGACGATCTCGTCCTCGAGGGCCCCGGAACAGAGGACCTGGACGTCGAGGAAGTGCGCAAAGCGCTGATGATGCGCTGGACAGTTTTCGATGGGTTCAGTGACGCCCTCAAGGATGCGTTGAGGGTCGGGACATTAGAGGCAGTGAATAAGGTTCTCGCGGAAATGGACGTGGGGGAAGCCGAGGATGTGGTTTCGAAGCTAGACTTGGTGGGAATCATGAGTTTTGCAGAAGGGGGTGTCAGAGATGAGACTGGTAAAGCGCAAAACGTGGACGAAGACGCGGAATGAATTCTCTTGCACGCCTGTTCGCGTTATTTCGTTGCCCGCATAAGAGAAAGCAGCATTCAAACGATCGGGATGTATTGTAGATTACGCCCAGCAGACAGCAATAAGAGCGGCGAAACTAAGCATTCGTGTGTGTTCTACGATATCTCACAAAACGCGTCTGTCCTGATAAATATATCAGACAAGTTCCTCATTCGCTGCGGAATGCAAGTCGCTGTCGAGCCCATATGCCAGTCCCAGAGCTACTCTTGCCGCAGCCTTCCTCCTCTCCTTATCGGGCATCCCGGCAATCTCCTCTTTCAACCCTTGGAGCGCGCCCAACACGCCTTGTAAATCAAAGCGCTCGAGATTGGCGTCCGTCATCTCGACATCGAGTTCCTCGCTGAGATAACTTTGCGACGGCACTTCGCCAAGAGCGGTCGGTGCCTGGAGGCCCCCGTCACCTCGTTCCTGCGCGGGAGAGAGCGAGAGAGGTAGGGCACCGAAAATTTTGAGTGATGTTTCCGCAATTTCAAGCCGTGATGGCATGTCTTGACCTTGCTCATCGCTATTATTGGATAACCGTTCTAAATTGACCGACTCCTTGTCTGGGTCGCCGAAGTCTGACACAGAACCAAGGGATTTGTAACGTTCGCCAGGCGCTAAGTGAGTCGTGTCGAAGCTTGCGTGATCATCTAAAATGGGAGTAGAGGGGCCAGACGAGGCGGAGTTAAAGCTGAAGGTAGAACTGAAACTCGTGGATGGGAGAGGTGTAAACCTCGGTGGGGACGAGAAACCCTCGGAAGAGGTTCGAGGGATACCAGCGGGACTTGCAGACGAGGCAGAGACGAGGGATGTGAAATCATCGTCAAAGCCTGCTTTAGGAGTGGTAGGGCGCGAACTTTCAAGAAAACAGCTCAAGGAAGGAGAGAGGGTTCCTGGAGTAACGACAGTGCTCCAGAGAACGGCTTCGTCGTCACGGTCGGCAGACCGCACATTTGCATCGCCAGATGACGTGCCTTCATCGAGCCAACGTTCGAGTTCTTCGAGCTCGCGCTGCATACGATCGCCGTCTTTTCCGGATATTTTTTCTCCGACCAATAGTACGAGATTGTAGTAGTCGTCTGAGGATATACCCGGATTCCTTTGTACCGCGCCGGTAGAGCCAGTTGTTGTGGCCCGTTTTGAGGCCTGCCGAACCATTGATGGCCACATGATGGTGCTCAGTGCATCGATAATCCGAGGTATACCAGGGATGCCTAATGAAGTGGATGTGAATACTGCTACATGGGGAGGATGACTGCAAGCTCACCCGTGCGGTCGGGCGAAGAAGGCTCAATATCCGGGACATCGACAAACTCGAAGCCCTCGGAAGACAAGTAAGCATCTATGTCTTGGTCATCCTCGATCTCTGCCGGCGAAATCGAGCCGGTAGAAGGGAGTCTGATGGCAAGGGCAACCTCAAACTCGTGATGAGATGCGCGTTGAGAGAGTTTGCGTATTTGGTCGTGGTAAGGCTATAGGAGGCAGATCAGTGAGTTGCCAGGAGAAGAACACGAGCCGTACCTCTCCTCTGTTCCAGACGAACAAGAGAGCAGGGGCCAAAAGTTCGTCTTGGAGTGATGCCCAAGAAGAGACCGGGTAGACGAGGATCTTGACCTCGGCTGTGTAGTACTTGTTCACGATCGTCCACGGCACAGCAGAGGCTTGTTCATCGAGTACGACATCTTTCACGAGTCCTGGGATCGCCTGTCAGTTGGGCCCAGAGAGAAGGGAAAACGACATGCTCTGAAGGAGTGCATGGACGGTCTGCGTCGTCGACGCGATGGCGAGAATGGCACAGTCGGTCATCTCGACGAGCACGGGCTTCAGAAGTTCGATGCAGCAAATGTAGGTAAGACCAAGTTCGCAACCTCATCACGTCTCGCTTTACAGCGCTCGTCGTTGTCCGGCTCAAGCTCAACATAATTAGTGTTATACCGTCGCATTTACCGTTCCCCCCGATAAATCCTCGCTCTCACTTCCATGCTGACTAGCGCTGACTGATGGGCTTCGTCAGAGGCAGCACGCCACCCAAGCTCGCTCTTGCGCGCTGCCCTTCTTACCAAGCACTCACCGCAGGCCCGTCTTCAAGTATAAAAGCGCAGGGGATCCCTCCTATGGTACGCATCAGTTCACACAATGACCGTCCGCGTGCTCGCCCCCCGCGACGTCCAAACGACCCTCAACTATTACGCTCCTCTTGACACTCAGCCTCCTTACACGTATGTCGACGGGCCTCCCGCAGGTGTCCCAAGGTCCAATGTCGGCGAGGACACTCGCCCTGTAGTCATTCATGACGCTAGAGGAAAGGGCGATGCGCTGGGTCTCGACGTCAGCGGGTTCCAGTTCGTCCATCATCCCAGCGTCGAGAATGACTTTGTCGACGAGGACAAGATTAAGACAGTTTACTATTCCGAGGTTGAGGACATCTTGAAGAAGTACGCCGGCGCCAAGAGGGTCTTCATCTTCGATCACACCATCAGGCGCAGCCCCCTTGACCAGAGAGGGCCTCCCAAGTCCCCGCCCCGTGGCCCAGTGGTCAGTCGTGTCCCGATAGCTCTCCGCAAACATCCTCACGCGTTAACTCTTCTTCCATAGCAACGTGTCCATGTCGACCAAACGTTTGTCGCGGCGGCTCAGCGCGTGGAGCATCACCTTGGGTATGAGGCTGAGCGACTCCTCAAAGGTCGATACCGCATCATCAATGTCTGGAGGTGCGTTGCAGGTGCACACCTTACCAAATACCGAATACCCACTCATGCGTCTTCTAGACCTATTGCCAACAACGTGGCCCACAACCCTCTCGCCTTAGCTGACTGCCGCTCCGTCGATCCCGACAAAGACCTCATCTCAGTTCGTCATATCTATGCTCATCGCGAGGGTTCCACCTTCAGCGTCAAGTACAATCCCGGGCACAAATGGTATTACTTATCTGACCAGAACCCGGACGAGGTCGCCCTTATCAAGTGCTTCGACTCCGACGTCGACAAGGCACGCTTGACGCCCCACTCGGCCTTCCATGACAGTACTAGTCCATCGCATGCCCCTCAGAGGCAGTCCATTGAGGTCAGGGCCTTGGTGTTCGATACCGAGTAGAAGTCCTACGTTGTATGCCTGCTATTATGATTCGCCGTTCATCGTTACATGTTGTTGAGCTTTCCGACGCCTTCGTGTAGAGTTTGATAATATAGCTATTTAATGACACCTCGAGATGTGTTTTTGAGCTATCACTATGTATATTCATTCCTGGATTCTATAAGAGATACAAGTGCACAACATGCAGGTTCTAAACTTCTTTCGTCATTCGTCTCATGCAGCCACAGGCTCAGCGGTGCGCGCGGTCTCAAGCGTGTTTGCATACTGGAACTCGCCAGAGTTTTCATACTGAGAATGAGCGGTTAAAATAGGATTGCATGTTGGGGGAACTCGCCTACCTCCCACATGTCGACAGCAACTTGGCAGCTCTCACGGACAACAGTCGGTGAATCCTCCCGTGTCATCCATTCCTTTAGGTGCGTAAGCACTTCTGGGGTTGCAATACCACCGAGAGCTTCTGCTGCCTCGTGTCGCACCATATCACATTCGTTCACGTCTTGAAGGACCTTGATCAAAGATGGCACGGCATGGGTCGATAACAGCTGGCCAAAGACAAATGCAATCTCATGCCTGCAGCCATCTCAACACCAGGACACCGGGCGCGGTTGGTCCACTCACTTGAAAAGAGCACTGTCATCAGAGAAACCACACGCGAGTGCATCCACCGCTGGTGGCGTGCCGATATTCCGCAAGGCAAACATCGCACGGTACCTCTCGAAGAGTGGTAGTCCCGTGTTGAGCAGTTTTTCTTTGAGTGATAAGATAGATGCTTCCGTTACATCGTCAGGTTTTGGTTGCCCCGACAGGAGGTGGGAGGACGGGGGAGCGGGATCAATTGAGGTATGTGTGCTATCATAGCTAGATGAGCATGCCAGGAAAAGAGAGGTCGGAAGGGACAGACGCACGGCACGGCATCCGGAGATGCCATAGCTGTAACATGTTTCCTCCCTTCTTCCGAATTATCCCAGTCGATCTTCGCGAGTGCGATCTCACAAGTTTCGCGTACGCTCCGGTTCGGGTCAGAAAGGTGTTCGCGCAGGATCGGAACTGATGTTGTGGAGGAAATAGCACCCATTGCTTCCGCTGCCTGTCCCGCATGATTTTCAGAGGGCTTTCGCGGGAAAGTAACTGCCAGGATGACATACCTCGTGTCGGACCATAGGATCTTCGTCTTCCTTTCGCAAAACTGATTCGAGAACGGGCAATGCAGACGTGTTTTTCATTTGCCCGAGGCAATAGGCCAGCTCGTGCTTGAGAAGCGCGGAAGGATCGTCAAAGGCTGTCAACAAATAGCAAGTTTAAGTCATGATGAGGTGCACTGTGAAGTGATGAAAAAGGACGACACCTTTCAATATGATCGCGACTGCATCATCATTCTTGAGGGATTTGAGGGTAAAGAGGGCCCTGAATCTGTCGTGAAGGGCGACTTTATTGGAGGTATTGAGGAGGGCGTCCTCGAGGGCCCTTAACTCTGCTGAGGAAGTTGCCGGCATGGCAAAGTCAAGGGAACGTTTAGCGGACTTGAAAACCGACACCGTCCTGAAATCCACATGCCCAAGTCAAAACGCTCAAAAGTCGGTGAGATCAAGAGATTGTACGGTTGATTCGCAACAAATGACACGATGTTTTCGCTCTTGACCAGTATCACTCACAAAGGTCTCAAAGAAGACCAGGGAAAACAAAAATGCGCTCCTGAACGAGGTACGCACAACATCGTCGATCGTTCTCATCGTCCCAGTGAAGGACCTCGACAGATTCAACAAAGCGCAGAAAAATGGAAGTACTGCTGGCTATTCGAAGTAGGTACGATGCGCAATACACATCTCAAATCCGTCCGAAATCTATGGAGAGAGTGAGTGGACGGCCCACCGCAGGAATATGTTTTGTCTGACAGTCGCTATTAAGTTCAGCACGGATATTCTTTGGCAGGGCTGCGGTGATGGCAAAAGCACTTGGAAATACACCAGCAGAAGAGCATAAGCCAGGACTGCATAAACTCGCGGAGGTATGTCATCACGGTCCAGTTCTTCCAAGCAACTCATGACCATCATCGTACGTCAGAAAATAAAAGGCCAGGTTGGTTTGCTATTTACCAACACAGAGCCACAGGAAGTGATCGACTGGTTCGAGGACTTCCAACAAGCCGACTTTGCGCGGACAGGCAACATTGCCAGCCGGACAGTGATGCTCCCTGTGGGTCCTGTGATGCGAGTGCACTCGGACCTCCCGGAACCGTTCCCGCACAATGAGGAACCTCAGCTGCGTAAACTAGGGCTGTCTACAACATTGAAAAGGGGTGTCCCTATGCTGGAGACATCGCATAAGATATGCGACAAAGGAAACGCACTCACGAGCGAGCAGGCACAACTGCTGAAGCTCATTGGAGAGAAGATGGTAGTGTTCAGAGTGGGACTGAAAGCACGGTGGGATTCAGACACAGGGGTGGTCACACAGGTAGAGAGTAGGGAGGAGCAGAATGCGGGAGACGAGGATGAAGAGATGAACGAGGAGTAGACGATGTATCGGTCTCCGGAACTTTGGTTCATCTTTCTCATCCGCGTCCGTGGTGTGTGATACTGCCCACGTCTCCGAGTCCCCGTTCGAGTCGTGGCAAGTTGCTATTTTGCGCGTGTAAAAGGGCCATCGATATCGACTAGCTTATCGATATGTGGTCGCCTGACATTGCCCTGCGTATTCTGGGCCTTTCCGTCCAGCAGCCCTTTGCGCCGGTCTCACTGGTTGCGAGTCCGCCACTGCCATCCATGTTCGCTCTCAAAGCGTCGCCTGATGTTCTCTCCCCGCAGGATATGTTGACCCTGCCCAGGCCGGGCACTCCCCTCGCCAACCCGGCCGGTGACCTGGCCCTGATCCCCGTCAGCACGTACTCTTTCGATGATCGCAAGTGAGTCGCGACCGTATATCTGGTTCCTCTTCCTCACTCAAACCCGCCCCACTCTGCACAGGACCCACAAGTCGCTTGCCATCGCACCCATCGCGGGCGGATTAAATCCATATGATCACCCGCTTCCCAACGGGGGCGATGCGTTTTGGCTTGACGCGCGTACCATCGCCCATGTCGTCGAGACAGGCGAAGACAAGGAGAAGAAACAGGAACTCTTCGTCATTCCAGTCACATTCAGTGAAAACTTGATCAGTGTCGGCGAGTCCATTTCCGTCGGGTCCTTCCCCGTCACCACTGCCGCAGACTTCCGTTATGCGCACTCTACTGGCGTCCTCGTCTTCTCCGCGTACGTCTACGCGGACGGTGATCTGAAGGCTGTCAAGGACAACGACGAAGAGTACGATAACCGTGGCAATTCCGCTTTGGTCTACGATAAGAATTTTGAGCGCCAATGGGACACTTGGGTTGGTCCCAAGCACAAGTCTCTCTTCGCCGTGCGGCTATACAACCTCCAAGGAAAATTCGTCCTTGGGGACGATTTCGTCAATGTCCTCCAGGGTACTGAATTGGTATGTAGCCTATCTCCAAAGAGGAGATGTCGTTACCCACGGATCTGTCGTCTCAGAGTTCTCCCGTCGAGCCATTCGGCGGAACAGATGATTTTGATATCTCAGACAGTCAAATCATCTTCACCGCAAAGGACCCTGAGCTCCCAAAAGCAACTCACACGAAACAGAATGTGCGGTCGCTTTAATGTCTACTGTCTCTTTGTTGACTCGGCCATAGATATACCTCGTTGGCTTTGATGGCTCCAACCTCGTAGAGCTTACCTCTGGCGTGCATGGTGCAACTCATGCTCCGGCCTTCAACCGCCAGGGTAACAAGGTGGCCTGGCTTCAGCTTGATGAAGACGGCCACGAATCGGACAGGTGGCTCATTTTGTCACTGTGTTCCCTCCCACCAACCAGTCTGACGCGCCATCCAGAGCCAAGGTTGTCATTCACGACCTCGGAAAAGGCGTTAGTTTCACTATTACCCAGGACTGGGACCGCTCCCCGAGCTCTTTGACGGTGTGTTGTAACGCTCCATTTTCTGGTAATCGTAACCCTAACGACCATCCATTTAGTTCTCGGAAAGCGGCGAATTTATCTACATTGTCGCCGAAGATATTGCCAGGGTCAAGATCTTCACCCTCCCAATCCCTCCAACCCCCAGTGAATCCACCGCCTATCCCAAGCTCACCTCGCCGTACGATACTCCTGTTGCTCTGACCAACACGCATGCTGCTTCGGGGTTGCAAGTACTTTCGGGCGGTCGTCTCCTCTTTGCACTGTCCTCGCTCACGTCCCCGAACGATGCGTATGTTCTCAGCAACCTCCAGCTGGTCGAGGCGGACATCAAAAAGAGTGCATCGAGCCCTGTTAAGGGCGAGCTTACCCAGGTTACCAAGTTCTCGGCTGCTTCTCTCCAGGACAAATTCCTCCACCCTGGCGAGGAATTCTGGTTCAAAGGCGCGGAGCACGACATCCACGGATGGATCCTCACACCTCCTGGTTACAACTCCACGGACGTGAAGAAATGGCCTGTCGTTCTGCTCATCCACGGCGGTCAGTTCCGTTATATTGTAAGATGACGCGAGGGATAGTTGATGCACAGTAATTTAGGCCCTGAAGGTTGCTGGACTGATTCCTGGTCTGCTCGTTGGAATCCCAACGGTTAGTGATCGTCTACTGGCTATTGTTTCCCTTTGGAATCCAATACCTGCCAGTCTTTGCGAACCAGGGTTATGTTGTCGTGGCAATCAACCCCACCGGTTCCACTTCTTTCGGTCAGGGTACGTGGATCTTGTCTCATATAACATACCAGTCCTCTCAAAAGGCGTCTTAGACCTGACCGAGGGAATCAAGGAAGACTGGGGAGGAAAGCCCTTTGTGGATCTTAGGAATGGCTGGACATACGTCTTGGAGAACTATCCTCAGGTAACCAACATCGGGACCCCAATCCCCGACATGCTGCTCACATTATTGACTAGATCGACCCTGAGCGCGCAGTCGCTGCTGGCGCGAGCTACGGAGGTTATGCCATCAAGTATGTTCCACTTACATCTTCACCCCCAAAGAGTGCGCTGACGCTCGACTTTCCCCAGTTGGATTCAAGGAAACCCCGAATTCGGCTTCGGCTTCAAAGCCTTGATGTGCCATGATGGTGTAAGTCTTTCTATCTATCCCCACCTCGTTGTTTTGACACCATACTAGGTCTTCGACACTACGTACAACGGTTATGCGACTGACGAGCTCTTCTTCGTTCGTACACATCTCCGTCCAATCTATCAGACCTTTTTGATATCCAGCTAGTTCAACCACGAGTGGGGAGGACGTCCCTGGGAGGAGAAATCCTTTGCACTATCTCGCAAGTATGTTCTCGTCTCGGCTCATTGGGAATCCAAACTCTACTCTGACCATGGATTATAGGTATAGTCCCGCGTACACCGTGAGCAAATGGTCGACACCTCAACTAGTCATCCATGGGAGTAAAGATTACCGCTTGCCCGAGGGCGACGGCATCGCAGTATGGCACGCTCTGCAACAGTACGCGTCCTTTCAGCTCCACTCTTCGGCATTTGCGCTAACACCACCACGTCCTCGAAATAGACTTGGGATACCTAGCCGATTAGTGATCTTCCCCGATGAAAACCACTGGGTGTTGAATGCTGGAAACAGCTTGAAGTGGCATTACGAAGTATTCAAGTGGTTCGACGAATTCGTTGGCGACAATACTTCCATCCGGCAGCGTAACTGAAGCGATTAGTGTGTTGTATCAAGAAAACCTTGTTGTGCTTTTAGCTTGGGCAATATTTTGTAGGAACCTTGATTGCCAGGATGAGATTACATTGTGGGCACTCGTGCTACCGTGCGAGGGTTGGAAAGTGTGTTTCCGACGTGCGAGAAAGTATGGGTAGATCAGTCATAAGTAGGAGAATAAATCAGGCGAACTAGAAATGTAAATGGAAGTTCCACGTCCAGGGGTGGGTTGGTAGATCGTGTGCATTCATGGTTTAGTAGTGGAGGGCCGACTCTTTTTAGTAGGTGGTGCTTTTCGTTTCTTGGCCACAACAAGAGGGCGAGCCGGCTTCTCAAATGAGATTGGCTTCGGAACACGTTTCATGCCGTAGACTTCTTTGCGATTAGCCTGTGGGTGCATTGTCAACATGAAACGGAATTAAATGCCACGCTTGGCGTTTTGCTGACCTCAATACCCATCAGTAATTCATCGTCACCATCTGAAACAGGGTGGTATTCTTCTGCATCACTTTGCTTGGAATCCTTGCTGGCGTTATCTCGCTCCGATTCCTCGTCGTCAACCTCAACGTAGGTTCGCTTCGCTGATGCTTTCCGTTGAATACGCGGAGTTGCCCTGCTAAGCTCTGTGGTTCGAAGAAGTGCCTTTGAAGTCTTTGGCGCAGAAGCAGAAGTGGATGCTGAAGTTGAGGTCGAGGCGATGTTAGAGGCAGAAGTTGAAAGACGTGTATCTGGTCCAACACCCTCTCGTTCAACGCTTTCTTCTTTCACAGGGACCTCTACAACAGCCTGGACGCGACGAATGAGTATCTGGCGCGTACCGTTTGGTAACGATCCTGGCTGGGAGACAGGGGGAGCAGTTCCCTGCGCGGCCCGTTGGCGTGCACTGCGTTGGTTCTCCGATAATGGTGTTGGGAGTTGCAAGATGGGTCCTGGGCGGGTTCGATTTGCGCTCGAAATTGTCTTGGACACGAAGGATGCAGATTTCGATGGAGGGTGTTCTTGGATACCTGGAGTCAAGGAATCAAGCGCGGAGGCACGCTGTAATCGGGTGTATGCAGATAAATCGCCTATGGCAGAATACCTCCCCATGGGAGTGTGTGGCATGGCCGATATTTGAGCATGTCCGTTCTGGAAAAGTACTCAGGGAGTCTTGCATACAATTTGGATTGCGGGAACATACGGAACCCAGTCGCTCAGCTACGAGTTCTTCTACACGTTGAGCAAGTTTCGACCGTTCTTGTTCTACACGAAGAAACTGTTCTTTCCAGCTGATGGCTTCCTGTCTTGAATTCTCCTCGAGGCGAAGACACTGATTTTTCCACTGAGTAGCTTCTTGGCGTAGTTGAGCAATGGTTTCGAGGTGGTGATTAGTCTGTCAAAGATGGATGATCAAAAGACGCGTCAGAGACGAAAGAGAGGGTCATACGGTCAGTTCAGCTTGGTTTGCCTAGTATGTGGGGGTCAGATGGGGGAACGTGTGAAACACGGGGGAGTTCGCGCACTGCAGCTTTCCATACACCAGCCTCTTGCCTCCAAGCTCGCTCTTCGAGCTTGGAGGCATGGAGAGCATTGACAGCCTCGTCGCGTTCTCTGCGAGCTTCGCGGGCGTCCGTGGTTGCTTGCGTGACATCCTTGCGGACCTGGTCTTGTGCTGCAGTAAACTAGAAGAGGTCGCGGGAATGTATTCAGTGGCTGGTGGAGCGGTGGAGAAGTGCGCGTACAGCGAGCGTCGCAGCTCTGTTGAAGGATGTGAGCGCGTCCGACAAGATGGTGGAGGGAGTCTTGTTCATTGCCGTCTCGGCGATTCCCGAGCGGTACGACATGATGCATGACTCATCCGACCCCATTACGACTCATCTGATAAATGAATTCAAACACGCTGGCAAAGCCGGCACACAGCAGACGTTTAAAAAACATTTCGAAACCGTCGGTCGTCCACCGACTGTAGATCACACCATGCCGCAACGGGGTCGTGCCCCGCTCAAGCCTCAAACGGGCTGTTTAGGACAAGAGCGCCATTCAGACCTGCGTGTTGAGCCTGGAGGAGCTGGGCAGAATTAAGCACTTTGATGTTCAGAGCAAATTGGTCGAGGAGAGCTCGGTTCACTCTTAGTCCATACCCAAAGCATAGGGTCACATGCAGGATAGGTAGCCAATGAACACGCAGACGGATAGTGACCTACTGAGCACCCGATTTACAGCACTTTTGTACTCCCGTTGGCGCCACTGCCCTTCTTAAATTTGCGCCCAGTTGCGAACAATATGCTGTCCAACAGCGCAGCCACAGTCAACACTCCTCCGACAATCGCACACGTCCTGGAAAGAGACTAAGTGAGAAGCATTATAAGTAAAAAAACAGCATCACTCACGATGTAAGGAAATGCGCGAACGATTGCCTTGTTTCGGAGTGGACGACAAGAATGGGTGATATTTCAAAGTTGAAGAACGCGCCTGTGCAAAGGGCTCAGTACCCAGTGGCCTCTTCACCATTACTTTGAGTCGCGCACCTGGTGCTCCCACCATCCCGTGATGCGTGTAAACTCCCTGCTTGTCCTCTTCACCCGAACCTTTCATCAAGTCTCGCTCAAAGTGAGTCACGCTATATTGATGCGTATTGATCTGCGCGCCAAGTGAGTCTACATTACGCTTCATCAGAAATTTTACGCACGGATTTCCCATCGAGGGTTCTGAACTGCGTTGAGACAACCTTGAGGAAATACTGGAACATGTACTGAGGCTTGGTGGTCTGGGAATAATTAACTCAGTAAGAACTCGCGAACGCATTGCAATCAACAAACTTTGGCTTCATAGGTGTCCAGGGGATTCTCTTCGATGCCTATACGTTTCCTCATCTCCTTTCCTATCCTGGACTTGGTCGGGTTGTACTCGTCATCAGCCATAAAGTAAAATTCATGGATGATGTGAGAAAAGTCATGGATATGCTTGTCGTCCTTCAGGTAGGGCACGAGGTCGTGGAAATGCCGAGTATTAGTTTGGTATGATCTGCCCGGCGATATGTTGATGTTGCCAATGACTTTGTTGACTCGAATGCGTCCAGAAAGATTGCAACCCTCCTCCGCCTGGTCCTTGAGTTTATCCGACCACCCTTCTTGGACGCACTGGCACATAGCGAAGTGTTAACACGCAAAAGCTCACTCAACAGATATTTAGCTTGCCTGTTCGATATCTTCAGGGTTGCCAAAACTCCAACCCTTGTTCGTGTATGCCTCCCTAACCTCCTCGCAACTGTTGCAGCATCCACTTTCGGGCTCCACACCACCGTAACATGAGCCACAGTATCCGGAACCGCGTTTCTCCGCCAACCTGTCGATCTCGTTTCGCAGCTCCCCACTACGCTGTCCGGGGACGTCGATGCCAGTCTTTGTGATTCGCTTCTTAACAATATTGTGGGAAACGTCCCGTTGCTGTTCCCCCGAGATGTCCATGACGTCGAGGCTAAGCACTGAGAGCATTGTGTCGGAAGCCCAAGAGAAACATGCGCCAATATGGTATACGGCTTAGCAGTTGAAGCAAAGGCAGACCGCGACGTATCACTCACAGTAACAAGGGACATGCGGGAATGTGACATTTAGCTTCACGCTCAGTTTCTGTCCACGACTTCGATCGACGACAATTGAAGTGTCGACCCCAACTCTTCTGTAATCAAAGAACTCCATGGTCGTGAAAGCCAGTATAATACATGCTGAAATGAGTGTCACTAGAAACGCAGAAAATTTAAGTTTGAGCAGCCCGATGAGACAAAGTTAGACGTACAAAAAGCGCCGGTACGTGTCTTCACTTTCACGTCTTCTGTGGTCTAGCAGTAGGTACATGGTAAGGTATGGCATGCCAAGGTGTCACAGGAAGGCGTGAATAAGAATTTACCTTCCCAAAGGCATCGACACCTTTGAGGCCTGCTAGAAAACCCTTCGCCATCGCACCAATCCGTGGTCAAGGAGAGCAACCGTGAAAATCGAAAACAGTGTATAAGAATGAGAACAGTTCGCTTGAGAAACGCTTCTGAGAAACGAGCACGTACCCTGCTACATCACGTGACTGGATAGACAACGTGTCCTCTCCGGCACGAATTCCGGATATGCAAGTTCCGAGCCATCTATACAGTGCTTAGGGATTCCGACATTCGCCAAAATTTATCAAGTGATTGGTCAAGGGAGTATAGAAACATCACTGCTCTCGTACTCTCCGTCAAGAAAGTGCAATATGATTAAATGTGATCAAGCCAGGTATGCTTCCATCACAATCCTATCTTGTCCACGCCCTGCCTCACCTTGCCGATTAAATTGCGTACACCATCTCTGATGCCTTCGGCTTGAACTCCAACATTGTCCGAGCTCGTTCTGTATACTCCCGAGCCACCCGGCCCACCAAGACTGACATTGACACCGCCCAGATTGAGGTTTAGTGATGACGCGTTTGATGATGATTCTGGTGGTGGCTCGTACACAGAGTTGGGGAAGGCCTCTGCTGCGGCACGAACCATCTCTAAATAGCTGATAGAGGTCAATACCGAATCGTAATGAGAACGGAAATTGGCATAAAGTACCTAGACGAGTTGTGGACGCATGTGCCGCCCAGTAGCACCCGCGCTCCTGTGGAAGCAGAGTCTTGGTTCAATAAGGCAATTGTTCTGGCCTCTTCGTACGTTGTCCCACCGATCATGAATATTATAACGTCCTGCGGTCTTAAGGGTAATTGTTAGTACGAGGAGGTCAGCGGGATCATGCAGCATACCGCTGCAGGCCAAGGTTCGTTCCCGCACTGTCATGGAACGGATAGCTGGTCTCTTTCAGGCGTCCCTTGAACAAGTTTTCTAATGTCTGTGAGAGGTGTGGAGTGTGTTGAGTGTAGACATTTTCAACGCCCTATACCACTGGTCAGTAGATGCCGGTCGCAATACGAACAAGTCACCTTCAGGCCCTTCAACGCAGACCTGCCCTTGGCTAGCAGTGACTCGGTCGAAAATAAATCATCTTGCCGCTGATCAGAACCGGCGATATTCAAAACAACATAAACAAGCTTGACGAGATAATTCAATCAGCGCTGAACGTGAAAGATGGAACGCACTCGCCCTTGCTTCCTCTGGTGACACTCCATTGGATAGTAAGAGATTGACGAGCGTAGCAATGTTGCTCGTCTGTGTCTTCTGATAGCGTAGCGCATACAGAATTACAACACGGAGCTTATTCCATGCAGGCACAGTGTTATCTGAAACGAGAGCTTGGACAGTCTATGCTCAAACGTACGATTGGTGGTGTAAAAGTGAACTTTTGAAAGTTGTACGAACCTTGAAATCACAGCCTGAACTCGTCGCAAGGCCTTGTTCTATTTCACCAACGTCCAGCAGATGATCTCGCTCAACCAACCGACTGAGTTCCCCGACCAGGGCGACATGTTTACTGACGTTTCCGCCAAGCTTCCTGAATTCGGGATACTCCTCGACAAATCGTTTCATGTCAGATATCGAGTTGATAGCCGAGGGTGATTGAGCGAGTGAACGTGATTGATAAGATTGGACGTAATTTTTCAGTGAAGTTCCAAGATCACCAAATGTCGCTAGGCAATGTGCTTGGAAGAACGGATCAGTGGAGGTCGCGAGAGTAATTCCCTATCAAATGTGTGAGAGAATGAAAGCATCACTTGCGGGAATGAACTCGCAGAAAGTTCAGGCTGAATATCAGGAACCATGCTGAGGTTAACTCTTCCATTCTGGATGCCGAGAAGCTCGTGGACCATAGCCTGATATGTCCATTGTGATAGTAAGGGCGTAACAGGGTCGTTTCTCCGATCAAGGATGAGTAACAGCGGTGCTACCTGCGTAAGCCGGAAATCGAATAAGGCCGACTCTGCTTGGATTCGATGCTTTGCACTAACATGAATACAGCAGGATGATCATTCGGAAAGAGAACTCACCTGAATTTCATTGGCCAACTTTCTGGTCATGCCACTCATCTTTTCGTACCGGATGACAGGTTTTTTTTTCAGACTGAGAAGAACAGCTATGATTCCTTGCACACAGTGTTCTAGAGCGGTGTTGTCCCAACTGTTGGGCGATGATCCATACAATGGTTTGCTGATAGTAGGCAGGTGGTTGAGAGAGAATAAACAAGGCAGAAGAGGCGCGTAGTCTGCAAAGTACTCCTATAAAGACGTCAGTTCTACTTGCTGCAAAGAGCGGACAGCAGCAATACCTGCACTTCTCGCACCACCTCAAACTCGTCAACCTCAGCAAGGCGTTCGATCGAGGATTTGCTCAAAACATTGCTAAAATCTGGTCGACCAACAAACGTTAGCTCGATTATCGGGTTACCGAAGGAGCCCACGCACTGACACAGGTAATATTCGCCATACTTGGGGTCACGCAGCTCTGCGCACACGGCTTCAAGGCTGGCCTCGCTGGGTTGCAGAAAACAGACACATTTCATGTGAGGGATCGGGTTGCGCAAGCTATTATCAATTCGATCCGTGAGGTAAACCTGATGCGACAGGAGAGTCGACTGCGTCGAGGCAAGAGAGACGATCGGTGTCTGGCAAAACCAGGAGAGGTCAATACACGACAACGTGAGTTGGACAACCTTACCGTGTGCGTATCAAGAAGGAGAACTTTCATAGCTGAAGGAGTAGACACCAACTTCGTGATGTACGTCTCCACTGCCTTGACCACGTCCATGCCAATAGACTGCTAGTCCGTCGGGTAAAGTTGGAGAGTCTAGGAGACGCCAATTTCGGACGGAGAGAACACGTGCAGGTGGAATTTGAGCGTAGCTTTGCACGGTAGCTGCGTTCAAGAATAAAGCTGTAGTGACTGGGATGGTTGCGGTACACCTGGGTGTGTCCCAATTGCCCAGACTTTGTTTTCGGAATTACTTGTTTTGGAAACAGTTTGGCGACACACATGGAACAAGATCATGATTTTACTGTAACCTCCACTCGCCGAGTGCTTTGGTGGGCAGAGACCATCTGGGCGATTGAATTCGTCCAAGGGGCTTGGGATGGCACGACGTTAACGTACCCGCTAACTCGTCTCTTCTCTCTTCTCTCGTTCATCCAATGGGGATGAACCGGAGAGGTACTCGTATCTATACGACCGCTAATCGTACGATAGCCTCACACGGTCGTCTAGTCCTATT
Source organism: Boletus pseudo-olivaceus (assembly GCA_038092955.1). Lineage (NCBI taxonomy): Eukaryota > Fungi > Basidiomycota > Agaricomycetes > Boletales > Boletaceae > Boletus > Boletus pseudo-olivaceus. The sequence goes on from JBBPRI010000051.1 coordinate 20,560, forward strand.
CCGCCGCGAAGTGGGAAGGTTCACAGGTAATTCAAACTATAATGCGGACAGAAACGAAACTGAACCCACCAAGGTCAGTCCTGTGATCTCAACGTCCCATTGCGTGGGCAGATAGGACTGGTCGGGTTTTCCACCCTAAACGTGATGACGAACAAGGTCCGGCAGCTTCAGTTTACGCGTACTATGGAGCCGGAGGGTTGGACCTCAATCCGGTGATCCTTGGGACCCGCCAGGTTGTCGCGCCTAGTTATGGGCCCTTCGCATCACCGTCCACAGAGTTCCGTGTTCCCCACGGCCCCACCACTCCCACCATAATTGAAAATCAAGGGCAGTCGATTGCTGCGATAGGAACTCTTGATTGAATCTAAGTTTTAGGGCACACAGTATTGATACATCATGACTTGCTGCCAATCGGTGCTTGCTCAGTGACTTTCCCCTCACGTCACAACCCTCTTTGACCAACGTAAGCCGATTGCCCGTAGATTTCTCTTGCCAAGTCCCCTGTCTCAAAGATTTCGCTTCAGACGACAACCCTGTTACTTTCGACGCCCTTGATTTTTTTTCTGGAACAGCCCTTCAAGCGCTCTTTCCCATTGTGGGCTTGTCAACTTGTGCAGAAGGGAATTGCAAATGTCCTTACATCGATATCTGAAATATTCCATCTTTGCGAACTGTCGGACAACTGTCACGGTTCTGGTTTGATATGGCGAACCAGGGTTTCAGCTGGTGAGGGATAAATGCGCACATCGTGAACATCTACTCGTTGGAGTGTTGCCTTCTTAGCACTCTCCTGTACAGGATAAACTTGCCACTCGGGTCATGATATGGACCCATTTAGAATGTCCCTCGTGATCCCGACTCGCGACTCGATCAGAATATGATTTCGGCTGATTGTTCAAAGCTTTCCCAGTCGCGGAGTAGCGGCAATACCCGGGCTGTACCCTTCTCTTTCTTTATATGAAGACAGAGCCACCCTGCTAGTATTACAAGCTGTGATAGGCAACAGGGTCAAGAGCCACGCAAGTGATCATCATGATCATTTGTTGAAGGGCTGCTGTTATCTTGCTTTCTCGCCTTTCACATTCGGCGGTGGGCTTCTTGTTCTTTGTTACATGGCAGGATCATCATGACCGTCCCTTGCTGGATGACGAGGTTATATAACCGCATCTTCCCCAAGGGTTCAGAATGGACACACAATCCCCAGGACATTGCCAACATGGTTTCTTCTTCATCCTCTTTCTATCACAACGAGCTCAGCCGTGCTCTCTCCGAGCAATCCTTTGGTCTGACCCGGTACGAGGTCACAAGACAATCTTCGGCACACGAGGCGACTGCTCTCGTGACGTTACTGGAGGGGGCTGACATCAGAGTATTCTTAAACACTAGTGGCTATCGGGTGAGTTTACATCGTTCTACGACATGCGCGATCGCTGACTGGACGTATGCCCCAAAGCTTGATGGTGGACAGACGTATGAGTCGATCGAAGAACTCTTGCAGTCTATTAGTCCGATGTATGTGCAGAAAAGAGAAGACACGATCATCACCAAGTTGCAAGGTCTCCAATGACCATACCATCTTTCAGGAGCTTTTTGCAGGGATGTGAGTGAGTATAACCTTTCCATCGTCCCGACGGCTGATAGCCCCAGGCTCTGCACAGGTTTTAGATTCCAACGACTGTACTGCTGTTTGTATTTTTATTGTGTAATATCATGCATCATCATCCTAAAGAACGGGTGCTTGTGGACCTGGCGGTTCCGAATACAACATTCGTACTAAAACACGCGGTATCTATGTAGTACAAGCTCAACTGGATTGAATACCTCATGACCAAGCAGGGAATCTTCCAGTTGACTGCCTAATCCCCATCGCGGTCTCATACGTCTCCCTTGTGAACAATTCTCCAGATCTAACTCTTGTGATGGCTTGGCCAACCCAGTCTCGCTCATGGTCGTTCCGTATACAGCTAGCCCACCACCGGTCCATGCTGAGCCGCAGCGACGCGGAGTTGAGCGTATTATTTTCACTTTGCTCGTTTAAAACATGCAAGAGAAACCCAGCATTCAAGTGCTCCACTCCGAGTTCAGACAGGCACTTGAGAATACGAGTGATGCGAAGATTGTTGTGCGATTTCCCTAACCATTCAGTGCACCGCTTTTAAACATGAGATGGATGTATAGAAAGGCCACTCACTGAGGAGGTTTCTGTAGCGTGATTTAAAATCCCGAGGAGCGAGCGAGCGCCCGAGCAACCCCGTATCCGAGAGTAGACGCATGCCATAGAAGTCGAGGATCATCTCGTATGACTTTACCAAACGGCGAATAATCTCCTCGTTGTTTCTCATCATTCCAATTTCATGGGGTAAAAGCCGAGAAGCACACATGTTCGTTCCGTCCTCTTGGATCGGAAATCTGAAGCAGCTTACACGTCAGGAATGTCAATTGACAAAGGTAGAACTTACAGCCACTGGATGTATGCGTGGTTCCACTCGAGTTCGTCATAGTCGGCGTACCATCTGCTTTCACATCTGAATGGATATCCAAAGCTTAATCAAGGGGCATCCAGCCACTCACTTTGAATATATTTCTTCTATCAACAAGTTATCGGGCTGACATCGCAGCTGATTGAGGTGGAAGAGATAGTTTGCAGAGGGATCGTTCTCGGGGTCCGATTCCGATATCTCTGGGTAATTTACAAGGAATGCCCTGATGTCTCGAGGGCGTGCTCTGTAGTCATTCGTTGACATGTTGGTTGATGGCGCTGTGAAGAATCAGCGAGTACGACGGATGATGACCTGTGGGGTATTCGATTCTATGCAACAGCCTGTTCGCAGATTTACATAACCAAGAGGTGAGGGTGACCGACGAATACTCGCCTGGATGTTGGTGAACAACGAGCGCCAACGTTGAAACGTGGATGACAACTACATAAATATTGTATGTCGGTGATCGAAAAGGTTAAAACTCTGAAGAGTTGCCGTGATTGTGTTTTCCAACCAATCGAGTCCTGCATTTCAACAATCATAACTACACACCGTTATGGTACGCCCTGTGTGGTCGGAAAGGGTCCTGACCGTTTCTCGTCCAAGTCCACTCAGTGAGTCCGCCGAAAGCAATTTGATGTCATATCGGACACAGGCCCTCAGAGCTGACGGATTCTAGACCAATCAAACACCTATCCGACACCACCTATCGACCTCGCGATATCTCCCAGAGCCGAGGCATTCTAGACCCGATCAAACACCCAGTTGACACCACCTGTCGACATCGCGATTATCGATATACATAATCTTCTCATACAAGAGAAAATCTCTCCATCCTGTCGTGAACTCATCTCTGACATCGTGTCAGACCGGGTTCTCCACGTAAAATGTTTGCCCTTGACAATCGAATAGACTGATCCCGATCATCGTGTCTGAGATTACCCAGTCTTAGAAGCTTACTTTTCAAGATAAGGCACCTCTTCGCAAAGGGTATAAGCGCACCGCGCACAACGGACGGTTTGACGTAGCTAATAGGTTCATTACCGTGGACGTTCATCCATCAGTACCATATCCATTAACGATGGTGTCCGCATTGTATCCTGCGCACGTTGATGATTGATGTAGCCTGGGAGGTTTACGATCTACTAAACCAAGCCTAGCACCACCGAGAGCATCGGCCGCAGCAACCCTAATGCGGTTATGTGTCTGTATTGGAGACAGCAGGGGACCCACGGTCACCGACGGTATTTCGTGTCCTCGTCTGGGCTCGAGAAGTCGACTCGGAGGACGGGGACCTCTCCCTGGAGGTTCACAAACAACCACGGGTATGACGCATTGTGAGACGAACCCGCAAAAGCCTATCGATTCCAACACACGATCCTTTGGCTTTTATCCACCTATACAATACGTTGGTGATTAATTCCACCCTATTTGCCTCCAAATACACAGATAGGTACTTACCGACGCCACTGATCTCACCAGGCTAGTGAGACCTATTTCGCAGACAATAACGTAACCAACTCAGGTCGGGCAGCTTGGGCAGCGTTTCATGGCGCGGCAGAACCCGCCTGCGAATTGGGAGCTTTGAATTGCTCGGTCTGTTTTATTGACCGATGACCCGAGGGCTACGGTCCATCAGGGACGCTTTTATACCTAGTTGAACCGTTTCATTTCTTGAGGGATCAGCGGAGTCCGTGGAGTACGAGCAGTGGAGTCGGCCTATGGTACATTGATTGGGAAAGCTTCCAGTGCAAATTCTGGAAAGCACGGCTGCCTGTGGTCCTGGAAAGAAGTGTACACATACGGATCATCGGTTCGAATCGTCAACGCGCGTGAACCCGAGCGAGGAACGCCACAAGGGGCGGAAAAAATCAGAGGTAGATTAGTCACACAGGTGAGGCGAGTTCACTGGTGCTTTCAAAGCTTGCGACGTATTCAATTTGGTGTATGCAGTTCTCTGAACATTTCGCGGAAAATCAACCCTTAGATAGCCTTTAGAGCAATTGCATGTGAAAGGGAAACGCATAAATTCTCTAGTCAGATAATTTGGTCTGCGGGTCAGGGCGGAACACTGTCCATGGACTGGGGAGCACAAGGAACTCGTGGCACGTGAGTGAGAAGACTAGTGAGTGGCCAATAATAATATCTAGTTACTTAAAAAGCCAGGACTTGCCTGCGATAACCACGGTTGCAAGGAGATATTATTGGATTCTACGTACATGGGGTCAAGTGCCGGCGTGTCACATGATCCAGGGACAAGGCATTTATCACTCTCCTTTGCTGGTCGCATCCGAAGAAATGTGGGGTATTGGTGTTGGACTGATGGACCAGATATTGAGGGAGCGTGGGTCGTTGGTCACGGGCAGAAGACGTCTTGGGGCACAACGTCAAAATAGGGTTTTAGGAGACAGGTAACCACACGTAGCCGGACGACAGGTAATGACGAGGACATGTATGTGATGGTGGCAAAAGCGGGACGTGGCTAGGGATGTGGTTGACGAAACAACGGTTGAAAGTTGTTCCTGTTCGCTTAAGCTGGTACGCTGGGAACTTGTCGGTGTGATGGGCGTGCGCAGAAGTCTCGCGGCTGACCATCGTCAAGCCGCTGGGTTTGTGTGATAGGTTGTCGGGTGCAAAGACATGTGCGTCCAGGGAAAGCGTCAGCTCCTTACAAAGCTCTGACAGCGGAGACAGAAGGTTACCATTGAATGAGCTCAGCAACCGAAATGGACGGGGCTCGCAGTGTTTGATGACTATGTAACAGTCTGAGATCCGTTTTGATTGCGGGGATTCACCAGGTGGGGAATTTGTTGCAGTGTACGCGTGGTTGGGCATGCGGCATCGCAACAGCCTTCCGAGCCGGGGATGGATATCAGGGACGGGGAGCGGAGGGAACACGCGGACGAACCCGACGAGGGAAGGATGAGCCCGGGGAGGTGTTGGTGAGCGGGAAGAGCCGGTGGCGCAAGATGCATGGGAGCGGGACTGAGATGCTGATATGATTGGTCGGCAGGGGTGAGACAGGGCGGGCCGGGGGAAGAGCTGATTGGACAGACGGGCGGCGAGTGGCGAGGCAGGGCTGGGCCGGCATCTGTGTGGGATTTCGAGAGGGACGTAACACGCTGTAACGCGGTGCCATCAGGTAACAGCATGCACTTGCCATATTAGGTATAATCCGAGGCTCCGCGGTTGTCTGCCGATGGACATGTCTGATCACATAATCACAGGTAATAACGGAATTTGTAAATAAAAAAAGGCGCATTTTCGGGAATCCCGGGACATGGTCAACCTTCCTAATTTGGAATCCCTGTTGGAACGGGTGCGATGCGAATCAGCAAATCAAATATTAAGACGGCCTTTTCGTTCCCTCGCCCCCGTCCAATCCCTGCCTCTCCCCACCCGCCGCCACTCATCTTCTCCCTACTCTCCTCCTCCCCATCCATCCATTCTATTACATCCCTCTGGCAGGTGTTGCTCTTGTAAGTCTTCCGTTCCATTCCATTCAGCTCCACATTTTCTTTGTCTCACCCGCTATTGTTCCCCTCCCTTTATATATCGAACTAGCTATCGCGCTCTCTCCACCCCACAATGGACATGAACTATGAAGAGTCTTGGTGTCCCGCCTGCGATAGACAGATCGTCCCAAAGCGTTTCACTGTCTCCGTATCCGCACTACCTCCAGAACAACCCCCCGTAGCCCCACGTCCCTCCGCCCCAGCCTCCGCTTCCCGTAAGTTTCACTCTATTTTTAGTCTTCCCCAACTCACCCGTACTCCAGCCCCGAAAATTCAACAAGCAGGCGACATCAGTGCCCGCACCTCCCGAACAAAGACGAGCACCATACGCGCAAGGGGTGGCGCTCATGTCGCCCGTGTGAAACCAAACGGCGCGCCCAAACACCCAGATTCTATAGGTGCCACAAACAAAACCCGTCCCCCGTCCCCACAATCCCAGCCTCAGCCTCAGACCAAACTCACCCCACCACCCAAACTTCGTACCGTCATCGATCAAGGCCCCATCCCCCTTTACTGTTCCGATGACTGCAGGATGGCCGATTTGAGCAGACACAACGGTGTTCTTCCCATCAATTACAATCCAGATCGGGCCTCTCCACCTCTCCCACCTGTGCCTCACAATTCCTTCGAACGCCCAATATCTTGTGATTCCGAGGACGAGTCCAGCAGCGGCTCATCGCTTGACTCGTGTGTGTCGTCTTCATCCGACGTCCCCGTTTCTTCCAGCATCGCCACCCTTGCCGCGATTTACGACTTCCCTCCATTACCTCCGCCACCCCCAATTCTGGCTGTCCAACCTGCCGTTCCAACTCAGCCTGAGTTCCGTAATGACTATCAGGGCGGTGTCATGATGGCCGCTAAGCGAATTCAAGCTGCCCTTTGCGCACACCCTTCTACTAAACGTCCTACTTCCCGAAATGAATTACCTCCACCTCAGAAACCAATCCCTGGTTGGACGGATGGTAGCGATGCTTGGCGCGAGTCTGTATATTCCTTCTCCCCTCGTTCAGATTCCGTGGCAACCGTTGGTATGGCAAGTAAAACCTCCTTTACTGCTACCTCAAGTAGGGGCGTTCAGTGGACATCCAGCGACCTTGCAACATCGAGCTCTTTATCCTCTTTTCCTGCTCAATCTCGATCATCGCAACCTCTACCCCGCTCGAGTCAGTCCTACACTGACGAATTGTACGCCAAATATTCTCTTCCTTTATCTCGGCGCTGCGAGTCGCGGTCTACTCTCTTCCCAGCAAATGCTTCTTACACAGCTCAGTCTACCCCTCCGTTGTCTCCCACATCGACATCCTCTCGTCGCCGTCGAGAGACTCCCCTAGTAAAGGCGGGTGCCGAAGGTCGCTTGCTTGTTCCTAATGTCGCTATGCGGGCACCCAGCGTGTCTAGCCAGAGCGTTTCTTCTGCAAGCTTGTGCAGTCCACTCAGTCGTCATCCCAGTGAAATCAGTGAGGATAGCATGTGGAACGAACAACGTAGCGCATCTGCATCAGCGTCATCGCGACCCCAGGTACAAGGTATGTTTTACATACCACTCTCAGTACCTTTGTTCATCATGTTTCAGTTCGCTCGTGGTCGTACGATAACATCAAGACATACCCCGTCATGATGCCTCCTCCGAAGAAGGAGAAACGGATCGAAACGCGTATTGTCGACGGGAACCTCGAGGAGGTCGAAGTCGAGGTTGAAGTTGTCCAACCTCTTAAGCGCCTTTTTCTCTTCCACGGAAAGGAAACTAGTCCCGAACGAAAGTGGTAGATGATACCCGAAATGCCTTTGCCTTTGGAGCACCACGAACTTATACCCAGATTGCATCTGCGGAGCGACGACCATGGTTATACCGCCAACCCACGACACATACCCTGACTTATCAGATCTCTTTCTTTCTCTCTCGCATCTCCTCAGTATTATGCACAAATGCACGCTCGCATGTTTATCATCTGCACATAATAACCTGGTCGTCTCCTAATCGCGCTACATCTCCACCCTCGACTTCCACCACATCATAATGCCCTGGGTGTTCTTCCGAACACACTTTTCACATCTCTCTGTGCCATACGGTTGTACTCGATAATATTCTCTCTCGTTTCAGTTTTGTACATTTGTACCACTAGTTGCGCATTTACATTACCAGTTAGCATATGGAGCTTGGACTAATAGTCTTCGTATTTGGGGTGATTGGCATCAAGTTTTGGTCGGGTTGGTTGGGTACATACTCGATAGGAGGGCTAATGATTGTGCTATTGCCTTCGGTTTTCTTTTCCTTGTGACTTTATATTCTTGGCACTTACGATTCGCTATCGCATTGCAATCGGTTTGTTGTAGGTAGCACTGTACAACTGCAGAGCGCGTTTCCCATTAAAGGCTGTGGGAGATTTGTCACGGTGACTAGAGATCCTAAATCATCGCTGTTCCCTTGGTCGGTGATACGCCCTAGAAAAGTGAATTGCTTCCAGTATGTGTCCGCAGAAGATGAAGTTGGGCAAGCTGAACTTGTAGAGCTTAATTAGCCAACCTGTGGGTGTCCATGAAGTGCTCCTGTTCCGCCCTAGGCCTCTTCTAGATCCGCCCAGCATTAATTGAGATGGTGGATGATTGGACGATGGATGAGCGTGGGCCATGCCATGCCATAGTTCACTTTCGCCACACGTCACTTGTCTCAAGAAACGATGGACCCACAGCCTTACCCCATGCCCCACACATTCCGCGTGCTTGGCGGCGTGTCGGCGGAAGCAGCCAATTTTGTACTGTCAGGTTGTACGGACATGTCCAGTCATCTGATCGGTTAGACTCGTCCCGGGACTTGGGTAGGGAACGGACGGATGAGGCGTATCTTTCTACTCGGAACCAACCACAGCTCCCTTCCAAGATGAACGTTTGAACCTTGTGGTCTTTCCATCCACTTGCGCGCGCAATCTCGGAACATGAGCTTGGTCCCTTCTCGATTCTGGGGCAGAGATTAAATATTCCTGTCGAAGACGAACTTGCGGGAATGTTCCTTGTGGACAGGAATTACTTATCACAAGAATGCTGACAGTTCCGTACGGATGGCCGCAGTTCGCGTGCTGCGCTCAACCCCGGAAACCAACGCAAATTTTTTCTCCCTTGTGGGACCCAATGGTTGACGTGGGGTACACAACCCAACCATGCATGTGTTTCATTCATATTTACGTATGGCGACCGTCCCCATGTCAATAAGTCATAGCGTGCTTGCCTCTCGGTCCGTACCGTAGTGCGACCACGGCGAGGCAGACGGGACATGACCGCGACCCTGGCAGTTTACACCCTTGACGTGACGTCGGAACGGTCGCCCCGGGTTGCCGCAGGTGCGCCCCACGGCGGGCGTGTCTTTCCTGTCCAGGGAATTAAAGCACTGAGCAGAACACTTTTTGAACTCTTCCCCCTCGGGTTGGCAAGGCGGGAGGTCCTTCCCCGTCAAGTCGAAATCCGTGGACATCGTGATACACACACTCCAATCAATCTTGAGCTTGCAGGGCGCCCTCGCCCCAAGTGCGAGGCTTCTCAGTAAGCGACCAACGGGGCCCGCGGTTGTACAAGCCTCGTTACCATCACATACGTTTCCTGGCTCTCATTAATGCGTGCGTACTACGACATGTCGGACCAAACGTTGTGAATGAATTCTTCTTTAAACGACGAACGAACTGCATGTCTGTCATCTCCGAATCTGCGACAGTCCCTCATCCAACTGGCGTGATGCCTCTTGGACTTTCGCCCCTGCTTCGTCACGGTTGCACAGTGGGGCGGCCAGGAAATCGAATTCGCACGTCAGATCAAGGCTCTTGCCTACACGGACGCACGTTTCTAAATCTGACGCGACCAACGAGGAGGTGGCGAATTCGACTACAGTAATATGTAAACATCATCGCACGAGAGCCTTGACGAAATTCATGCAAAAGCAGTACCTCAAGCTATCGTTAGAACGTAAGAGCGAAACGACATTATGAGGTGAGAGCCGCTTTAAACTCGGACAATATCAAGTCACAATATCTCTTGGACAACCTCGTAACGTTGTGCACACATGATCAATTCCCCATTTGTTACAGACACTAAGCAAGGGGTCCTGTATGTACTGTACATTAGCGGGAGATCTGCCAAGGTGGAGGAGTCACCCACCGCGGCAATCACCGAACGCAGTACAAACGCTACGCACAATTTAGATAGGGGTGAGGTTGTCATTGGCAACAGTCTCGCGGGTAATTGATTGATGCCCCCTGACGAGGAGAACATGTCGCAATGAATCATGGCGTGATTGGCTATCTGTTGTAACCATCTCTGACGTTTAAACTTAGAATCCCATGCCTGTGAACTGTAAAAATATTACCTGGGTTGTGCTGGGGGGCACAAGAACCGATTCTGTTCTCAAAATGACCACGGAAAGATCCTTCGACATCGAAAATAGCTATAGTCAGGGACACTTACAAGACCGTACAGAATGGGGGAAAAAAAAAAGAGCGGTGGGATCGGCGTAGGTTCAGATTGGTAAGTGGAAGCACGGAGTCAACCGAGCGACGTGCTCATAAAGGATACCGTTTCCTGCATAAAAGGGTTGAAAGAGGTCGCACCTGAATGGGTCCCATATTCGTTGTACGGGATAAAGCAGATTTTCTGCGTGTCGAGCAACACTGACAACCATCGCCCTCTAGCAGTGCATGATACTCATCGTTCCCAACTGCGTTCGATGTGGCAGTACGTTCCTACAGGCAATGGTTGATGTACGCAGCCATGCAGAGCGGTGGCCTTGCACTCGCCTTCCGTGAGACGCGCGAGGACCTACCCATGCCATGGTGGCAGGGTTAGCCAAAAATATTGACTTTCCGTGCGAGAATTGAAGCAGCTGCTTTGCATGGAGTCTTCCGATGCTTACCGTACCTTTCAGCCCGATCACCGGTCGCTTTGTTTAGGTGGATCTGATTTCACGACCCTCCCAGCGGGTGCCGAGGCACGCCTGATATTGTTACGGCCGCTGTCCCTTGTGTCGTATCTGATTTGTTGCAGTTTCGGATCCCGGGCTTACTGTGAGGTCCAGCCTCGTCGCCGCATTCAGCAAGTAGTATAAAATGTGCCGTCAGCCCCGGGTTAACCTGACGTTTATGCATTTCCAAATCAGCGTCCATTTTTCCGTCAGCGACGATAATCTGGCTGTTCATCTTCCCCACACTGGACAAGCTATTGATAGGTGAGATAACCCAATTCCGCACAGTTCAATTATTCCTGACTAGAGTGGAGACTTGACCATCTTCTCATCGACGTACTCCACCGCAGGACACTGGCGTGCTATTCTGCGAAGACTGGCGCAAAAGGAAAGAAAAGCGGGCATGTCGTTACATTTTCCACGACGATGATGGTGACTGACCACATACCACATATCATATATCATATATCATACCAGATAGCGAATCACATCGACATCGATAACCAATCTAGATGTGATCGCGAGTCATCGAATGGCTGCAAGTCCCGGATGCCAGATTCGGATCAAGATCCGCACTCCGCCCCCTCGCCGCTATAAGTGATTGCCACAAATCCCTATCCCCCACACCACCGTGTCTTGGTCATTGATTTTGTGTACAATGGTGAGTTGCACAATGCAACACCTTCCAGCCCCCCCATGTCCCGACACAGTGTCCTAGGGCGTCACCATCGAGACGATCACTGCTGGCGATAGCAAAACCTTCCCGAAAGTCGGAGGCACGTCCATCCTCGCCCCCCCAGTCCCACACAAGATCGTACTGATATCACAATAGATATGGTGACGATCCACTATGTCGGTACACTCTTGAATGGTGATCGTTTCGACTCGAGCAGGGATCGGTACGTTCGTATTCACCTCCCTTTACTCTCTTGTTGATCTTCCCATCGATTGTCAGCGGTGCCCCTTTTAAAACCGAGATAGGTGTTGGCAAGGTTATCAAAGGTTGGGACGAGGGTAAGTGACCAGTTTCCTCCAGGATACTACTATACTTCATCTCCCTGCAGGCGTCCCGCAATTATCGCTCGGTCAGAAGGCATTCCTTACCATTACCCCGGATTATGTAGGTGCCAACCGTCCGTCTCGAACCGCTCTTTCTGATGCCACACAGGCTTATGGCCTTCGGGGATTCCCCCCTGTGATCCCTTCAAACGCTACTTTGAGATTCGAGGTAGAACTACTCAAAATCAATTGACGACTTTGAATGCAACATGTATGACAGCCCTTTTTTTTTTTTTTTTTTTTTGGCGGTGTGCGGCTACCTTTTGTCCTGTGTCCCGATCGTTAATCATGTATTTGTCTACCCACCTTTCAACACTTGCAGTGAGTTTTCAGCGCCCTCTACGACGAACCACGCACCAGTACAAGATCGTCTGAAGTGCCCATGGAATGACGGTCCCTGCATCCCTTTTTGAAGTATTACCTTTCTCCGGGAAATATTATAGATGTGGGCGAGTTCACAATGGCTTGGTGCCCGATTCCGTTATATACACAGTGTCTGCCGCACCCATGCTCTGAGAGGTCGAGTAGAATTTATCGCAGACGATGGTCTTGACAAAGTTGCGCCGTATCTGACGCCTAATAAACATGAATAATGAAAACAGCAGTTCATGCACATGTTCCGCGGCAAACTCGGTTGGTGAAGTCGTTGGGAATAGCAACTTATATTTCGGCTCCCTTGGAAAAATTGCAGCTCTTACCCCAAAAAGATTTAAGCCAGAACAGGCCCACCAAGCTCAGTCACAATGAGAGCAGTGGGATACTCTTAATTCTCTTGAGACGGCAAGAACGATGTGATTGGCCTATGTATGGTTTTTAATTGGAAGGTCATGAAGATATTTGGCTCAGGCCATCAGAGATGCCATTGGCACCGGAACCTCTACCATGTCCTCGTTGTCATCATCGTCACTATCATCGCCCTGTCCTAATCCCCCACCTAGGATCTGGGGCGTGTACGCGCCAGACATTGCGGCGATCCTTTGTGAAACCTCCAGGTTATGTGAAAGTTCGTCCTCGCTGACATCTGCGAGTTCTGCTAACTGCGCGGCCAGAAGGGCAAGTTGTGCTTGTAATGCCGCTCTCTGTTCTGCATTGAGTTCTGCCGATTTCCCGACACCGTCAAGGCGAGAGCCAGCAGATTCCTCAGCGATGATTGCACCCGAAACCAACGATGGATCAGGTCCGACCACAGTCGCTTGTTGGTCGAGTGAATTAGCAGACATCGAGGACTCTCCTGCCTTGTTCTCGTCGTTCGAATTTGGGAAAAGCTGTCCAAAGTTGATAGCTTTTAGAATGTTCTGTGCTGCTTCCCAAGCATCGCTGCCCTCCCCTGTCTCGTGGTCAACGGCGTCGGCCGCTTGCTTCTGAGAAGCCATTCCTGAACTATCCCGGACAACCGATGCATGCGCAGATCCTGACGTGCCTTGGTATGGGTATCCAAAAGGATACCCCCCATATCCTGGAGGTTGTGCAGGAGGCGGAAGGCGAGTTTGCAAATTGGTAGCTCCTTGGGGAACAAGGAGAGTGTGTTTAAATGGTGATGACGAAGGTGGCTGTGGGCCAGGCAACGTAGTTTGTGCAAGAGTTTGCGGGCGACGCGTCGTCCGCCTGGAGGTCTAGGAGGCTAAGCTAAGCAAACACCAATGTAAGAATGAGGAACTGGTGCGCATACATTACCACCTTCCCAGTTTTCGTTAAGTCGATACTTGCCATTACTCCCTTTCTCCAAGCGACCTCTCTTGTAAGCCTTTTGCAAAGCTTGACTAGCTGAGGGACGGAAATTCATTTGCAGAGGGTAATGCATCGCCATCCAGCTGAATAGACTCTTTGGTGCACATCCTTCAGGGTCATCCGAGTCCAAGAGTGCTTCAACGATCATCTCCTCGTAACTTGGAAGATCGTCGATACTATTGAGCGAGGGAGGCGGTTCCGGCGCAGGATGGGGAGGGTGGACGAGCGGTGTATTGGTGAACAATGGCGGATGGTGGCCCGCCGGATTGACTGGGTACAGTGCGGGGGGTTGAGGATACGGAGGGTAAGGATGCGGGTAGCCATACGTCGCATGCGGAGAGGTATAGTAGGGCGCATGTGAATAAGTGGGGTGGTAGTACGGCTGGTGGGGGTATTGTGGACCTGGCGTTGTGGGGGGGATCTGTGATTGTGATGTAACAGGCTGTGAGACGGATTGCGTGCTCGAGGGTGACCTGGCCTGGGTTGGCACAGGTGTCGACTGCTGTGATGAACTCGGGTGAGGTTGTCTTGTCTTTTCCCCCGACGAACCATCGGGGGCGGGTGCAGAGGTTCCCGAAGGCGCATCTGACTCTGGAGACGTCTGAGTCTGCGACGCCTGAGCTTTCTGAGCCTGTATGGAGGCGATGGCGGCACGGATGTCATATGGCCATACCGAACTTTTTACGTGCAGAGGTGCGTGGGCTTCGAAAGTGAGGCAGATGTCGACTATCTGCTGTGGAGGGAGCAGTCCTAGGTATTGCCTCTTGATGGCGTAGATTTCGGCCTCTAAGACATTTTTTCGCAATAATTCGCGAATAAGACCGACGTTAGACTGTACTGGAACGTATGAATGCCCACCGGATAATGGTTGATAGCCATTTTGTGGAAGGGGCGGAAGAAATGTCGCTGGTGTAGTCTGCATCGTTCCGGTGGAGCTGCATAGTTTCTCGTATCAAAGTTTATGAATTTAGTAGATCAACACAGATGCCACCGAGCTGGCTTGCAATGATACTTTTGGTATATTATACTACTTTTCTCCGTACATACATATCGTGGATTCCACGAGGTATTATATTAAGCCGTCCTCCGTGAAAAGTGTCGGTACATTGTACTTATGAGTACTTCTCTGGGGGTGACAAGGAGGGCGCCTGTGCATTGTTTCCTTGAACAAGAGCAGCTTCTTCAGGAGATAGGGAGAGCACCGATTGCTTATACTTTGACACCCATCTGCGCAACTAAACACACGGTGTTGGTTGGCGAGGGCTAAATGACCGAGCAAGTAACTCACCGGCATAAAAATGTGTTCTCGCTCACCCCAGTCGGCGAGGAAAGCACAGTAGAGGAGCGTAACTAGAGATTGGGTGAGCGTCGCGGTTACTGTAGCAGACGGACTCGGGATAGCCTCACGAGGTATTGCAGTGTAAGTTAGAAAGCGGGAGCCCGAGTACACCCAAGGAGGCCGAAAGTCAGCACCATCGTCTTCGGTGGTTCGTCGATTTTGCCGAGTCTTTGTAGAGGCATATCTGTCCACGGAAACACCTCGCAACGCTGCTGGCCTGGTTAGTCGCCAAAGCGAGCCAAGTTGCCTCGTCCGGTGCATGAATGTGTCCACTGCAGCTGCGTTGGGGATAAGGCTCGAGGTGATCGGCGTGGCGCCTTGTTCTCACCAGTGTGCATTTCACCGGAGCGGGCTCTCCGACGACCCACTTGCTCAGTTGCATGACCTTGCCTTGATTTCCGCACCCTTCCCACCTGCCCATCTGGGCCATCTTTAAATCCTTCGATCGCTCCATCCATGGGAATCATCCCTTGATCTCAACGCAACGCCATGTCCTTGAACACAACAAGCACACCAGGCTACACTTTCGCTGCAAGTGGAGGTACTCCTGCTTCCGCTGACTCTGAACCCCTCTCATACCTGTACCCTCATCACTCGCCGGCTGTCGCCGCCTCTCTCATCGCAACGGCTGAAGCTCTGGTAAATCCCCGTGGTAAGGGCATCTACGCCACAGATGAGACCATCGAGGGCATTGAGGCCAGGTTACTGGCTGCTGAGGGCATCGAGGGACAGTCGAAGGTCTATACCGACGCACAGAAACGCGAGCGTAGACGGCGCTGGAGGGAGTGTCTTTACGAGTCGCTTCCGACTGGTATGCATGTCTCCCCGCACGACCCATTCTTCAACTATGCCTGATATCGGAAACCCAGATTACATTTCGGGCGTCATCTTGTACCACGAAACGCTCATAGACTTTGAGTTGGCTCCCGTCTTGACGAACAGGGGAATTATCCCCGGGGTGCGTGCTGATACCGATGCACACCCTCTGCCCATCTCCCCACTGGAGCCAGCTACTCAAGGTCTCGACGACCTTCTGCCCAGGCTACAAGCAGCTTACAGGGCTGGGGCACGTTTCAGCAAATGGCGGGCTCCGATCCTTTGCAATTCATCCACGCTTCCTACCCAAGCTGGCCTTGAAGTTCAGGCAGAGAACTTGGCACGCTTCGCTGCAATCAGTCAGCAGGCAGGCCTAGTCCCCATCGTCGAACCTGATGTCGATTTTGCGGAGGACGCGGACCTGAAGAAGAGTGTGGAGGTTCACGTCAAGATTATCAGTCTGATTTATGCTCGCTGCGCTGCCTATGGCGTTTTGCTCGAGGGTAAGTCCACACGAGAGTCAGTGTTAACACAAAGTCGAGGCCCATCCTGTGTACGTTAGGCTCGTTGATCAAACCATCCTTCTCACAACCGGGTCTCAAACACCCCTCTCGTGGCACCACGTCAGTCGAGGCAATTGGTCTTGCGACCGCAACGGCACTTGCTCGTTCCGTGCCCGTATCAGTCGCAGGTGTCGTTTTCCTTTCCGGTAAGCACCTTCGGCTCTTGACGAGTTTTCGTACATAATGAATCCTATCTCCAGGGGGTCTGTCGGACTCTGATGCTGTCAAGTATCTCAATGCTGTAAATGCCGTTGTGAACAAAACGCCTATTGGCTCACCACTCTCTCTGTCCCGATTGCCTAACCTAACCTTTTCCTTTGGTCGTGGGTTGCAAGGTGAAGCCATGAGCAAGTGGGCCAGAGGTGACGAAACGGGAGCCAAGCAGGCATTTGAGGCTAGAGCAAAGGCATGCTGGTTGGCTGCGAAGGGAGAAGCTTGAGCTCAGCCGCAGCACTGTCCTGATTCGTAGCCCTGTTCTGACAGATAGAATCGATTTCCAACATTTCAATCATAACCAATTGAATTCTGCGGAGTCGCGCATGGGATACTCGGTACATGATCCTTACTCACATAGTATTCGGATTCATGTTTGCAGGGATGTTCGTGCCATCACCGGTTCACACTTGGCTTCACTGACATCTGTAGCTAGTAACAGGACTTTTCGCGTATCCTTCGTTTTGGGGCTGTGAGCCCAGTTTCGGACACACCAACGCGCCAATCCGCAAACAACTTCAAGCATTAACTTGGGTTCAGGCATCAAACCGCATTCTTCCTGCGTGCTCAACCAGTGGAGACTTTGAGAAGAGACTACATCCTAGTCCTTCACCGCTATTGTCACGGAAGTGGTGCGGGTAATTGCGCACGGGATGTCCAGCCTTCCTGACGCGCCAGGCCTCCTTCCGGCAAGTACTGGATGACGTCTAGTTTTCATTGTCGATCAAACGGATTACACTACTAGGTGCATTGACTACATGGTGCTCCATGTCGTTCTCTGCAGTTTTCAAAGCAATATATTTCCTGTCGACCCTGGCTTGGATCGAGCATCCTATGGTCTAGTACTCAATGTATCTTCGGAAATCGGTATCCAGGCGTTCGCATCATCTTTGAAAAAATGGTTGGTCACATATTTCCGCCATGAATTGATTGGCTCACTCGGTGTTAATTTTCAGCTGATGATCCTGCACCTGCTCGGAGATGGAAAGGTTCCAAGTTCGCCTGTTCTAGAACATCCATGGGCAATTTTGTCAGCGTTTCCAAGTCCAAGTTATGGCCTGCCAGACTGCTGACGTCCTGCAGGGTATGAAGGGCCGGAATTCACAGCAACTCACCCCAGACCGCTGGATGCCCATAGCACAATACTCACTCTGCGTCCCTGTTCTTTACTCCGCATGGAGCTCGTTCCAATTCTTGCTGCCCTCTCTGCCTGCGTTTTCTCTGCTCTCGCTCACGAGAGTCGTGACGCGGGATCCACCTACAATAACCCTGACTCCTCTTTTGGCAGCATTGCATGCTCCAACGGGACCAACGGGCTCCAGGCAAAGTAATGCCGATTCTTGAGACAATCCCTAACCTTCACCTACGTCGACGGTGCCCAGGCCTTGGAACTCCATTTTGTGTGGTTCCTGCCGGCAGTCGACCTACACCTTACACCGCGGATGGCGGACAAATAAACACGCTAAATATATCGTCGCAGTGGATGCGATATGGTGACTGCTGTGGCCGTCCAGGTTGAGGCCAGCGTTTGCAGGTTGCAAGGGTAGGTGCGAGCGACATTATGGTACTTACTGGTGCCGAATTTTGCAGTTTTTAGGCAGTTTTGGACCTCGAAGGAACTAGGAGGTGCAACTGATGCCTAGCATCATGAGGATTGTGATGTTGGTTTACGACGTCAGTCCAATATGATGTGCGAAACTGTTGATGTTGTGGGGTACTCTCCGCAACTGCTTGAGATCTCTGATTCTGAAATCAAGTGGAACCTCAGACAAGTCATTCCCACCACGACATGATCCAAGGGCAAAAAAAAAAACTACGGTGGGCGATGCCATCAGATCTCAGTACTATTTCCTTCCCAACTTTGCTTTTTGACCTCAGTCTTGACTAGAGTAGGAGCGACTGTCCTACGCTGTCTGGGATACCCATCCTTGGCTTGACAAAGTGTCAACATGTCGATATTAATGCCTTGACAAAACGAACTTGGCGTCGAACTTGGCTCTACAACCCGCACTTTCACGTTTCTACCAGGAAACGTATGTAATTTTCAGCAGCTCGAGTCTTCCAAGCGAGTTAGCAGCCAAGACTTAAGCCAATGCCGTTGGTAGTGTTCAGCTGCACAGCGCGATGGCCGAACTTTCCCTAGACCCTTTCCCAGGCGGACAGGGCACCCCGCACACATTCCGTCGACAAGGCCGTGGTAGGACTTCCGTCCCCGCCGCATCACCAATTCTTCCAGGTAACTCGGACTGGCAAGGCAGTAGCAGGAAGGATGGCGAGGGATGGGATAAATCCTGTGATGAAAGACAATTTGAGGTATGATTTGTTCAAACACTTGGCAGGTGAAGAACGGCGAACTTTGGCTGAGACGTGTCTTCATTGTCATCCCTCTGCGTCAGGAGTTGCAGTCAGCCTGTTAGTAACAGTGCCCGCCTGTTCCGATGACGTCAATGGGTTCGGAAATGAGTGGCCTATCTCAAGAGACGTCCCCGACAATTTCTTCTAATTGGGAGCTGTCCCGGGACTCACCAGGAACTGCACCTTGTATAGCACTTGCTGGCAGCTCAGTACGTTGCCCCCGACAGCAGCACGGGCCCGTCACAGCGGTCACGCAGTTGATGCGGCTGATATACCTTCATTACCGCGGAGCCGGTATTCAATATTCAACGCTTGGACGGGTGGCAGTGGCGTAGAAGCAGGTTCTGTGACCGCAACAGCCCCCTTGCGATATTCTGAAGCAAGTGGCACGGAAGGATCCATAACTCTTCTACACCAAATAACACCATCGTCTAGTTACAACAAACAATATGGATCCATCCTCTGAGTTTCATGCGACAATAAAGAATCGGTGGACTGATCTTTCATGTGGTAGGATGACAGTTGGGGCGCTACCTGGTGACGACTAGACCAGACCAGACATTATACGGAATGCTTAAACCTAGCGTAGGTTAGTAGCCGTTTATACTACCTGACCAGATGGACATGGGTGTCTTCTGTCCTCAAACAGCATCTTTCGTCAAAAATTTACCAATGTTCCGGGATGTACCATGTCCCAGATCTACAACTCGCAGTACGAAAAAGCTCAGTTAACTGGCAAGTCATTATATGAATTGGCATACCTGCAGCAGTAAGTAGAAGCTGCGGTATGTTAGTACAAGGTACGAGCAAGAATCTCACCTCAGTTGATTGTAAATCACCGAGTCGTACATGTGAGTATTATGGGGTGCGAAAAGAGAACGTGATGATTACATCACCGCTTGCATACTGCAGGAAGGAACACCCGAAGTCAGAACCAAATTCTCTGTCGCCGATTTCCGTCGATGGCCGACAAAGTGTTGGGTTCAGCCCTTCGTGGCTCTGATTCGCATGCACTAAAGTATCCGAGTTCATCTGAATTTGACGTGTGTCAGAGGTGGGAGGGCCGGCAAGCCTATGTAGTGTCCCACAGACTAACCATCGTTGTGAGGGGCGAATTTGACAAACCTGTGGAGAACAAGCTTTGGTACATACCCTTTAGCAGGGTGGATTTGTTATCATGAAGTGCCCTGAGACTCCGTGCAGTCTGCGTTAGCGGCGGAGAACAGTGAGACCCGTAAACAGCGAGTGTGTAACTTCTAGAAACATTCTTTTGATCAATCAGATTGCACAAAGTGACCCGAGGAAAGGTTACGCGAGAGCGCTTCGTTGTCTAGGCTTGACGTTAGGAAATTTCTTCGCAAGGGCGTCGGGGTATCTGTGTCGTGAGACCAAAGGATATTAATTTGATATGGTGGTCAGCAAGGCGAGAATAACCCAAGAAGCGCCAGAAGCTCGGTGGAGCGGAAAGCCTTAGCCGCGACTCGCTCTAAAGAAACACCATTAAGTAATTGCGGCACTCTCACCCGTCGCCGATTGAGCGGTGTTCTTGGCGGATAGATTTCCCAACAACATTGCAATAGGTCAGATCTATTCGGAATAGCCAGTATCTGTTATGAGCATTCATGGAATGACGCGGGAAGAGAACCAAATGAACATCGACTCGGCGGCCACTGGCAGAGCGCATCAGAATCTCAGCTTCCCAGCACGGATGACGGTCGAGAAGTATTAATCAACTTCAAGTTGTTGCCCTTATCCCCGATCTGCGTGGGGAAAGAAGCATTTGAATCCCAGAGATGCGAACAGATCGATACAATTAACTTTACAAAGATACGATGAGCGACATTCCTGGTATCTTGTGGTCCGAACTTCATGTACGAAACTCTACCCGCGTTGTGGCAAATATGACATCCAGTATAGTTTTAGCACAACCTTCACTGGGATCCGGACCGCGTGTCGTTGATAATCGGTTTTCAGGGTGACAACCTGTCAATCGTCCAGTGAGGTCGTTCGTCGGAAGACTCCTCGACCCGCAGGTATCGGACTCGATCGTGTAGACGGGATGGCTTCCCAAGCCAAAACTCGATTTCACTGATGCGGGGTCAGCACCAGATGTGCTCCATCGAGGAATTGTATCGTCACCTTGGAAGAACCCTCCAACCACCCCAAAAATCTGGGAGGGGAATCTTTCCCTCTGTGGTCTCGTCGACTCTGTGAAGGTTTCGAAGTCGCTCGAGTCTCTCCTGCAGGTCATGTTCCCCGATGACAGTACTTTGCTTGCTCGCCAGTGCGCCAAGCTGGCTGTCGACAGGGCGACTTTGGAAGTACTTTTCGCTTTCCTCTTTGCTTAGTTTCTCCACTCTGCCAACAATCCTAACCTGCCTCGATATCTCTCGCCAGAAAAAGAGTAAGGCAGCATTGGGGTTCTGGTCAAGCTCCTTAGATTTGCGGGAGGTATAATTGGTGTAAAAAACGAAGCCTCGCTTGTCTAACTGTTTAAAGAGCACCATACGCGAGGAGGGTATACCGGATGGTGTGGCGGTGGACAAAGACATGGATTCTGGTTCACAGACACCGGCTTCGCGGGCTTCATTGAACCAGATGTGGAACTGTTCTAGTGGAGAAGGATGGATATTGTGTGGGGAGATATGTTCTGGGGTGTTATACTGGAGGTGTGAACGAACTTGGATGGTGTCTTTTGTCTCCGCGACGTCTATGGTGGACATGTCCAGGGATGGAGTCGAATGAAATGATAGATCGCGCGCAACGGGAGCAAGGAGACGGGATACTGATTGCGATAAAGATCTAATCGGAATTACTTTGGTCACTTTCCGATAGATCATGCTAGCGCTACTAGCCTCAAACCCCGACCTAGGTTTTCAAACTCAAACGCGTTGGTTTACACTTATAGCCAGTAAGGGTCCTAGTCGGGGTTTAAAAAACTTGAGCTAACGGTCCGCGTGGGCCGACGTAAATAAATCCGAGACCGTAGGGGCCAAAACTTCCTACATATTAATTTCTTCTTGAACCTATTCACCTATAAACCGTAACTGCCATCTGATGGGCTGAAATTGTTTCTTTTTCGCATGCCACGTGATCGCAGACACTATCGACTATTATTGAAAGTCCGACAGATGCCAGTGGCATTTATTCGTAATCCGATTTATAGAGTTCGCACTCCGCTCGCTTTTTCGGAGGCTGCGGATGCGCCGAGGCGGCAACCCTCAGGTGGTCATTTCCAAAACTGGCGCTCCACCCTTTGCCGAGTTTCGGCTCGTCACAGGCGAGCCAACATGTCGAGTTCAACTAAATCACTACACCAAAACCTTCGATATTTGCAGTGCTATCTGTCAAAGCCAAACGAGCAAGAAAGTAACCGCACACGTCGCTTCCTCCCTTCTCCATGGGGCGCTCGCGTTACAAAAAGTATCATTAGCTTCACTACTTTCGTATTATCGTGCTAACTATTATTTCCGTGCTCAAACTGAGGATTGTATACGAAGCAATGCGTGAATGATCGTGTTATGATTGTCGTATACAGTGACATGCACTGTCAAATCTTGTTGAGTAGACGTTGACTCGTGACAAAAGGTCCGTTCTGAGAGATGCGGGAATGGCGTTTGACAACCAGGGTTGCCACGTTATCAAAAATCACCTATGTTTTGGTTGGAAATGACCCCAATGAATCAGGGGGTGTCAGCGATATCAGCGATTCAGCCCGGGTCCCGAGACTACAATACAGTGGTAGCACGAGCCTTTGCTTTGATCTGAAGCAACGTATTGCTCCATGATACAATGAGACATACTTTCCGAGCTTTCCATACCGAATAGATGACACCAGATTTGCCGCATCGCGCAACGCCAACACTGCTGGATTAGATAATATACCCAAGGCACGCGGTGGCACCCTCAGCCAGCGCCGAAGACCATCTGTCGTCCCCAGTGATGCGCGATTCGGGCCATCTCAGGCCGCATTATTTCCTAGGAGCGCGTTTCATCATAACTACAACGGCTCTTGACCAGAACGGAATTTCAGGGGGCAGTCACTTTCTCCGCACCTTGCGATAATGCGCAGAATCAAGAATATACTTCAATGTACAGTCTCTGATTAATGGGTTGACCGAAGGAAGGAGTACGCACTCATTTATAATGTCCGCAGATGCCAAGGTGCCTTACGTTTGATTCTCCGACCCCACGGGAGGCCCCTTCAATCTTGGAGGTTGGCATTGGGCGTCCGAGTTTTGCAATGCTAACGCTACTAGGCAGACGCTCAGTGACTAGCGGTTACGTGTGTTCAAGACAAGTGAAGACATTCAGAAGCGTAGAATGATGAGATATATATGCAAGGGACGGTGGTCTTCTTCTGGTGACCAAATGGAGTGGCTGCGGACAAATGAGTAATTTGTTACCCGCTTGTGAGGTACATTGCGCTGAGCGAGCGCAAATAGCTTCATTTCGCCAAAGAACTTGCTGTTCATGGGGCAAAGGCAGGTAGTGCGGAGAACTATATAAAGTTTGTTAGATTCTTGCTGCGATAAGAGGCTGATAACAATTTGCCGGACTGTATGGGGCTGAGAGAAACATGAAGACGTGCCTGGCCTGGACGCATTCAACGTTCGCAAAATCAACTGGGAGAGGACAGGCATGAGCTGTCGATGCCTACCCTGTCAACAGGCACTCGGGGGCAGATACGCTGTCCACTCATGCCAATGACAATCAGATGTAAAAAAAGTGAGCAGTGTTTCTCGGCATGGTGACGGCATACTGTTTTCTGTTCTCGGAGTTCGAAGCGGCGTTCAGATTCCAAACTGGCAAGATTTGGACACGTGATTGGTTGCATCACGCTTCAGCCGAACAGATCTGAGATGAATACCATCAAGGGTGTACTTGGTTTGTACTTTTAGCCTACGCTCCTCCTTCTGCCCGCAACGCCTCCTCCCCCTCCCTTCCCCTCCGTCTCCGCGTGCAGGGTCATCCCTCACCAACCATGCATTCCATATCCGATCTCACTACCTTCTGCAGGAAGACCTCTGGCGATGTCCCTGCAAAGCTCGTCGTAAGTTCTATCTCTTCTCCACTTCTCCACTCTTGACCCGCTTCGCAGGGTGCATCCACCACCGTCGTCGGATCGAAAATGTATCTGTTTGTGAGCCGCAGGTCCTGCCATCGCGGTTCGCCTTTCTGATTCTTCCTCAGGGTGGCCGTCTCGTCACGGAACGACGCATGGTCTCCGACCTCTATATCTTCGATCTCGACACATTCACTTGGGAGAAAACCACCCCCTTTCCGGAGGATGACGTCCCTGTACCCCGTTACTTTCACAGCACGGAAACATGCAGGTCTCACACTCTTCCCCTCGCATCGTCTACTCATCTCTCGTGTTCAGGGAACAACCAACTTGTCATTTTTGGCGGAATGGGAAACACTCCCAATTCCTCCAACACAGAGGATCTTTGCGTTCTGAACGACATTCGATTTTTTGACTTGTCGACGATGCACTGGCTCCCCGCCTCGTCTACTGGTGGAATCCCTCCAGATGCACCTGCCGAAGCACTTGTGCCGAAGCCTCGATATGCACATCTTTCTTCCGTGACGGCCGACAGGCTATTCATTATTGGCGGTCAAGATCTATCTAACGTGTGGTTGGATGACGTCTACGTCTACGATCTCCTGGGAAAGGCTTGGGTCCAACGGAGGAACTTCCCCCACCATTGTGGCACCTACCGCAGCGTGGCAGTATCTGCCAATCTACGCGTTCGGTTACCTCAGGAGGAGTTGCGTGCCACTGACAATATTGCTATCCTAGGGTCTCCAGGGACTCGCTTCCGTTCAGACAAGTCTTCACCTTCTCAAGAGTTCACTCCCACCGAGTCCCTCATCCATATTCCATATTCCGCTTCTCCAACTGACGACTTTCCAAACGACATCTATCTCTACAGCAACTACAATGTACGCTCCTGGCTTATCTCTGTGAACCTCTGCTCACGACGCACTTCAAGTTCACGGATGTCAAGCGCGAACTGGAAATTTTTTCCCCATTACCAGACACAGACTTCACAGTCACCGATCGTTCCACAGCAATGACCGGAACCTCCTTTCCTCCGGGCCTTCGATTTCCCTCAGGTGCAATCTTGGGAACTCATTTCATCATCGCCGGCACCTATCTCGCTCACACATACCAATCTTACTCGATTTGGGCACTCGACCTGGTCACGATGACTTGGTCACGTATTGATCCAGGAAATGCGGTTGCTTCTGGTTCGTGGTTCCGAGCATGCCTCTGGGCAGAAACCAACAAATTCGTCATATTTGGGAATCGCAATGGAAATCTGGTAGATGACTATAATCGTCGTCTACTCAGCTGGGATCATGTTGCAGTGATTGACCTGGAATCGTTCGGCATTTATCAACCACCGTCACCACGGCTTGATATTCCCATGCAGGAATTTGGTTTGTCTGCGTTGGAGGAAGGGGTTTTGGCAGATTTTGAAGTTGTGTGTGATGATGGGCGCAAGATCAAATGTTCGAGAAAGACTTTGGAGGATAGGTGGCCATGGTTCAAGGACCAACGGGTAAAGTTTCTGGAGCGCGCTCGTCAGGCTGTCGAGACTTTACCGTCCTCTTCCATGGATGTTGGCCTTCCCGACCTCCCTGGAGCACCAGACTCGTCAGAACCTCGACCAGATCCGCGGTTAACGCCGCGCGCTTTCCATCTCTCGGAACCTTACCCAATCACACTGGCGCTACTGCAATATTTTTATTCGCTCGCACTCATCACTCCTCTTCAACATGCTCCCGCGGTCCTGAGTCAATTGTTGATCCTTTCTAATACATATCAGATCGCACACCTGGAAGGCTTAGTGAAGCATGCGATGCACCGGGCTCTATCCAATTCGACCTCTGTCGGAGTTTACGAAGTAGCGACACTCTGTAGTTGTCGAAGTCTTCAGATACGGTACGTTTTCTAAGGTTCGGACATTATGGTATATTTACTCCTTTACATTGGGGTGTAGCGCGCTGAAGACCGTTATGGTAAGGTTTTCGCTGCAGGTTACATGTGTGGTAATGCAGAGCTCATGGTACCCCACAATTATCTAGTCGTATAGCCAGAAAAGGACGGGCCGTTCACGCGCAGATAGCAGGGGTGGCGGCGGGGGTAATCGTGGTCTTGACCCAGGCGATAGCGACCACCAGGGGCGGGGATCAGAGGAGACCCTAGGATCGTCAGCTCGGGCCCGAGGCGCCTCAGACGCCAGGTCGCCGGCCGTCGATCAACAAAGCACTGGGACCAGCATGGGTCACGTTACGAAAAACAGTAAGTAGGATACACATCCATGTCAAGCCGTGGGTAAAACAGTAGAATTCTAACGTTATGGTTGTGTCATGCAGGCGTTCCCACCGGTGATGGAGGCTCATATCAAACTCTACTTGCCGCATCAGTTTCAAGGTCTCAAATAGACGAACATTCGCATAAGGCGACCTTCTCAGAGAACACCTTGAGGCAACCACAAAGCTGGAGGATGTTCAACCACAGCAGGACATTCAGCATCGTCTCCGCACACACGGACTTCGAGCTCTGTGCCGTTGCAGAACTGCTCTCCCCGGCTGTTTCGCATACACGCAGCGTTGCTGAAGAACAAGAGGCTATTGGAGTTGCAGTGGACGACGATTTTGATGATTACTTCGATGCCAGCATCAAGCCTTGTGATCAGCGCGAAAGGAAGGCGTCTATCGCACCTCACCTTTCGGAATGCGAGGAGCCTTTATCCCCTCTACACCCCTCATACTCTCCTGCTAGTTATACCCACACTCCGTCCGAGTCGGAATTCGGATCATCTCCAGAAGACAGCCACTGGCATTCGCATATCTCTTTACATTCTGCCTTCCCCGTTTTTCACCTTCCACGTCGCACTCGGCCACGTAAACAATCCAGTGCCGCCGTGAGTGCAAGCGATTCCGATACTCCATCACTTTCTTCTTCGACTACCTCCGTCAGTTCATCACATTCACGATCATATTCTCCCCCAAGAAGCCCAGCCACTTTGAAAACCCCCGAGGATTACGTTCTACCGTTGCATACCCTCGCCATCATCGAGGAACGGTCCATGGGAGGAGATCGGGTGCCCATCGACCGCCACGTTTCACAAGGCTTTGAGAGCATTGTCTTTGCACCTGTGGAGCTTCCTTCGGGGCAGGACGGACCCGTGCAATCTCTGCCGATCATCGACATCCGGACAAAGAACCGGAACATCGAGAACCTCCGTGTCAACGTGCCACCCTCTTCTACCCCCTTCCCCATCTTGACCCGTTCATCGTCACCCACCTTCGACTATAGCCCGTCCATGGCCACGAGCCGGACTGTGCTGCCCAATCCGCGTCCAAATATGGGCGCGAAGCTTTCCCTGACGCGTATCATTTCCCCCGTTCCTAAAACCTCTAAATATTCTGAATTCGGATCGGAATTGTTGTCGCCGTCGCTGACCGTCAACACCTATGCGTCGAAGCTCTCCAAGAAGAAACACGCAGAGGAGGAGAAGACACGGAAAGCGGAGGCGAAAAGGATGAAGAAGGCTGAAGAAAAGGCCAAGGTTGAGCGGCTGGCTGAAGAGCTCAAAGAACGTCAGCGGCGCAAGGCCCTTGCCAGAGACAGGGTCTCCATCCATTCGACTCGGTCCGCAGGGCGTGGTGGTCGGCGGCACTGGGACGATGATATCGCCATGTACGAAGGACTTGTAAGCGCGATGTAGGGAACTTTTATGTGCTTTCTGTGTTGCTCGATCTACGTCATCCATTGCATTCGTTTATACATATCTTCTGCGTATATATACTTCTCGGTGTTTTGGTAGTTGTTCGACGAGAGCACCTATCATTAATATAGAATTTACATGTATCACGCTAGCTGTACACCGATCTGACCAGGTAGCACATTATAGATGCACCTTCTCGTCCATACAATGACATGTGGAACAGTAGCGGAATAAAAAAAAACACGATGCAGTACCATTGCAGACCCAAAGGTAGAGAAACAGTATTCTTTCAGATCACCCCTATGGTAGAGGTGCATTCGATCTATTGTCAGCACCACTGTCGACCTCCGGAGACGTGACCGTCTCAGCACTAGATGAAGTCTGAACAGCCTCCTCAGCGTTGTGGACACGAGTGACTGGATCAAGTTGATTGTGTCGCATCTCTGTCTCGTGGACCATTTCCCTTCCAGGAAGACCAACAGATGACCCGGATACTTGTGCCAGTCGGGTTGCCGAAGCCGAAACCAGGTGGTTGTCTGACATGCACGACAAATTTGTCAGGTCATTCAAGT
Organism: Boletus pseudo-olivaceus; assembly: GCA_038092955.1. Classification (NCBI taxonomy): domain Eukaryota; kingdom Fungi; phylum Basidiomycota; class Agaricomycetes; order Boletales; family Boletaceae; genus Boletus; species Boletus pseudo-olivaceus. The sequence goes on from JBBPRI010000051.1 coordinate 48,886, forward strand.
CATGGAGGGTTACGACGAACGACAACTCACACTCCTTGGCATGCGCTGGAATGAAGGAATGTCAACGTCACTTCAAGGCCTGAGATATCGCTAGGATGGACATAACGTACCAAGGTCTTTCTGTCGACTACACGACCCGCCTTGCTCACAATCAGGGCGGTTCGCAATGGCTGCATCCAAGTGACCCTTTTGACGTTCGCGGATCCACCATTCCCTCAAACCCCAGAGCAATATTTCCGTTGCACATGGCCTACAAATGCGAGTTCTCGAGGCATTAGGGTTATCATCGATTCCCGCTGCGACATTATGCATGTCCACAAAAAGGTCCAATTCAATTAGGGGTCGGAACCCATTAGGTTGTGATTGTAGGTGCTGCACGATCTACAGGCGAGTCAGTGGTTCAGGAACTTTAGGGACAAGCATGTGAACTCACGTCGCGATATATTTGTCTTGGGGTGATCTGTCCTTTAGTCAAGTAATCCAACATGATCTCAACCTCCACAGTGTTGTTTTCAAAACACTCATAGACCTCGGAAGATTGAATGAGGTCACCAATGTCGGTCATGTTGTGAGGATGCTGGGCAACTAAAGGTGACGCAGTGCATCTGCCCTGGACGGTGACTCCACAGAACGACACTTGGCAAAAGTCACATTTCGTCGTGATAGGGGCTCCAAGGGCAAGCAGCATCTCACTAGTAGGACAGCCATAAGCGATGTTGGAGGATAAAACACGGAAATTTCATACCAGTTCCCACAATATGCATGTCCGGGGGGCGCACCATCGTCGAGATGCCAAGCCTGTTCGGAGTCGACTGAAAAGTCTACAATCGGCTGTGGACATCTCCATCCATACGGGTTATCTGGCCCACAATGCGGGCAAGGACGGGCATAGTCTGAGTTCTGGTTGAGATTTGGTTCTGGAGATGCCTCTCGGGGAGTTGGAATCTGGCAGAATGCTTGAGACATGACCGTATAGACATAAATTACCGTGCGCACCCTCATCGATGAACCAACCTTATATATTTCATCCGCCTGCATTCGCTCCCGTTCGGTACGCGACCTGGAAGGTTCCGCGCGTAGCAGCACATCGACGATCGTCTGAAGAGGGCGGGATGGCGTAACGAAGCTCGAGATCCCTCTACAGGCGGGACAGTTCGTGCCACCGTTCTGTAGATCAGTCAAGTTAGCACCTGTGTCGCCCAAAAATACCATCCTCAACTCGTGAAACAACACAAGAACGCGTCTGGCGAAACCAAACTAGCTTATGATAGCGTAGTCGGGGCCGTTTCGTAGCACTGAGCGCCGACGGTCTAAGGGAAACTCACTTTGATCCAGAGCACACAGCAGCTGCAACCTCGTTAGTATCTGATCACGCTAAACACATCAACCAAAAGAATACCTTCCGCAAAAGAAATGCTGACACGGCGACACGGCAACAGGTCGGTAGACGAGTTCGGCGCAGCAGCCGCATTGAAGTTCCTGAGCGAGATCATTGACGAGGGCGTCATATTTAGACGTAGATGCAATGGGTATTTGCACCGTATCTTCTGATGAGTCCTCCCTGAACCTCTTCCTCGTGATCTCGTCGCCAGCACCCTCGAAGGAGGGGGACGGTGGTCGCTTCAGCATTGAGCTGGACAGGTGGTCGCCGAGAACGAGCGAAGGTGTTGTATCTGATGGAGTATGGGTTGAATGACGAGGGCGAATATCTTCCATGGATCGCCAAAGACTTATCACGCAGGTCGACGTCAATGTAGAGAACGACGCGCATTTCTGGCTTAAGTACGTCCGTGACTATAGTGGCCAGCCACATCATTCCCTTATTAGGAAAAATCGGGAATGGTAATAGTGCAACATGAGCAGCTAGGTAAGACATTCCAAGTTCCACAGTGAAATGGTATCGACGCAAACGTGATCATCAGCTCAAGACCACAATATCCGAAGGGCTCGGTGGCGGGAGGGGGCGACCAGCTTTCCTACAAGCCACAGCGAGTTGTTCGCGGATGACCTGCGACCGGCGTCTTTGCTCTAGATAACGACTCAGCGCTGATCCAGAATATGGTTAGAGGACTAACCAGAACACGGCCACAAGGCACCCAGGTAGTCGATAGGTTCAAAAAGGGTGGTACCCACGTCGAGGGCAAGAGTCAACGAATTGTTGCATTCCCAAAGAGACAATGCCCTGTTCCGGCCGCAGATCAGTGACGTGACGTATAGCTTCCTAGCATCACACTACCTGCTGATCTGGCTCATGAACCAGAATGCAAAGAAAGGTCGGTGCACCAACGTATGCGATCCATTCCCTGTCACGGCCGCCAGTGATTGGACGACACGCTGGGCGACATTAGCTTGGTGCGTGACTGAAGCGATGTGTTAGTTGCCGTTGTGTGGATCGAGACAAGACCGACGTACGCCAATCATTTGCTTTCTTATAGAAAAGGTGATTAACGTCACTAGAAGCGGTTAAGTCGCGTTTCTAACCAATGAAACAGGGAAGCACTTACGCAGTAGCAAGCGGTATATATCGTTGGAATTCATGCGTCACAATCAACCGTACACTGTGAGACAATTAGTCGCATTCGCCACAAGAAACGACTCGCTTACTTGAATAAATACTCACGTCCCTGGAATAGGAACGTTCTCTCGAGGTCACATCCATGTGAGTTGAGCGCTTTCTCAAGTACATCTGCTTCGAGCCATGCGCCCAGTCCAAAGCGTGCCATCTCGGCTTCCGATACGCTGGGATTGTGACGCATTCTCAGACAACTGTGCCAAAGTAGCATGGTCCTGTAATTGAGTGACCAGATGGTGTCTTTTCCAGAGTAACCATCGGAGGAGCGCATTGCCTCGCCGGGAAAGAGTAGCGCAAACTATGTGCCTGTGTGTCAGTAGAGCCACACGGACGAGGAGGTGTGCGTACATTGGCGGGTTCTAGGATGAAGAGGTCAGAAGGTGTTCGGCTTGCCGATGTGACATATGACGTGTGGCCAGCTGCGAGTACCAACGTGCTCCAACAAAGCCTCCGGCAAATCTCTTTTCTGATCTCGGCTTCTGACCAAGAGCTATCCCAGGCCGGGGAAGATAGCCAGAGGGGGGTGTACTCATGAGCTGCCGCCGAGCGTTGTCCCAGCGATCGGGAGGTACAAGAACAGCCTTGCCACGGGTGCGGGGAGTACGTGCTGTCTATTCCGTCATTGAGTGATAAATTAGTTGACCAAGATTGTGACGCAGACGTGACCGAGGGAACAGAACGTGGAGAAAATCTAGTGGAAGCCGGATCCTCCATGTCGACCAAGGTCAGAGAAAGCGTTCTGATGATAGTGTCGAGCATGACCAGACCAGACGAAGACCGCTCGCTAGTGTGATTAGGATGCGCACAGACTTCGAACAAAGCTAGTAGCTTTTGGACGGTCAGATAAACGACAAACCAAAGGGACCTGCTTACCCAAGCTGCCTGTGCTAGTTCTTCGTCGATCCAACGAGCGTTCAGACTGGCCTCGAGGGCACCTTGGGCGATGTCCCGGAGACGCATCGCTCTTCGGCGACCTTCTTTGCCAAAGCCGGCCTCGGAAGACTGAAAAAAGGTGGCGATGGCAAGCGCGGCAGGCAAAAAACTAGGTTGCATGTGGACCCGCCTTTCTGGATCGAAGTAAATAGAGAAAAAACGGGGGACATGGATGAAGGAAAACCAATAATTTGAAGAACGGAGAAGAAAACGTAAGTCGCTGGTTATCTGGTTTGCCGCTTGTTGTCGTTTCGACATGGGTATGGGTAGGGATGGAACAGAAGAGTAGTACATGGAAAGGAGGGAATCCCACCAAGTTTGACGAGCAAAGTCGAGGGAAGGCTCAGAAGTAATATTTGGAGAGTCTTCAGAGGTGTCGGTGTCGTGGTCTTCGTACGGGGATATGAACGCACGAACCACGGTTGGGGTAACAAGAGAGTTCACTGGGGGATGGAGGTCTAGATGGGAAGTAAAGCTGAGTATATTGTGTAGACCCTTTGGTCACAACTGATATGAGAACGTCAACGACGAGCGAGTGATCAAGTCAATACCTGACTGCTCGTCATGTGGTATAATGTGCCGTCCGGGAAGACCGAAAGTGGATCAGATATGGCGGATCCTGAGCCAGTGAGTGAAGAGCCTGAACGCGAGGGTGGTGGGGAAGTTGCCGGAGTGGGGCGAAATGGGGGCATATCGGCTAATTGTGGGTCGAGGACGAGAGAAGGCTGTCTGAGTGGAGTGAGAGGATCGGGAGATGTGGGGAGTGGACGGTACTGAGATTGTGGGGGCGGGGACGCGGTGTCGTGTCTCTTTCGACGGCGATGACGGGATGCGACTGCGTCTGCATCACTCTCCTGACGTGCCTCGCGTGCCATGCGCTGGCGTGCACCAGGAGTCTTGTCTGGGCCTCTCCGCTTTGGGGCGGCGTCATAGACGCAGGGGTCGCTCGGCTTCGCGCGACGTGCGCAGTTATGGCAGGTGGGCTTGGCACCATCGCAGCGTATTTTGCGCGTTCGGCTAGGATGGATGTGGGTGAATAAATGGGGGGAAGGGAAAGAAGGGAGGTCATACCATTGCAGACAAGCGACGTATACCCGTGCGCGGGGTTTTCCCTGTGTGGTGAGGGGCTGGTCTGGAGCGAGTTCGATGTGGGGTTTCTCTCTGCGGGATTTCTTGTTGCGAGAGGGCTGGAGATGGACGGAAGTGGAGGAAGGGGAGTGGGAATAGGGAGGGGAGGGGGAGGGGGAAGGGGAAGGGGAGAGTGGGCGGAGTGGGGCGGGCAGGTCGACGGCGAGGGGTGGGTTGAGCTGCGAGATATCGGGTCGCTGGTGGGTGCGCTTGTCGTGCGAGGTAATGCCCGGGAGGGACATGCTCGCGATGGACGGGAGTCGGATCGAATACGCCATCGAAATGAAGATGTTGATGTCTATTTGATGGATTTCGGTGGGAATGTCATTCACATTGACACCGACGATGACGACGACGACGACAATCGCCCCCTCGGTGTGGGTCATCCCAAGTGTGCCCCTTCCGCGTCCAGCTTTGCTTCGCGCAAAGTGGTCAGATGTTCTTTCCCCACCCTCCCGACGACGACAATCGCGGCCTAATCTCTATACCTGACGCGATGTACTTCAGCCCTACTTCACACCCGAGGTCAGATGCCCTTCCCCACCCCCTGATCTCTCCGCAGACACTTTGGGTGCTTCTGCACCATAAAATGTACCCATGCGCCCCCCCGTCCCAATCATAGACCCACCAATGCACCCATTCGTGCTTCGTCTCGTTCTCCTTTCCGCTCTCGGGGCCGCTGCTATACCCACCAACGCCCCTCCTCTCCCCCGCGCCCCCCGCGCCCAGGTACCATCCGTCACCGCCATGACCTCCGTTCAGCTCTCCACTCTCGCCCCTTACACCGAGTTTGCCAGGGCTGCCTACTGCTCTCCTTCCATCGTCCAGGGCTGGGCTTGTGGTCGTATGTCTCTTGTCTCTAGAAAACCCATTCGTCTCACCCCCTCCCAGAAGCTTGCCAAGCTGTCCCGGGCTTCCAGGTCTCTCTCACCGGTGGTGACGGTAACACCATACAATATTGTACACCGATTTTCCTTCTCTTCTCTCCCCTGTCCTTTTCTCACCATCCCTCTTCAGACTATGTCGGTTATTGGCCCTCCTCCAACTCCGTCGTCGTCGCCCACCAGGGCACTGATCCCATCCAACTGTAACCATTTCTTTACATTCTTAGGTTTCCACTCGTTTACCCTCTCATAGCCTCTCCGACCTCACCGATGTCGACATCGTCATGGAAAACCTCGACTCGACTCTCTTTCCCGGCGTAGACACTAGTGTCCAGGTCCACAGCGGCTTTTCCAACGAACATGCCAAGACTGCCCCGATCATTCTCAGCGAAGTCAAGTCCCTCATATCTCAGTATGGTGCGACATCCGTCGCTCTGGTATGCACCTCTCTCTCTCTCTCACCTACGTCTTGTATTGATTTTTGATAGGTTGGTCACTCCCTCGGAGGAGCGCTCGCAGAACTTGACTGCATGTTCATGGCCCTCAATTTACCATCCAACATTGCCATCAAAGGCGTCACCTACGGCACTCCTCGCGTTGGAAACCCTGCATGGGCCGCACTCTTCGATGCGAACGTTCGTATTTCATCATTCCCATCTCAGAGCAAATCAACATTTATCCTCTCTACAGATCTCTGACTTTCAGCGGATAAATAACGAAAAAGATGTTATTCCCATCGTCCCTGGCCGCTTCTTGGGATTCTCACATGTCATGGGTGAGATTCATATCATTCATCCCAACGACGCAGTCGAATGTCCGGGTAGGCACAGCAGCTCATGTTTATCTACCGCTGTCCGGTAACACTTATTCAGGCAACGACGATGCGACGGACGCTCAATGCACCATCAAGACAGTACCCAACATCTTTGATGGTGATATCCTCAACCACTTGGGCCCCTACCAGGGGATCTACATAGGCACAATTTACTGCACATAAATAGCAATTCAGGGCCAAAGTCGAACTTGGGTTCCATTATTTTTATCGTGAGTAGCATCGTGCTAGTTAGAGCACAATGTTGTCTATTTCTGCGGTCATGCGCGGTCCGAGTTTGAGTCTCGCGACGCGCAATGATCCCGCCGTGTCAACACACCTCGTGGATGCGCCGCCGAATTAGTGCACCAGAGCAAGGTAGAAAAGTGGCACATGCGGTCCATCAACCATGACGCCCAACAATGGAACACAGGACAACGGTATCCACACTGCCCATGTTTATGTGCTGGCTCATCATACGCACCCAGCTGCGGTTCTAGTTTCGTCACGGAAACATGTATGCCGGCGAGACGCACGAGGAGCGTGCTCTCGGACCTCGTCCAGCTGAGCATGGTATCGATCCTGATGGGAACTAACATGACAAGAATAGAGCCATATAGTGCCAGTCGGTGGTTCCAGGTGACAGACACATCGGAAACTGGGAAAAACAATTTGTATTACGGAGTAACCCCGTGGACGCGGTGATTTTTTCAGAACCAAGCGGGGAATGCAATGTTACCGGTTTTTTTGCAACGCTGAAACAGGTCATGTCGTCGACCGCGATCCGATTTTGGTCCGATGGTGCAGGACAAGTATGTTAGACCCAAACTGCTCTTTACCATCTTTAGGAAACGGTGTGACATTCAGCGAGATCTAATGAAGCAATGCGCTCTACTTGGTACGCATGATGCGTAGCTTGTGAGGTTTGTACATAAAATTCTCCGAGTAGTTTTTTGGGGGAATCCTCTTTACAGTCTCCGGTTGGCTGCGCGAGGAAAATCTGTGACCATAAATACACAAAAGTGATACTTGAAACTTACACGTAGTAGTCCCACCCTAGGATCGAACAATGCGACATCAGTGAAAGAAACACGGGAATAAAAGTTTACCTACCTTGCTTCTCAGCAAAATGAACAGCATCCTTCTTGCTCTTGAACGAGAGGCGTGTGCCTTGCATGTAATCCGCGCTAACGTAGGAGTTGGTAAGGTGTCCGAGGTTCACATAATAACTACTCACGAACTAGCCCAACCCATCAACGGGTTCTCCCAACGACCAGCACCCTGGAGGGTATCCCAGTCGATGCGCCAACGTTCCGATTTTCCAGAGCCACTTTGCATGGTGTTGCGCGTAGGCTGGTAGATGCGTACCGCGCGATGACGAAGCTCAGCTATGGGAGTGAATGGGTGTGCCAATTCCATTACAGCGACGACTGAGATTCATACCAGGTGCACCGCTAACTACATCGGCGGTGAAAACCTCGCCATGGACGGGTTCCGCAATCTGTGTGCTCTCCGATTTCTCGGGTGCGACTTGCGTTTGGGTGGGCGCGTCTGTTGCGAGGCCACGAGCATACGCCAACGCATTCAAAGTTGGTCGCGCACGGCAAGCACGAATGAGAGACATTGTTCTCGATGGAAGAGTACTAGTACTTGTCATTTCAACTTTCAACCACTGAATCCGGTCTACACCGTGGTGGCTGTGCTGCATGACACGTACTCTCACAAAGTTATTACTGTAACGCTGGCCCGCTCTATTTACGCGACGCACCTGATCATGTCGAATGTTCTCGATACAAAAGATAGCGTATTAATACTAATCCGTATTCCCTCGAGCAGGATATCATCCTAATCCCATCCTGTTCTTTACAATGGAGGGTGCTGCACGGCAACCCAGGGTAGTCATCATTGGTGCTGGGTGAGTCGTCGTGCTGCCCGCATATCATATGCTCATTTGTACTCGAGCGTTGGAGGTCTGTCCTTTGCTATCGCACTCAAGTCCCGGTTGGGTTTCCGAAACTTCACTGCAAGTATCGTCCCATTGCCTCGATGCAAGAATTCGCTCACCGTCAATCCCAGATATATGAAAAGGCACGCGAAGTAGGCGGCTGCTGGAGGGTGAGTACCCGTGACATGTCATCAGTAGATCTCTGACAATCTTGCAGGCCAATACATATCCTGTATGCGCCACAATTCGTTTGGAAATCCTCTATTCACCATTCCTAGGGCTGCTCTTCTGATGTGGAGATACACTTGTATAGCCTCTCGTCCGACCTCAATCCCTACTGGAATAGATCTCACGGTCTCCAACCCGAAATTCAAGATTATTGGATTGGCCTTGCAAAGAAATATGCACTGTACCCTCACCTTGTCTTCAACACCAAAGTGGTCTCGGCCGAGTGGAGCGATGTTCACGGTCGCTACAAGATCATTGCCGAAGACGTTCTGACAGGGGAGAAAACTACTGACACCGCACAGATTGTCATTTCAGCGCTAGGAATCCTGGAGATACCGAAGATACCGTATGAAATACAAGGCATCGAAACCTTCAAGGGAATCTCATTTCATTCAGCGACGTGGCCTCAGGGACTGGATCTCCGCCACAAACGTGTGGCCGTCATCGGTAACGCGTCTTCTGGGTACTTGGCGAGGTAGCAGGTTTCTGGTCAACATATTGACATCTTTCCTAGCGCCCAATTCGTCCCTAGCCTTGCGGCAGATCCGAGTGTTCACGTTGTTAATTTCATTCGAACTCCTGTGTGGTTCAACACGCGAGTGAGTTTCTCGGTCTCCAGCTAATCTTGCAGCTACTTCACGATTTCAGCCTCATATACCGTATTCCGATATGGCGAAGTGGATATTCGCTAACATACCGCTTGTGATGAGGTTTCACCGCGCATGCATCTTCTTCAAGGTGCCTGGGACTGTCCTTTCGTCTAGAATACTTATATATGCCATCCATAGTTTGACTGGCCCTTACTGAGACCTCAGAGTACGGCAGCCCGTGAGAGACACCGTCGGGTACGCTTTCCGTATTGCGTGACATGTGTAGAACATTGACGCCTTGCAGGCTTTACGACAATACATACTAGACAGTACGCCAAGCAAGTATCACGACTACCTGATACCCGCGCATCGTGAGTTCAGTCTGCGTTCCCAACACATTGATTCTCAATTTCCTCTTAGCTCCTGGGTGCAAACGAACAGGTGGCCAATTTTACCCTCGAGTTGATCACCTTGTTCATACCTCTCTGTTCGGCAGTGGCCGATAGCGGTTACCTCAAAAGCCTGAGTCTACCGAACGTTGTCCTCAACTTTGATGGGATCGTACAGATAGTGGAGAATGGCATCCTGACGAAGAAAGGTAAGACATTTCGTTTCCTGGGTGTGCTGCGAAATGTGATGTCTTTCCTTGCACAGGCGAAGTACTACCATTCGATATTATCGTCTATGCGACGGGATTCATAGGGGTCATTCATTCCGTGCGCTTCCAAGTTTGGTTTGCTGACAGTTATCGTGCATCAGGACCAGTACCCCGTGCACGTGAAAGGATTAAATGGAACGACTGTCCAAGGATATTACGATGCCCATGGAGGTCCCACTGGCTATTATGGTACTACGATTCCCGACATCCCGAATTTCTACATGTTAGCGGGTGCGTCACATGTGAAACACCAATCATATCGCTCACTACACTCGTCAACGTAGGTCCCGGCACGGGCACACCAACGTCCACGCTCTTCGTGGAAGAAGTCCAGGTGCGTGACGACTGCTCGTGCCGTCATGACATTCACACTCACGGTCCAACAGGTCTCCTATTCTTTGCAGCTCGTCAAACCAGTCCTTGACGGCTTGGTATCGACCTTTACTGTCAAGGCGGATGCCACGGACGCGTACAACGCCAAGATCCAAGAACGACTTTCGCGCTCCGTGCACGCGCAGTGTTACTCCTGGCAACGCACAGGCAGGACTGGCAAGATTTTCAATCCATTCCCTTGGGCAGTTACCCTCTGGTGGTGGTGGCTTCGCCGGCCGAATTGGGCGCACTACACCGCAACAGATGGAAATAAGTGGATGAGAAAACGGACGATGGAGAAGATGTTTAGCGCGTTGAAGGCGTCTGCATTCGTGCTCCTGTCTCTTGGGTACGCGCGTCGATCAGCGTTGCTTCCGTTGTACGAATGGGTAAGTTTTCCTTGTTGGTCCCGTCGGCGATCGCTCATGGTCTCGGAAGCTTAGGGGGTACCGAAAAGCGATTATCTAAGCCTGCATTTTCTTTCTCTATCACAAATGAAATTGACCCTCCAGCGGTATGTAGCTGCGCGTATTAGATTCAGTAAATCTTGTGGAGATGCTGGAAGTTTCGAGGCTTCGCTCCGGAAATTCCAGGAAGACGATGTCAAAGGTCTGGGGGCGGTGGGGTATGTATGGACTACATGTGCAACTATGCGACATAAATTACAATGATATTTCGTTCACGAAAGCGCGAGTCCGTCAGCAGATACTATTGCTAAAGGAGTGGATATGTCAAATCCAATAATCCTGCTCACTGGACGCAGCATTATGACAGGATTGTTCTTGACGGCCACTTCTTCTGTCGCGCCGTCCATCTCTGAATCATCCTCCTCTGCGTCGCTATCAGACTCCCTGCCAGCGTGTTTCGGGCCTAGCATGCTGACAACACGACTGATGTGAGCCTCGGATTGCTTGAAAAATGGAGGTGCGCGGAGGGAGACAGCGGCGTCACATATCGCCTTGATCACATCGTGATCGAGCTCGATATTGAATAGGTCGAGAATGTATCGTCGCACAGGGAGACGATAACGCTGCGTAGAGATGATATGGAGGGCCCTGAAGAACACTGTCGGAGATGTGAACGCGGAGCGGTACTCGGGCCGTGATTTCATTCTGATACGCTGAGGTGAGTCAGGGATGACTTTGTTCACTGCAAGGGCTGACCTTGCCAGAGAGCGTGAGGCAGCATTTGCAATCACGGTGTTGCTCAAATTGTCAATCGCAGTGATCACTTCGAGTTCCGTCTGCACAGTAGGTGGAAGTAGGCGAATGTCTGCATCACTCTTGGCTTCAACTGGTTCCCAATTGGGGAGCTTGAGCAAAGTTATGAGTGACAGTCTCGTATACCCACGCGATCCATACCGAGGTGAATCGGTCCAAATCCACTGGTACACACAGCCCAGTGGGAAGGCCGAGCGGTGACAGAGTGGCCTCCCATCTGTAGTCGTCCAATATCTCGACTCCTTGTGTCGTCGATGAGATCAATCCCAAGACGAAGAAACATGTTCTAGGAGTTGACTCAGTGCCTTTTCGGGGTTTGTGTTCTTTCGGCTCACCCTCGTACGGAAGGTATGAGAGAGTGCTCTGCTATGTCAAGAATCGACGGAATGATCTCTTCCTCCTCGAGAAATGGCAAGCCACCTTCAGTGGCGCCTACATTACCCTGCACATATCAGTGAACCAAGGGATCACCGCAAAAAATACGTAGAATAACTCACCACTGCCCAAAGAATGCTCTTTAGCTTCAGGATGAGTTCGAGATCTTCGCTCTCAAGACCATGCTGCCGAATAAAATGAGAAAACTCTGCAAAGTGCCCCTTTTCACTCAAGACTTGACAACCAAGTTCGGTCTTGGACATCTCCCCGTAAAAATGAGGTGGGACGACTCCATCGAAGGCTCTGTGTAGCGTTGATTAGAGCTAGAGCTGGAACGAAAATACAATACTCGCAGAACGTCTTCGTCATCCTCCGCAGCTTCGGAGCTGAATACCTTAGCCAAGAAGATCTCCACTTGGACTACATAATAAGTGTTCCGTTCCTTATATACTGGTGGTTAGCTAAAGTTCGAACAAGGACACCGTTCTTACATGGAACCACATGTCCATCTCTCTGTCAATATAGCCAGCGTTGTATAGATACCGAAAACCCATTGGAGTCGACATGAATCTAGTAGCGTGATGTCAGTTAAGTGAATGCAGAGTGTCGCGTTTAGAACTGACTTCAGCAACAAGGGATGACCTATTTCACCAAGGTGGTCCATCGTCGGTTGCATCTCCACAACAAGCTGGAGCACCTCCATAGCGTCGCACGCCTCTTCCAGGAATTGAATGGCCATCTCACATACTTCCGGGGAAGGATCATAGAGTTGCGTCAGGAGAAGCCGTAAACTCCATGAGACAGGACTAAGCGAATTGCGGATGAGCTCGCCGAGATGATTCGTTGCACATAGTCGAACGTGAATGTCTTCGGAAGTCAGAGCTTTCGAGAGCACCACACGAGGGTGCCCGTCACTATATATTCGTTATGTTTGAGTGTGCATGAAAACAAAAGGCGTATGAGTACGTACATGGCATAGTCTAGGTTCGTGATCACCGCGGTTATGAGATCTTCACGATTCCGGAGCTCGCTAAGATGATAGAAAGCAGTAAATATCTTCGACTTCTCCATGAGACTGTGGATTGTGTTAGCAACAATGACATGTAAATTTCCCTGACATACTCGAGTCCTTCTGGATGCTTGCTGAGAGTACCAAGTATTTCAAAGTAGCCGTGGGTCAGGGTGTCCGATATGCGCGCTTTAGAGAAAATCGGGTCAGATTCGGGAGTGCCATTGAACTATCATTCGGGGTCAGCGCGGCAAACTTTTCAAAATTGGCACACGCACTGGATCGAGTTGGGCAAAACTCTTCACGATCTGATTAAGAAAATCATCTTCCGTCATGAGAAAGCGAACCCCGTCTGGGCTCGCAAGAAGAGTCGTGAGGAGATTGCATCCCAATCGCACCCATCGGAAATTAGGCTGTCAAGCAACCCTGGTGGGTTAGCAGAGAACGAGAAACCTCACGCTGAACTCACCTGTTTACGCGGAAGATCTGAGAAACGATGTGAAAATGGGTGAAAAAATGACATGAGGCGACGCATAAAACGCGAAACTTTGATAGCTTCCTCCAGCCGTTTGGGATTTAGGAGCGGTCCGTCAATTAATTCTTGGAGTATGTCAAAGTTCCACTTCGTATTGTCTTTCGTGAGCATGACCTAGAAGATGCTCTTACAAAACTGAACCTGACATTGATACACGAAGTCATTCACCTGAGTCTCAAGCAAGCATGATTGGAATGTTTTGTCGTCCATTTGCATGCTTATCTTGATCTTACTCTGCTCCACTTGACGTTGTCCTCGACGGACGGCGTCCTCTGCAGAATTGGCTCTGAACAAGAACATCGTTACGATGAAAGGTGTATGAGATCAAAGCGAGGCTAACCTCGGTCTCGTACCCTTGACATTAGGTTGCAACCTTGCACGATTACGGTTAAAACTATCAATCGCGGATATTGCTGACGTTCCAATAATCCTATGTTCCCCACGATTGTAATCCGATGCAAGATTAAAGACGCGGGGAACAGCCTGTATATTTGCCGCAGTGGCTAATGGCAAAACTCTATTCGCCATTTGCATGACCTCCGCCATGAGTAGAGTGGCCTTCCGCGCCAGGCTGGACCCAATGGTGCTCTCCTCTAGCATGCAAGTTAGTGCCTAATGACAGCATCAGGATGGGACTCTTTCAAAGGGAGTGAAGTGTCATTACATCTAGTAAACCTGTATTAGTGAAGACTAGAATTAGGAGAGCAATATATTGGTCAGTCAGTTTCAGCGTTCCGGGCGGTCGCTCAGGCGATTTGTTTTCACCAATGCGCCCAGGCAAATTCCGTGGTTTACGGTACACTACGAAGCGTGACCTTGAGTTCCACGGGATGATAGGGTCTGGTTACTTACTCGTCAAACGACGTCCATCGATGAAGGTCTTGTACCATTCGGGGGCTTTGATGTTAAGAAGATCAAAGAACATATCGAGAATAATTTCCTACATGTCCGTGAGTACTCGGGCTCCCAAAGAGAATATCGATGTACCCTTGTGTCAAGGGAAGGTATGCGCAGCGTGTTAACGATGGATTTGATCGCTCTCTGCTCCTCCATGCAGAAATACATCAGCCCTAGCGTACTGTCAGCTGTGAGAAGAACAAACATTTGTAGTACCGACCACTCCAAGTCCGCAGCATAAGTTCTATGACTTTTGTGCAACTTCTCATGCGTTCCGCGTGATCAGGACCTCGTCCGTAGGCATCGGTCACTGCCAAGAGTGCAATCTTGGGGAATTATTTATGAGGAACAAACCCCAGAGCTTTGCAACATACCTCGACATCGATACCCGGTCGCAAGTAAGCACGAGTGCGTGGGGAGTCGATAATGTGAAGGAAAGTAGCTGCGAGGATGGGTCCGATCTCAACTGGGCCCTCGCCAAGAGCGTGGAGGAGGAACCGGATACCGCCTGTCCTTGCAACCAGATCGATATCAAGCAAACCTAACGTCGAGGATGCAGTCAGGACGTGACAACAACTTACTTACGATCCTGACGAACTCATCTCGACCAATGTTTGGACGCATATTTGCCTAAATGGATCCTCTGCGTGCTCAGCGACGGCAACGAATGCTCGCATTATGGGCTCGGACAATGGAATCGAAGTTGATCCAGTGTTTCCCCGTCTTTCACGCTTTTCGGATACGATATCAACCACAGAACGGATAAGCTTGATGACTTGTTCCCTCTCAACAGCATGTTTGTTGTCGTGTGCCAGCGACCTAGAGAAAGTTTACATACGGTTCTGAGCCAAAGTGAACACCACTACTTTACTATGAACCATTCCAAAGGTTGACGATGCAACTCTTCCACCGAGGCGGAATCGACCAATGAGTGGCGGATAAGCCTGTACGCCGCTGCGCGACAGTGCTTTGAGGATCTGTCTGAGAGGGATGATGTTACACTTACACATTTTGTGAGCTGGCACATCATGAAGGCAGGCAAAATGGGACTAACGCTTGGACTAGCTCGGATACACTTAACTCGTAACGAACGCGAAGGTTGCGTTGGAGCAGATTGACGAGTTTATTCATGATGTCAATACGTGCTTTGTCGAGTTCAGAGCCTGTGGGGCCAGTCGAAGCGCTCGATGATGACACCATCGCTGGGTTAGGTGGGCTTGGGCGAGAAGTAGCGGCGAGTGACTTGAGATAAGAGTTCGCCTGGTTCAACGCAGTACGGAAGTCGTCTAATAGAGCTGTTGAACGGGGCCAACACAATCATCATCGAGGAATGATTACCTCGATCTCTATCGTCGCTGTCTGCTCTGAAGCGGACGGTGGACGGTGGAGCTTGTCCGGCGAACTTGCGCTTGGCTATGGGTCCAACGCCATTCCTTCTCCGTTTGCCACGCGAAGTTTCTTGGAGGAGTCGAGTGGGCATTGAGAAAGGATACATGATTGAAGTTGTTCTCACCTTGCTCGATTCTCCTGGTGAGTATCTCTATCTCGTTTGTAGCCATCTCTAGTTCTGACTCTACTTGTATTCGCATAGTGTCCTTATGAAATCAAATTTAGCGCAATTCTGTGTGACACATGACCAGCCCCTACGGTGATGGGGAGTTTGAGGAATTTCTCTGCTCCTTCCTTGATGCGGTTCTCCCTCTCCAGGAGAGCTGTGAGCGCTCCGAGCTGCAGTCGCGTTCGTAACACCTTCTTTGCTGCACGGTGTATATATGCGCACCTGATCATCAGATGGTCTGTTCGAGTTCTCTGTGTCGGGTGACGCGCTGTTGGACGTCAAGCCAGTTGACTGGGAAGAGAAGGAGATATTGGACTGATGAGCAGGCGCAACTCCCGACGAGTCATGAACGTCATTGTTCGCTGGCATGGGGTGGTTGGAACACAAAGAATCTGTTGGATTGGCGTAGCA
Organism: Boletus pseudo-olivaceus; assembly: GCA_038092955.1. Taxonomy (NCBI): domain Eukaryota; kingdom Fungi; phylum Basidiomycota; class Agaricomycetes; order Boletales; family Boletaceae; genus Boletus; species Boletus pseudo-olivaceus. The sequence continues at coordinate 65,012 of JBBPRI010000051.1, forward strand.
CGCGGTTGCTTGGGCAGTCACGAAAGGGGTAAATTACGTAACATCGGTAAGATCCGTGAAACTGCTGAAACAAGGTTCAAGCCACAATCTGCCAGTTCCCCGATACACCATCCAACGCACAACGCGCTCCACAAGTTCCTCAAGATGGGTACGTCCGACTCCGCCATCCCGCTAGTGTGCCTCTATGACCATCTATCCCTCCAGTTCGCTACGCCGCCGCCGCCCTCGCCACTAACCCCGAAAAAAGTCCGTTTTCCGTACAACTCACCATGTCGATCTGACCTTATCATTTCACATTATTACAGCCGCCCGCGCCCGCGGCGAGTACCTGCGCACACACTTCAAGAACATGCGTGAGGTTGCCGCTGCCCTCTCAGGTGCGCTCAAGATTAAACGAGCATTATCCACCGAAACTAAGCGGATCTGACAGGCTTTAAATTGACCAAGGCATACGCTTACCTCGGCGATGTCGTGGAACACCAACAAGTTATTCCTTTCCGTCGTTACTCGGGTGGTGTCGGTCGTGCTAGCCAGGCCAAACAATTCAAGACGACCCAAGGCGAGTTTCGTGGACGGAAGGAAATCACAGCTTAATGAGAGACCTAACATCACTACCACAGGTCGCTGGCCCGAAAAATCCGTCAAATTCATCACCCGCCTCTTGAAGAATGCTGAGGCCAATGCTGATGCGAAGAGCTTGGAACTCGAAGAACTTGTCATCAAAAGCATCGTCGTTCAGCAGGCACCCGTATGTTTCAACAAGTTCTTATGCTATAGTCAAGCTGTTAAATACACAACTTGCTCAGAAAACTCGCCGTCGCACGTACCGTGCACACGGTCGCATCAACCCCTACCAGGGTCACCCTTGCCATGTTGAAATTATCTTGGGAGTCTCAGGCGAGGAGGTGGAGCGGAGCAAGGACAAAGATGCAGTCGTCACTTCATCTCTCTCATCGTTGAATCGACGTCAGATCGCAAGGAGACGAATTGAGGCAGCCCGTACATGATTCCACTCACCCAGCTTGATATGACAGGGGGACACTACTGCTGGCATCCGAAAGTCGTATGTGGTTATGTACGCAAATATGCATATATGCTATGGCACCAGACACGCGTCACGAATGCGTTTCACTGAGTACAGCGGATAACGAGCGTGTAGATCATATTCGGAAAAAATACATAAGATAAAGATATTATTAGTGAAGCAACGCTCCCAGCGCAAAAGGAACTAAAGAATGGCGGACATATCCCAACCGGGACATAATTGGATTCAAAAAGAAAGAATGGTGGGTTCGCCTTGGTTTAGAAGGTCCTGCATTCAAACGGTTTCCATACCACGCCTGCGTGGGGACAAATCTCTGGCGTTTCATAGTTGACGACTGCAGAGGTCAATAATGAATGATTGGCTTCTGTCCAACTCCAGCTACAGGTAACACACCAGTTGTTGTATATGCGTCTTTCCCATTCCACCTCAGTGCCAACCAGGTACTCGGACAATACGTGTTCCAGCCAGTCACAAATATAACCAACACGCCTGATTTTAAACGGGGTGTGGCATTTCTCCATTGCTGCAAAAGAACTGTCAATAGCTGCCGAATACGCTGAGGGCGTGAAACAAGCCTCTAACAGCCCACGTTATTGGGCGGTAGCGTTTCAGGTTTATCAGACGAGACCCTGGGAATGCTGGATGATGGTCATATGGTCCTGACCCGCATCCACGCGCAACTTCCTGGATGAAAAGCACTGTGTCGTGTGTCAGGCATGTCTACTGCAGGCGGGAGAATGCTCACTCATTCCGGGGAGGGCAGGACAACAGCAACTCTGCAAAGCTTGCTTATAACCTGCCATATGATGGTTTTCCCGCGTATAAAAGTCCCTTAACATAGCCTTCATTCGCTCATGAGCTGGGCTGAGCTTTAATCTCTGGTAGGCAGGTGAGGATAGGTGGGTGATGTCCGCTGCAAACATAAAGCTACATACCGTGATGAAAGGAAGCACAGTTGGACGGTCACAAGCGAGGGCGATCAGACAGGAGGCTGAATAGTTACGGAGCTCGTGGCATTTCTGTTCCTATGTCAACAAGCCCATCGCTGATCTATCAGGAGAAAACTTACAGTGGCCAACTCCAGGAAAAATTCGGTCAGTTCGGTTCGCCGTTGCACCGATTCGGCGGTCCCAATACTATTCATGACAAATCGGTGCACGGCTTTTTCGTAGGCCATGAAATTGGCCACTTTGCGCGCAACCTCGGACGTGGGCGAATTATCATCACCGTTCCTAGCCATCAGATACCGAACCGCGTCTTCAGGCTCGAAAGCGCGGTACTTTTCCCACAACAGGAGAGTCATCTGAAGTGCCAACATGGCATGCCCTCCAGGAGAGTGAAAATGCTCGAGTTTGACTCTGGAGAAGTCGTGTCTCATCATTGACTTTTTCTCCCGCGGTTCCCAAGTACTGCTAAGCAGTTCTTGTCGGTATTTTGCTTCTGCGAGTGCGATCGTTTTTTCCATTCTAAGTCCCCTAGATTTCTCGCCAGTGCAAGCACGTTGGTGCAACGAAGAAACCAGCTTCGAGGAAGCTTCCCGTGGTATGTCTTGTGCCAAGCGAGAGAAAGCGAATTGAGTCAGAGGAGTCAATACTTCTGCATCCTCCGCTCGCCAATGAAGGTCCACCCAGAGGTACAACAGCCTCGCAATGCGCATCTTAACCTGCATAGAATGTGACCGCGCCATGGAAGGGGATTGACAAGCTAAATTCTCGTTGTATCTGGCAACGAGAGCGCCGAACGTCTCTTTAGGGCTCGAGAAAAAGCGAAAACATAAGAAGAACACATCGACAATCTCTACGTCGCTGTCAGCGTCGGGGCTTGTCATATACCGCACGAGGGCCTTGAGAGATGCGAGCTGAGCCAGCCCGTTACGATCTTTCCACAGTTCTGTAACATCTTCAGGGTGGGGTATTTTGCCAACAGTCGGATCGATGGAAACGGGAAATTGCACCAACGAGTTACGGATATTGATGGAAACATGTACATAACCACACGCTAGGTCGTCCGGGTCGCTGTTGACTAGTGTGCTAGAAGCGGCGGAATCGAATCCAGGCGAGTCAAGGCGAGATGGCTTCTTTTTCACTCTGTAGCGAAGGGAAAGAGGCTTGAGCAGCGCAGGAACTTTGGATTTTTGCGACTGATCGAGTGCGTCCGTCGAGTTTGATGTGAAAGTGTCCGCCTTCGAACCAAGTTGGTGGCTCTCGACGGAGAGTGAAGCCGACGCGTCGGATTCCTCTGCATCTTGGGTAAGATTGCCCTCAACAGGAATTTGTGGTAAAGGCTTTAACTGTGCTACCTCGTAGGCAGCAGCACTCAAGAAGCCCTTGAGACTTGACATTGTCATGTCAAGAAACTGCATGGCGACGTGGATCACCTCCCGGCGAGAGGACGGTCGGTCATGTAACGGTATATGGCTAATGTGACCCAGGAACATATCTTTTGAGAAGTTGACCCCACTTAATGCAAGATGGTATCTTGGACTGGTGGGTACATGCTGGGGAAGATAGGCCATGGAGTGCAAGATCGCATCGAGACAGTGAGAGAATACGGGGGCAAGCGCGCGTAATGCATTGATATCCTGTGATTCGGGGATCCTGCGAAGGAGCGAGAATGGTGCCAAGATAGCCGGGAAGGTCTTCTCCAGGTCGAACTGAGGGATCGCGGCGCCAATGTTAAGAATACCTGATGTAGGGGGCGCCGGCTCGTCGCTGTCGATGCTTTCAGTTTTCGCGTCGGGTGCAAGCTGGACTAGCTGTATGCGTGCAGCTCTCATGCGCGCCAGCGAGCGAGAGTTGTACGATGAAGCCATGTGTGATAAGAGATAGCGACCAATGCAGACGAGGCCCCATCATATATATTGTCCTAATATCGAGGTCAGTCCACGAGTTCCACCTGGACAATAGATGGGTGTTTGAAACGATTCAACCATTGCTTTGTGGGCCAAGTTTGGTGGTGGTCAGAATCCACAAGTGTATTAGGCGAGTGCCAAAGCGGGTGCAAAGGGTGGCATTGGTGCCTCATGCGATGACCATCCTCGACAACACTGGCGAATCTGAACTCGTCCAGCTCTTGAATACTATTCAAGAACTTTCGGAACAGCTCGCACAAAACAGGTCTCTTTCTGTAATACTCCATGCTTCCGCAGGGGCTGTCAAGGTCTGTACCTTGCCTGCTGGCCTTGTCGATGCTAAGTCAACATTCGCAGACTCAGGCTGCTCACTCTCAAAGCGGCTTTGTGTTGAGGAGGTGCGTCTGAAATGGGGGGCGACCACGCATATACACATTGACTGTCTACAGGTTCAATCTCGACAAGTCTCAAGGTATTTGTGTGAACGAAGACTTGTATTTCTGGCTTACAAGCAACTATGACTGTAGATGTGTATGATGCTGAACTGGAACGCATGAATGTATCTCTTGCGGCGGAAAACCAGGGTCTGCTGCACGACAACAAGCAACTGGGCGTCCTCATCAAAGAGTACGAACAGACATTGGAGAGTGTTATGGGTGCTTTCCGCACGAGGGCCGTACGTCATTTGCTTCCTTGCCGCGTGCTATGCCTGATCTCGCCTCTTTGTGCAGCGAGATGTCCAGGAACACGAACTCGCATTGATTCGTGAATACGAAGCGAAGCTCCTCGCCAAGGAGTCCGAGAATCTCCTTTACGCACTCTTATCGACCACCGCAGAATCAATTTCCCTGGGACGGATATCCGCTACGTTACGTTCACTCTTGCGTGTTCTCAATGGGGAAGATGTTCCTTGCCCATCGACCTCAAGTCCGCTTCCTGAGACCAACAACTCATCGTCGGACGACCTTAATCTCGGACAGAGAGTGGATGACGATTGGGCCTTGGAACGAGAGTGCGAACTTTCACGTCTAGAGCGTGAAAATGCGGTGCTAAGAGGTCTGCTTGGCCTTGATGTTCGGGAGTCTGAATATTTAAGCGGAACCGGATCTGGAGGAGTCAACCTCGTTGATCAACAGAGACCATCGATTCCACGACACAGTGAAGGAACAATTCAAAAGAAGATGTTAGGTGGAGCGCCTGGTACTGTTGGCCCATACGGGACATATAAACGGAGTACTGGGAGACCAGGGTAAGCACGACTGTTGACCAGATTATATTTTGATGCTTTGATGTCGTTCTATGGTAGATGATTTCCGTCATCGCCATCCTCTAGCAACTGGAATTGTATATCCCTACAGGTAGAATACACGTTGACTTCTTGCGCACGTACGTTTGTATTTCTCCATATCCTACGGATCTTTATTCTCGCCACCATCCAACCTGTCATCTCTTAGATTCAGGGAGACTCATCTCCAAGTGATATGATTGACTTCCCTGACACGTTTATACCATTTAAATCAGCGTTTAGTCGCCGGTGTTAATGAAGGGTGAATGAACTACCAGGTCTTCCTGGCATGATGGGTACCCGAGAAACCATGAAAGAACATGCATACTTTGCGAAACACGCGAAACACGGGCGCAAATCAAGATCTGGCAGGCCTGGATGGTTGCAGTCTGCAGTCGTGTGGACTGAGGCCGACCCGTGGTGCGCGTGAGAGGCCAGGCACAGACAATGTGTCGTTGGAGTGACCCTGACTTGGAACGTATTAATCACAAGCGAAGTGGGGGGGGGGCATTTGATTCAGGAAGAGGGAGGCAGGTCAGCTGCAGGGTGAGGTGAGACTGGGGTTTTGTAAAGTTGACGTTGACGTTGACGTGTACCGTGTCGGGATTTAATACTTTGCGTGACAACTAAGTCAGGGCTGGATCCGTTCAAGCCCGTCGCAGCGAGCAACGATGGCGCCGGGCCTCAAGTTCTCGTTTCCGCCCAAATCAGAGCCCGATATGCAGTACGACGGCAGTCTGTCGGACGAGCTCGTCGATGGCGACTGGACCAACTTGAAGGCAAGTGTTTCATTCGCGCTTGTCGTGTTCCTATCCATCCCGTGCTGTCCCACGAGGAAGAAACCGCGGGGTCGATTTAACAGCCTGGCGCCGTGCATTTTGCGTGCTCGCCGCGTTGCTGGGTGATCCGACAGCCTGAAATACACCTTCCGCACCGTTCCTTCGTGCGGTGGCTATCCGCGAGTCCACTGCCTCTGATGATGCCAACAACTCTTCCACTCATATCTGACGTGTCTCTTGCCAGCTTTGCCACCACCACCACCGTCCCACCACCAGCCCTCGCCATTCCCCATCCATTCCCTCCTCCCTTGACATGCCCAGCCTCAGAATGAAAGACAAAGACCGCGCGCTTGGTAGCGCGGACCCAAGCCCTTTGGGTCTCGAGTGCAGATACAGTCACTGTGAGTGTCTACTTCTCTGTCTCCGTCTCAAACGAGCCTGCGGGATCGGCGTGGAGGCAATAACTGCGAAACGCTCACCGTCTCACGCGCCGGCGAACGCACCCGCACGACGACAGAGCAGATGTCCAGTATCTCAGATCCTAGTTTCCCCGAGACTCACTCCATGCTACCTTCCCCCCCTTTTTTTAAAGATGCCGATAATCTTGGCTCCAAGCATTCAGATTCATCCCCCTCAGCCACTACACACGACTCTTCTTCTTCTGTTTCTCAGCATTCGCACTTTCAGCAACACTCGACATCCCTTCCGTCCAGGCATCGTACAAGCTTCCTGTCAGCTGCTTCCGACGCTTTCGGTCTTCGTAAGAAAATTGGTTCTGTCTCTCGAAGGAAACCAAACTTTCACTCCCTAACCCACACAAGTAATATCATGCCAGGGGTCATCGAAATCAATGCCCGTAACAATACAACTGTCACTGCAACGGTCGGTGGTACAACTGCACACGGAGACTGCGAACATGAGGAGCGCGAACGGCTGCGGGATGTAGCCGCGCAGTCGATTGGGCTAGATCCGGAGCTGATGCACCACTCGTGCAAGTCGGCAAGTCGCTCGTCGCTGGATTCCCCTCAAAGTCCGCCTCAACCTGCGCGCATACCGCCGTTTCCTGCAACATTGGTTGCACTCCGCCCTTTCACAGAATTATCTGCGACATTACCAAAGTTTGTTCCGCCCTCTTCGTTGCTTGTCTACGCACTTGCAAAACAGTGGAAACCTCGTACAATCGTGCTCACATCACATCCTGTGAGTCAGAAGACCCACGTCCATCTGTTTAAAAGCGCCTCGAAAGATGAGAAGGAAGTTGAGAGATTAGAAGTCACTGAAGATAGCGTCATTTTTGTTGCTGAAGAAGAGGTCGGTGGGAGGGGTCACGTGGTCAAATTCGCCGGAAAGGACGTCTCTACGAAACGGAGCGGGCCAGTTATGGGGGAGAGTTTGCGTACTATGTGGTTTTTGCAGATCACGGACCCTGCGGAGTCGCAGCGTTGGATTGCGGCGATCAAGAACGCAGTATTGACCCAGAGGTATAGTTTGTTAAGCTTCGCGGTTGCCCGGAGATCTAACTGGTGGTTAGGGCTGTACGTGCCGGTCTCGATGTTCCGGCGCGAATAGATGGAGGAAATGAACCAAAGGGTGATATGGATGTCATGCTCTCAATGCGTCTGCAGGGAATTATATCGGCTCACTCATCCAAGCCCCCGTCACCGCCAACACGGACCCCACCTTCCCCTCCTCCATCGCTTCGTTCCCTGAAGATAAACATCCCGTCGTCGCCATCACCCACCACTGCCATGAAAGGAATCTTCTCGGGATCGCGGCCCCGGTCACCTTCCGTTGAAGGTTCACCCGCCCTTGCCTATCCACCTGGGCACGCGGAAGACTCTTTCAGTGCAGTGGGCACCAGCCTTCTCACCATGCTCCGCACCAAATCTTCCGCAGATTCCAGTTCTTCGCCCTCTCAGTCACACTCTCTGTCACTCCCACATATACCGGGACAAGGTTCGCCCGCTCCGAGTCTGCGATCAAACAACGCGCCAGTTATTATCACTGCATCGGATTTAAAAATATCAAAGGAGCGCGATGTACCAGAGCTATCGGTTGTTGTTCCGGAAGCCAGATCTTCTAGTACACCCCCAAGCTCAATCACCTCGCCTACTTCTTCCTTCTCACGCCAAGGCACATCGACATTGTCTCTCCAGCCCCCTCCCAGGAAATACAAGCATGCTGTCGCAACTACTCCCGCCATGTTTTTACACGAACCGCAGGGAATGTACAAGCAAGCTGGTGGTAACCACAGTGTCGCAGGGAACTTTGGAATTCCGTCGAGGGACCCTGGTGATCTTACGCCGAGGGGAACTTCGCCCGTGTTCCTTGACTCGTCTAGCTTTTCAGGTGGACAGCCAGGGTCTTTCTCTCCGAATTCAGGCTTTGAGGCGCCGTCCCCTTGTGTTGGTGAAACGCATGGTAACGAACAGAGCGATGAGGTGACGCCGATTCGGTTGGGAAACGAGATTGTCAATTCTTCGTCCCCTGGGGGTGGGTCCGCGTCAACGGACAAGCCAGTACAGAGTACTGCCATCACCAAAAGACGGTCTCACCAAGGCACCCCTCTCCCGAAGCAGCTTACACCGCCCTCAGGACCCCCGCCTTCCATTCCGTTTTCACCGGAGAAAAACCATCGTACCTCAGTGGAATCAAGCATGTCTATACCGGTCACTTACGCCGCTGACCGTTCCCCTAGTGGTTCATCTTCCAATTCCCACTCTCAGGCTCGATTCAGCCCCAGGAGTGGTTCCTCGCTGTCGCCTACATTTTGGAAACGCGCCTCTAGTTCCTCGACGTACAGTACTAGTTCAACAAGTACCTCTGATTCACGAGGTCGGCCTCAGAGACTGGTGCCTTTACGTGGCGAGTCTTTCCCTTCATCATTGGGATCGGTTGTCGGTAACGGGGCGTCATCGAGGCCGATGTCGATGTCAGTTCTTGGTTCGTCACCTGTAGCGTACATTGGAACCACTAAACGGCGTTCAATGCCGCCACCGCGGCCAGCGCCCAATTTTGCCCCGCCTCCTGCTCCGACGGTTCAGGCATCTCAGTCGAGGCCTGTTCCCTTGATAATACCTGTTCCTTCATCGCAAAAGTCTTTCCGAAGCTCTGTTGCACGGCGCGCCATGCGGCTCTCTTTGACCTCACCCAAGCCACCCCCTTCGTTCGCTCTTCCTCCTCGACCCGACGAAGCTGCATTTGTTCAGGGCCATCGCCGGAACTCAAGTGCTGGCACGTTGGATCTTCATCTTATTCCCGTATCGTCGTCGCGTCCAGCTTCAGCCCTCTCCGGCAATTCCAATCCCGTCCAACCGATCTTCCCTCCCCCAAGAAGCCTCAGGCAACGTTTGCGTATTCTGAGCACCCCTCCCACTTCGTGTTCTGCTGTTCAATCCCCTTCCTCCTTTATGTCTTCCGTCCAGGTTAGTACACTGGATCTCAGCGATGACAACGACGACGACCTTCTCACGCCTTATTTCCAATCTTCCCAACCATTTGGACTCGGTGAGCATATCATGACGTTGCAAAACGACCCGAGCTTCCTCCAGCTTGAAAACCCTACCACGCCGACTATTCCCGAGCCTCCACCTCGTAGCCCTTACCGACCGGTGCTACCGTCATCGGGTACGATGGACGGCTTGGGAATCCCGCCGCTCGAGCCAGACCGCGACTTTGTAGCTCTTTCCCCTCCACCCCGTTGGAGGGGCTCCAAGTCACATATAGTTACGGTGACACGAACAGAAAATTTTGAAGCCGAAAGATCTGGGTCTGCAGAGCAAGAAGAGAGTAACTTGGTAGCACTCTCTCAACGTGGATCAGTGGTTTCGCTTGGCTTCGTGACGACATGATAGATTGTAATACTTCACTGCTAATTTCTTGCATCTTGAACCCACCATGAGCGCTTGAGCACCCTTTACCCATTTCACAAAGCTTACTGCGTAGTGTACGAACAAGAACACAAATTAGACGACGAAATTGCAAAGCGAGGTAAGATTATGTGAGACAGATACATCTACAGAACGTGACCGACATATACGAAACCAAAGAAGTAAGATACATTATGCAAAGCTATTCTCTACATCTGCACTATCTTCACCTTGCTCCAAGCTCGCGAACTGCAAGGTGGTACATGAACGACAAGTTCCATCAAGAAATGAAACGTCCACTCACAGTCAAGAATGCAGCAGGCCGGTGTTCCTCCGCCCAGAAGAGGAGTGGTGTATCCAGAGTCATGCTGTACGGCAAGTTGGGTGACCACAACTGAGTAAGGCCAATACCGTAGTTCCAGACCTTGCCCTCAGGCACGAGGGTCATACCGAAGATACGATCCGACAGCAGAAGCTGGACACGCTCGGACATGTTAGGGTTGAAACCCGGCGGATTGGCTGAATTGTCCATATTTTTACGACCCCACTCGAATCCACCGACAGCCAACGAATGAGCAGACAAGGAGACGGATCCGGGAGTGAACGAAGCCGCAATACAGATTGTCGATGATCCAAATTCGGGGTGGTCTGCCATAAGCTTCGCTTGTGTGGTAATGTCTGTAGGCGATAGGTGGTTGAGCTCGAGCGCTTGGGTCTTGATCCATCCCAAAGGCTCGAGATCTTTCAGTAAGAAGTCATCCTTGGGAAGCTGAGCTGGCAGTTCAACGTTGTTGTTACTGCCCCGTTGGGGTACCCAAGCTACTGCCTTGACCTCCTTGACCTGCTTGTTGTCTGGCGGGGACACGCCATACATGAGAGCAGCAACCTGGGTCCGCAAATCCGCAGCGGTGATGAAAGCGCGCAGAATATTCTTTGGTAGCACGTATGTATATGAAGCAGCGTCGTCTTTCACGTCGTCGTTGGACACATAGATATGTTGAAGACGCAGTGGCAGATGAGTTGCGGAGATAGCACGGACGCGCCAGTCAGATTTACTGCTGAATACCTGCTGCTCGTAGCTCGTTGCTGCGATAATATCAAATCATTCAACGCAGCACGCGTGAAGTTACTAAGATTCACTCACTTGTAACCGTTTGGATGGTGTCACCGTGAATGTTGGTCGTTTGGCTTATATTAAATGAGCAGAACATCCAATAACTTGTTCGAATGGTGACTCACGTTTGGACAGCCGTGACCTGGCCCTGGGCTTCAGTACCCTTCTCCAATTCCGCCATTTGTTGGCGTTGTACAGAGGGAGCAACGATCTCTTGTCCAAGAATGATGTCGCGGATCTCACTGGCTGTCAACGACGCAATGTTGACACTGTTACGTTTGCCGAAATCCTTTGATCGCAAGGGTGAGACATCACGGAAAACTAACAATGGGTGATAATGTTACTCACAGCCAGGATGAGGTCCTTCATGGCAACCTCAACCTTGATCCATTCGTCATCCGTCAAAGTTGGCCACACGAAATGCGGCTCCGTAGTCGTGGACTTGTCGGGGTGGAGAATAATCTTCGCCTTTTCGTTGTTAACATGCAGTCCACGTAAGAGGAGGATAAGACGAGAGAAAGCAGTGTAGCTAGAGATGGATTTCAACCAGTCATCTATTGGAGACGTAAGATCAGTATCATCAATAGGAAATCGGACATACCATATAGACTAAACAGCACCATTTGCGGTTGTGTGGCGCGCTGCACAAGGTTTATGTTTAGCTCAAGGGTTTCGAAACGACCAAAGCACGTACAAGGATCAAATCACCAAACTTTTCCATCTTCATGCATGCTTGGAAGGGAAGCTGCAGCTCACTACCCTTGATGACGATGTTTGGGAAGTCCAACAAATGCACCTCGAGAGGATCTGGGAAACGAGGTAAGTAAAGATTACGGGGATGGTATGTGGTACTTACCCAACATTCCCTTGCGAGTGACAATCACCTGCTTGGGCTGTTCCTCAACAGGCAAAGAACGAACCAAAGCAGCTACTTCTTCAGCTGTCTTCCATTTCGCGAGTTGACCTAAACGCTTTTGACCGGCCCAGACACTGGTGTGGATGATTTTCAAGAACAGCTGCCCTGATCGTGGATTAAAGATAAAGATGGCCCCGTCTAAGACAGAAAATAAGCCACGATTGCGCCGAAAAGAGCACTACTTACTAATAGGTTTGGTGGTCAAGTTACCCTCGAAAGTCTTGTGAATCGTGACACGATAGACATTTGTGTCGTCAACAAACCCTATATCATAGGTAAGTAGCGTTTCATGCACCAAATCCCATGCGCATACAGATGATCTGGTTCGAGAACAGTTCTGAGTAGTTCTGACTATTCAAATATGGTTCCGTTGGTTCCGAGGAGTATAGCTGGAGACCCTTGCGTATGCGCTCGCGCAAGACATGACAGGCGGGATTTGCCTTCATGATCTTGGCCATAGCTTGTTGAATGAGAGGCTTCATGCCAGGGAACCAATTGCCGTATGCCGACCACAGATTGTATGCCAGGTCCATGCCAATCATGACACCAGTAGGAGATGGATAAATACTCATCGAGTCGGACACCTGCAATACGTGAGATCCAACACTCGTGCATGCGCAATCATAATCACTTACGTAGTCCAAGAACTTTGCACGCGTATACCGCTCGATATCATGCGAATCAAAATCACCCCATCGAAGCTGTACATCGATCCAATACTTGTTACTCGTAGTGCCATCCAAAACATCTTTGTTCTGTACCGAGAAATGAGCCTCCGCGTAGCCTTTCGAGTAGGAAGAACTCACATCGGTCACAAGGGATGGGCGGGTGATGTTCCACTTGTACGCAGAGAACAACAGAATATCGGCACATGACGAGTTCATCTTGTAACTCTTGCGAGGGTGGATTGTCTCCTTCTGGACTGTCTCGATCTGCAGGGGTTCAAGCTCCTGGTCGAATACTTGACACAGGTCCATGACCACACTCTCATGAACTGCAGAATGCCATTAGAGTGAAGCCAACTCTGAAGGCACGATGCGAACTTACTCTTCTGCCACAAATGAGCACGGAAGATCTGGATCAAACTGATCTTGAGTGTAGGAATCTTGCCGTGCATGAAGATACCAGTCAAGTCAAGTTGGACCTGGAAACCAACGTAAACGTTTGCGCGGTTGATCGTTGGACTCCACCATAGAGTGAATCGACGGTTTGGAATTTGGTTTAGACCAGATCGCTGGGCATTGGTGAGCTTCTTGTAGCGCATAGACTCCTCGAAGCCAGACGCTTTCTCCCAGAAAAGACCCTCCCAGGTGGGAAAGTAAGTGCCCTTGAATAGCGTGTGCTCAAGAATTCCTTCGACACCACCGAGTGCAGCGATAACATCGACCCGGTAATTATTGAGCTGCCATAGCTTTCCGTCATGCCTCTGCGAAGTCCACCAAAAGGGATTGCTGTAAACAGTTAGTCGAATCAGAGCAACGGAAGGAGGGCGACGCACTGTTTCAATAGTTGATATTGCTTCCAGTCAGTTCGTACACGCCAACCACGATCGTAGGCCAAACTTGAGGAGAGCCGTCAGTGTGGAACGATGACTATGTTTTTGTGTGACTTACGTATGCCGGTCCTTCTGAAATAACGTGTTGATGCGAGGAATACCTCTGTCCCAACTATCTTCGAGATCCTCTAGAGTCAGACGACGGTTCTGTGCGTTTGCCTCTTTTCGCTTCATGGAGTACTCCGACCAAACGCGTGCAGAATCCAGGAACTCGGCTTCCCATGGCTGGAGATAGCGATACAGGTTGGGAATAAGTTGATCTTCCTCGTGAGACATTCCGGCACGGAAGTGCGTGACCCCAACGTCAGTCTGCTTTGACCAACGAAGATCACTTTGAGGAATCAGAACATGACCCATGGACAACATTCCGAGACCGCCGAGTTCCTTGGGTGTGTAGAACACAACCGGGGGAAAACGTGAGGGCATTTTACTGTTTAGGCCAATTTTAACCCGCGTTTGGATCTTGTTCTCTGCCTTCACCAACGCGTCAAGTAACTCATTCGTGTGAATAACTGCCTCTCGATAGTAAGTCATGAGACCGATAAGGGCAGTGTTCCACTTGTTAACGATCTTGGAGAAAGTTGTGGAACCGGAACTCATCAATACTTGTCGGATGCGATTGTTGAATTGCTGGACGCCTGCAAGAAAACCAACTTCAGAGTCTCAATGGAAGAATTACGACGCAACGCACCCTCATCTGACACGCGAAGGAAGGCCTGCGCAGTGCGCTCCTTCGTCTGCTCATTTGTGAGGTTCCAGACTGCATCCCTCAACGAGAATTGTTCTCCGCCCATCGTTCGGATCTTCGGCAATATGCGGACCTCGAACCCACACATGGAGAACAGAAGTTGAGGATTGTTTTGAGAGTAGACGCTGACAAATGTGTCTTCCCATTCGATGGTCGTCAAAGACCTGGGCAAACTTTGCTTCACGTTCCAGAAGACAGCTCTGCCGAGGTTGACGTCGTGTTTGATGAGCCTCATTCGACAGTCACGAGGCCAACAGCGTTTATTGTTGTAACCAATGACGTTGTTGTTCGTTGGATCTGGGTTGGCACTCAAGTAACGTTGAATGAGATCTCGGGCCTCGTCAGCCGTGAAGCGGAAAAGAATGTGTAGTCTGTCGACGTAGCGGGAGTATAGTCGAATCGGATGTCGCGTCTCAGTGGCAGAATCGCGGTACTGCAAGAAGTTGTTTGGCATCTGAGGCGGTCCAGCCATTTCGCTGGCCCTCTGAAGTCCAAGGATTAAAAGATCGAGCACGAGGCCATAGTACTGGAAAACAAAGGCAGAGAATTGGAGACCACGAATAAGACCGTACGCATTGGTATGCGCCATGTCCTTATACGTCAAAACTGAATACAAAACATTAGTATGAACTGCTGCAATATAGGCATCGAGCTCACCGGTGTTGTTCTTCGCGGTTATGTAATCTGCCAAGTTATGATCCAAGATGAGGCGAAGTAAACGGTTAAGAAGCGTCAAATCGATCTTTTCATATGCCTTGGAGAACACCGTCTCCATCATGACATTGCACTCGCCCTCACCGGTCTCCCAGATGTCAGTCAAGTTGTTGATCCCTTGACACCATTTATACACAAGGAGCGGAGGCGGCTCGGTATCAGCGGGCTTAATCCAGGCGGGGAACAATCCTCTCTTGTCCGCTTCAAAGAACAAGAATTGATCAAGGTACTGCACCAACAAACCGTCAGTGACCGAACACAAATCAGAGGCATACTTACAGCATCAGTTATCTTCTCCACAGGCTCGATGTCGTAGCAGGGAATCAATTTATCATAGGTGTCGAAGAATTCGATACCTGATTCCTTGAAGGCACGTTGTGTAAGAAGTAGACGTTTGATGCGCGACAAGCCTAGTATGGCGTGAGATACTCTATCACCATGATCGGCAAAACGTGGCTCACATTCATGAGGGTTATCGTATGCTTGTTCAATAAGCGCGAGTTCCTCACGCTGCGACTGATTGAGTCGCCCTTTGACCGAGTAAGCCTCCTTCAACTTCTCGAGAGCTAAGACCAAAAGTTTGGTATCATGCTTGTACGATAGGGGTCTATTTCCGCGACGTGAGACGCAACCTCAAATCCATAAGGAATGACTTACGGGAATGGAATAGGGGCAAACTTGCGACTTTCCAGCCAATGAACAGTCGCAGTGTATATAGCAACAGCCTCTTCGGCACTGATGTAAGGACCGTCCTTGAGATAACCGTGCTGTCGTTCCTGTTCAGCCTTGAGGTAGAGACCTAATTCACTGTCAGAATAGCAATAGCATGAGACAATGCGTTACTTACGAGTGAGTCGACCCAAATTCTTCTTCACAACTGCCTTGTCGACCGTGGCACCACGCCGAATGCGTTCACGGTTGTAGTGAGCAACACTGGAAGAAGTCATGCATTTATGAAAGTCGTTCACCACCATGAAAAACAAGACCTACGAGCACCACCAATCGGCCTTGCTCTTGATGTACCGCAGAATAATATTTTCAATAGCGGTCGGCATTCCTGGGACTTTCCAGGGAATGTTTGCCTTCCAACACCGCCAAGCTTCAGACAAGTGCTGTAGAATTGTCTTGGCCTTGTTCTGCTTGATGGACTCCGGCATCATGTCCAAGATATCATGCATAACGGCCGCACGAAGCTCAAGGTCATAATGCGACTCTACGCGCTGTTTCGTTACAGTTTTCGCGATGCCCTTGCTATTACGACCTTCGAACTGACGAGCAAGAAGGTTCCCAAGCCAACGTTCCAGAAGGGGGACAATACCACGCATGAAGAAGAGCCAGACTCGCCAACCAGGTGCCCAGAAACCGCATCCGGGCCCTTTGCCGACAGGACCTGTGTTGAAGCGATAGTAGATCAAGTGCTTCAGGTCCTTAGTCATGCGTACTTGTCTCATCAACTAAGACAAAGATTAGCTAACAAAGAATGACGAAGTCGTGACAACTGACCTTGTACTTGTAGCGGTACATACCGGTGAGGGCACCAATATGGGCGAAGGTATATTGCAAAGCATCAGCAAGTTGAAAGGCATCGACATTGCCCAGCCGGAACTGGACATGCGCATCAACGACAAGCTTGGTGAGCCGCAGGATTTCACGGCACAAGTGGAAAGCATTTCCAAAGCGAGACTTCTTGCGCTCTTTGGTTGTGAGCGTCTTAACAGGCTTCAAATTCATGTTATAGTCGAGGTGAAGATAATTCAGATTCTGGAACACCAACATTAGCGAGGGGTTACGTTGCACGCGTTCGAAAACTGGTTACCTTGCGATGAATTAACAAATTGAGCATGTTGTAACCTTGTCTACAGACTTGCAAGCCAGCTTCAACCCAATCAAGCCTTGTCGTTTGGAAGAACTTCGTTGCCTTCAGCTGTCGGAATAGATTCTTCTTTGTCATAGCCTTCTCCGAACGGGTCTTGAGTTCATTTAAGACATAGCACTTGAGCAGTTTCTGGTACGAGACGCGAACTTTCACGGGTTGATTGGGAGGACAGTGCTCGAGGTACCAATTCTTCACCAACGGGATGTCTTGTGCACGCCTCATCCGGCCAGACCGGCGGTTGTACGGATCAGGGGCCCACCACAAAGCAATGGCATCAGCTGTGAGGTTATTTTCCAGAGGCTTGTCCTCCAAAAAAGGTTGTACTTCTTCAGGAAGCTCAAAGTCATCTTCGTCGGCGCCGTTGGGACCAAAGATTTTGTCCTCGTGAGTGACTAGAGGAGTATTCTTGGGGGTGGCCCCTCGGAGGGAGATGGGGTTTATGAGGGGATCGAAATAGAATGCGGGCAAATCGGGGTCGTCCGTCCGAATATAGACGTTTTTGGGTACGTGGTAGGAGGACAGATGGACTGACCGAGGCAGCGAGTTATAAAGATGAGGAAACGCAACTTTGTACTCGGTGCGGATTTGATTCCGGATGATCACCTTCCCAATGTCGTTAAACTCGTTCCAATCCTCGTCGAAAGCATCCATATCGCGGTAAAGTGGCTCGAATTTGGGCCCTCCCGGGATGGCCATGTTGAGTGCCTTGGCTGTGAAGAAGGACTTTTTGTCAAACAAGTAACTCGCATTACTATCCGGATGGTCCGATAATAAAGTACGTCCTAGACGATAAAGGTTCGCCATAACTGGGAGAGTGAGTGACCAATAGCGGTATGAGGAACCATTGACGGCGGGGGTATCGACAAGTGGTTTCGGATCATAAAACCAGTCGATGATTGGAGCATCTTCGTCAGAATCCAGCTCCAACTGAATTGCCTCCAAAGGCTCAACATCCAGAACGTTGTCACCATAGTCGAGGGGTGGTTCTTCATCGTCGAAAGGAGGGAAGCGCATACGCTTGAAATGTCTGCGGTCACGTTTTTCTCGACGCATGGCAAGCCACATGGTACTCCACTGCGCATGATAGACAGGCTCGATAATGCGAGGAATTTCGTTCACAAAGGTGATAGCGCCAGTGATGTGATAGAGGACGGGAACTTCACGGACTTGCTCCCAAGGGTAGGGGATGTTTTCAAGAAGCTTCATGACAGCGTGGGGCACGTACTTGAGTGCACCAAGATGAACGCGTTTGTCGTTGCGGAACTTCCTGTTACTCATGTCTCCGTGATCCTTGATAATTTTCCGGACGTGCTCGGGGGGCAGGTCCTGCAGCACATGTTAGCAATAAGGGCGAGGACGGACAAAACTGGACACACCTGTTTGCCCATATCAACGTAGCCTCCCTTGCGTTTTTCGCCATAGCGTTTCTTTTGCATCGAAACCCACTTTTGCGATTTTTGCACAAGCATTTCTGAAGGCATGCGGGAGGAGGCTTGCTGACTGAAACCCAGTGGAGGCATGCCCGGTGGTGGGGGGGGTATGCCCGGTGGTGGTGGAACAAACGCAGCACTCATCGTCGATGTTGAGGGCGACGAGAGAAGAGTCCTTGGCTGACTAAGTCCCTGTTGCGCATACCATTTTCAAGCTCCGACTCTGTAAGTAAGCTGACCTTGAGCGTACGTATGTATGGCCCCCGGCAAACGTGCAAAAAATCAGTATATGTTTACTAATACTTCAACAGATATAGCTACACCTCTCTGCTCTAATACGCGGATTCAGACTAAGTGGTGCTGACTACTGCTCATTTTCTAGTTTTCTAGATCTCATCGGCGTCCATTTGTTTACGCAAGTATTGGTCACATCGGGTCACAGACGACTTCAATCTCAGACTGAAACTCTGCACCGCGCCGAAGAGGAGATTAAAACTTGTCACCACGCTAGCCGACCAAGTCTTTGGCGCAGAAGATCTCCAGGAGCAGTCTGCATGGAATGATGCCGTATCATAATACTCGAGAAAGGGCTTGGTTCGTCCAATCTCCAGTTTGAACATCGATCAGACTTGTATTGTTCGAGTGCCTCGAAAGTTTGAGGCCCACTGGGCAATTATCCCTTGAAGTACTGGGTGAACGAGTCTTTAGGTTAGTACTTTGCGGAACGGTTGGTCCTGATTAGGTAACCTGGCTTCACAGTGAGCCCGCATTTGCAAGGTGTGTCGCAATCTTGCGTGATTCGGGTCTGGTATATATTTCATGGTGCTTCGGTTCGCCGCAGTCATGAAGAATACAACCACCCTCGGACAGGCAATCTCACACCACACAACTGGCTTGGGCCGACTTCAATCCGGTCACTGGCACCCCCAGCGCATGTTCGATGTATCTTTCCCGTCTGGTAAGAACATTGTTCCGAGTTAGGTTCTAACGACATTGTCTCCGTTGCCAGCATAATTCCCGTGCTTAAGACCTGCTGCCTGCAAATGAAGCTGACAACTTGGCCAACGGCTGTCTTTGGTCAACGTGAACCATGGCTTCAAGCTGGGAACTGCAAGGCGGTCATGCGATGAGCGCAGCGGTGCCCCGAGATCGTGATCGTGCACCTGATTGAGTGATCCCTTGTTTTACTCAGGTCATCGTTTGACAAAAGAGGTCCCGTGGGAGGTGTGGCGTGCGCCCGTGAGATGACACTACTTTATCTGCGCTTATCCGTGGAGCTAACATGGCCTTGTGTTCAATCTTCCTGGCTTCTGGCCGTCCCCACTCATTTGCATCATTTATGGGGACCCGCTTACTTCAGCATCCTTGCTCCATCTATCCTGTTCCAGCTTGGCACCTGAGTCGCTACGCGGCCATAAAGGGAGCGCCATCCCGTCACAAGATGTCACTCAACTCCTAGCAAGAGCCCCGCAGCACTCAACTCTCCCTCTTGACCATGGGCGACGCAAGCGCCACGGTCCACATTTTTGATATCAGAAACTGCCGAAACGGCGTGGACAAATCCCAGCATGACCTTCCCGATATCATCGCCAGGGGTCTTGAAGCACCGTTTAACGCAAAGACATTACCCACCCTGCTTCTTTACAACGAGCGCGGTCTCAGACTTTACGATAAGATCACCACAGATGCGCCAGAGTACTACTTGTTTGGCGCTGAGGAGGAAATACTTCGCCAGCATGCTTCCGAAATTGTGCGAGTCATGCAAGGTCGTTCGTTGGCAAGCAGTGAAGGCACACCAGCCCAGGTCCTACTGGAGCTCGGCGCAGGGTGAGTCACGCCAAGTTTCCGTCCATTCTCTGCATTCGGAACTAGTTTTATCTCACAACAATTTGGGCGTCACTGATGCGTATAATCCAGTGCCCTCAGAAAGACCTCACACATATTGCATGCTTTCGCCGGTTTGGCGTCAGGAATTTCCACCGTCCCTTCTGTGACATACTTTGCACTCGATCTCGAAGAACCAGAGATCCAACGGACTCTGATTCAATTGCACAATTCTGACGTAGGTTCAGCTATCGAGGGAAAGATCGAGGCAAAGGGATTGCTTGGCACCTACGAAAACGGTGTCGCCTTTATACTCCAAGGAGGCTTAAAGGAGACAGTTGATAACGGGATAAGCGCTGGTGGCAGTGCGTCGCTTGAACGCTATTCCCTTCAAAATCCTACTGGATCATCTGTGTTCACCGGAGAAGTCGCACAAGATACTGACACGACGAAGCCACCCACTATAGGACAACCGCCGCTTCACCTTCTATTCTTAGGCTCCTCTATCGGCAATTTTTCACGGGGAGAGGATGCTCAGTTCCTTCGCTCGTTGCCATTACGCGCCGGCTACGGAGATACTCTCCTGCTGGGTCTCGATCACGACAACGGCAGCGAGGAAATCGAGATTGCTTACAACGATCCCAAAGGTCATACCAGAAGTTTTATCATGAATGGCCTCAAGGCAGCCGGCACCGCTCTCGGTGACTCAGAACTCTTTGGTCTCAGTAACTGGGAATATACCAACTCTTATGATGAAGGTAGTCGTGAGTGTACTCGAGGTGTAGCGAGCTCGTCATGGCTTCCTTGTTCACGTTTCTCTAGGCACTCATCAAGCATTCTACAAGTGCCTACACTCTCACCACATCACCATCCCAGGCGCCAACGAAGAGGTCTATTTCTCGAAAGATGAGCTCCTCAAGATCGAGATGTCTCTCAAGGTAGAACGTTGTCTACCGCCAGATCCTTCATGCTCATTATCTCTCCAGTATTCGGAGATAGACGCCTATACGCTGTTTACTGATGCCAACTTGCGACCTATCCAGCGTTGGATGGATAGCACGTCACGCTACTCCTTGTGGTTGCTGGAGCGTCCACCGTTCGCGTTTCCTCTCCTGTCGTCACCTACCACGCCCTCCGGGGAAATTGTTGGCAGAAAGTTTGGTGTTCCGAGCATGCGAGATTGGCAAGACATGTGGAACGCATGGGACTTTGTCACGCTCCGGATGATTCCATCGTCTATGCTTTTCGAGAAGCCTATTAACCTCCGTCACATCTGCTTGTTTTATCTTGGTCACATTCCCACATTCTTGGATATTCATCTCTCCCGTCTGTTCCAGGAACCTCATACTCAGCCCGAGGAGTTCAAGGTTGGTCTTGTATCTCTGATTATAGAATGACTCGTATTCATCATTGCAACGTAGTTTATCTTTGAAGTAGGTTATATTACCCTGTCTGTACACGACTTAATACCCTATCCATGGATAGAGAGGTATTGACCCTAGTGTGGACGACCCAACTCAATGCCATGTTCGTGTCACTCTCCCTTCTATTCTGGAAGCTAATGGAGTCCTGTCAGGCGCACTCTGAAGTTCCACACAACGACGAAGATTGGCCATCGCTCAGTAGCATCCTTTCCTTCAGGGAACGTGTACGAGAGCGACTCACGAAGCTGTACATGAATATATCCAGTGGCACTACCCAACTGACGAGAAAACTTGCTCGAGTGCTCTGGATGACATACGAACACGAGGGGCTACACACTGAGGTTTTTTCCTTGTTTTCATTCATCTGTAGATGTCGTTTTGACCCGACATCAGACTTTATTGTACATGCTTCTCCAGCGGGCTGGTAGTGGAACAATTTCTCCTCCAGGCTTCAGTACACCCCCGTGGGAGTCGCTGCTTGCATCGTGGAATGCTGCTCCTAAGCCTTCGTCTCCTACCATCGTCATCGAAGCCACTACCGTTACTCTTGGCATTGACGACATTGAAGCCGACGATGCTGTCAAGACCCTAGACGTGGAAGGACATGTCTTTGGCTGGGATAACGAGAGTCCATCTCGCCAAGTTTCCGTCGATACCTTTATGATCTCCTGGAGGCCTATCACCAACGGTGAATTCTTCAAGTTTTACACGGGCACCGGGAAGGACAAAGCGGAGTTTCCTGCTAGCTGGGTGAAACACGAAGACGGGGAGATCAGAGTCCGTACGCTGTATGGTCCCGTGTCGATGATCATTGCTCGGGACTGGCCTGTTCTCACTTCCTACGACAATTTGTCGGTGTATGCGAGCGTCAAGGGTGGACGAATCCCCACTGAACCAGAACTTCGCTTGTTCATGGACCAGTTCGCATACGGCTATGAGGGTGGTAGCAACATCGGATTTAGGAACTGGCATCCTGTCCCGTACGTGACTCCATATTTGCTTAAGTAGCTGGAGCCATGTACTGACAGGGCGCTGGTTCAGTGCTACGACTGGTGTAGACAACCGCAGTGGCCGGGGACACAACGGCGGAGTGTGGGAATGGACCTCAACCGTACTCGACAAGTTCCCGGGCTTTGTCCCATCTCAGCTGTACCCTGGGTGAGTAACATCCATCTGATGTGTGCTCAGTTAGTGACCATCGCCATAGGTACTCTGCTGATTTCTTTGATGACCATCACCAAGTTGTAGTACGTTGTCCTGAACTTTTCTTCCATCTTCCTTTCGCTGAATATCTCTTCACAGCTGGGAGGATCTTATGCCACGATCCCGCAGATCGCTGAGAGGCGCAGCATGCGTAACTGGTACCAACACAACTACTCCTACCCCTGGGTTGGTGCTAGAATCGTGTACGATGTGTAGGAAGAGGCGGACCAAAAGATTGTTCCATGTATGTACTACTTGTATCAGTTGCCGATTATGTAAGATGTATATGCGTCCGGAATGAGAATGAATCCAGTGATTTGCATGATTGTTACTACTACCAACTCGAATTCACTCCACCGATAGCTGCTTTGTACACACACACAGCGAGATGTGGCCAAACGTCCAATACTACTGCCCTTGCATGTCTGGGTCAAACTTGCAGACTCCACCACCGCCGACCTTAGTTTCATCTTCCGCGAGCTTCCACCCATTGCACAACCTTTACTTTTGCGAAGAATGTGATGCCGTCCGATGTAATCGATGTGTCTCTGTTGAAGTCAGTGGCTATTACTGCCCGAACTGCTTATTCGAGGTCCCTAGTGCAAGCGTAAGGGCTGAAAAGAACCGGTGAGTCCTTTTTGACCAGTATGAATGTCTAATGTCATTGTCCATAGATGTGCACGCAATTGTTTCTCTTGCCCCATATGTCGCTCCACTCTGTCCGTAGTAGCCTCCGACCCCCCGGATGACGGCGATGGTCGACCTTCAGCTTCGCTCAGTAATGTCGGAGAAGCTCCGTACTTTTTGTATTGTGGACATTGTCGCTGGGACTCGGCCGAGGTCGGCATCACGTTTGAGAAACCGACTGGGCTAGCAGGTCAGGGACATTGGTATATCCCTCGCTCTTGTTTTATTGACATGGTGTATTCAGCGCAATTACAAAAGTTCGAAGATTCTGCCCCGGAATCACTCGAGTTTGAACGTTTGAAAGAGCACTTCGAACCTTTTTTGCGTACATCATCTCTTTCATCTTCATCACATTTGCCAGCAGTATCGTCTCATCACCTACACACATCCTCTGCCACAGCCGCTGCCTCTGCTGCGCTCGCGCGCGATATTCCTGGGGTTGGCAAGTATAACCCGTTTGCCCGCAGTCGTGCCGGTCGCGATCGAACAGCAAACAAAGACGAGATGCCCGAGTACAAGAGCAGGGTGGAAACCGCTGTCTTCAATCAGCTGGGCAGCGGTGGAGACGACGCGGATGTCGAACTTCTCAGACACATGGAAACCGTTGAAGAGGTGACCAAGCTTGAACAACGGTGGGGAAACAGCTGGACGACACCACCACGCTCGAGGTACTGTCAATGAGTTTGGGCAAACTAGTTACTCAATCATGTTCAAGCGACCTGCGACCGCATCGGATACCCCTGCATTCGAAAGTCTCAAAACGATGTCCAGCGTGTAGACATATTTTAATCAAGCCGGAACAAAAGGCACAGTCCGTGCGTTACAAGATCAAGCTTGTGGCGGCCAATTACTTGCCCGCTATATCTGTCGGCTTCCCTCAGACGCAAGCAGCCAAACGAGTGGCGGGCAAGATCCCAAGCTCCAGTACAGATGCCAAGAGTGGGGTTATGCATGCTGGAACAAGTAACCCCTTTCAGCTCGCGTTGACCAACCCATTGTACGATCCGATCCAAGTGCGATTAGCTCCCCAAAGAGTTGCGGATGGGCGTTCATACCAGGTTTCTCTGCCAACCACGCCGTTTTCTGTTGCAGCCTTTGCAGAGGCATGGGAATACGACGATGACGAAGACATGTTTGGAGTAGAGGACGACGAGCTTGGAATTGGGATTGGAGATACTGGAAGAGGGGTCAGAGATAGAGAGCCACGCGGGCGCCCTAAAAAGGTTGGCGTGCTGGAAAGGAGGGCAAACGTGACCGTTGTGGGAGGCGAGGTAAATATTAAGCCGGGTTTCAAGGGCAACGTCAAGGTTTGCACCTTCTTATATGGACGATGTCGACGGACTGATGGACGCCACATAGTTCAACATGATGGTCTCATATACATACCGATCCGATGACCCTTTGCCTTCCGAGGATGGCGCAGGTACACCGTATAGAACAGCAAAGGCACCTGAGGTCAAAACATTTTCCTTCTACACTGTTGTCGACCTTGGACCCAGTGTGGTTTCGAAGGATGACAAACCAGATGTGGATTAGCATAGGATTCATTTTCTCGTACCGCCTTTGTAATACGCGAGTACTGGATGCAGTTGATGGTATGTTTGGAATCTCATTTGCGTTCATGGAAAAGTTCAGCGGTAAATGTTTGGTAACCATTGTGAACAAATTAATTACTGACCGGCAGAACACTGGTTTGGATGCTGTGCAATGCTGTGTACAGCCTTCAACGGGTCGTTCTTGTTTGGTTGCCGCATTGCGGTCTACCTCATGACATCCGGTCCGTGGCCTATCAGAATTCGAGATCCTTGATCCCGGATACTTTCATTCTCGGTACACGCCGCAATATTGGTGGGAATCAAAGCAGTCAGTCAGTCTGAGTCTGGTACAAGGTGACGTGATCACGCGGTGTTGGGTTAGTCTGGCCTGCATCCGCAAGATGCCCAAAACTAGCGCAGCCCCGGAATCAACCCAACGTATAGTTCTTAGCGACGTCTCGCTGCCGACTGCGCTTTTCAGATCTGACTCCTTGCCAGGTGATATATATCTGCTGGGGCATGATACACACTCGTGCTACTACATTCTACCATCATCCCAAGTCGTGCAAAATGGGTCACGATACCCTGCCCTCATACACTCCCTCAGTTCCCTCCCCGCGCTATTCGAGTGGGGTCTTACCAGGAGAGCAAACTGTTGAATTCACTCGCCATGCCTCGTCGCGACGTCCCGCCGGGGTGTATCGCAGAATCACAGACCACCTTACCATTGTTCTGAGAGAGCAGCACCCTGGCAGTGTATACCCAACATACGGTCGGAGTGGGGTGATCCAAGGAGATGTGATACTCAGCAACGCGACGGATGGTTTAACTTCCGTGATCTTAAAGGTGAGAGTTAATCCGTATATGTTTGCAGTCGCGTTTCTTATGACCTCTCAGCTCGAGGGCCAGTTTCTTCTTCATGCTTCTGGGGTTCCTGTTTCGACTATCTTTCTTTCTACGACCTACGTATTGTGGAGCGCATCTCATGCACAACGTTGTCCTCGAATCATCCCGTTTGGAGTCATTTTCCCGCGCACCTTCGATGATGGAATCTCGGTCAAGGCCTTGCCGCCAACATTCGAGAGTAGTGAACTTCGTGCGGCTTGTTCGTACTCGCTGGCGATTCAATTGTCACGTCCACGGCAGTTCCTATCCCTTTTGAAGGGCAATGAGGCGTGAGTACAGTGCTTATGCGACCTAGGATTTTGTTTATGCTTCCTCTTCAGTGTTAAGGTGCCCCTCATGTACCGCCCGCAAAGTCGACCGCACCTGCCTATACTTCCCAGTGACTTGCCATTTATGTCTACCGTGAAATCCTCCCCTGAGGAATGGGATGAAGTTATGTGTGCCGTACCAATGTCACAGGGTTCGGGGTTGGCACCTGTCGAATGTCTCGTAAGTCATGCTGGTGTGCAATGAACCGCGCTCAAATGCATAAAACGCCTCTAGTTATTCATTCCCTCTGTGCGGACCTATGCCTTCTCAGATACAATCCCGTTTCATCTACAGACTCGTGGTAGTCCCGCGTCACTTATCCCATTCCTCGAGCAAGGCCGAGACCAAGACGCTACTGGCCAACGGAACGGGGGAGTAGTCATCAGAGTATATCTACTCCGGCAATCCGGCGTCAGAATACACGGACAATTTGCTACGGCGGGTCACAACCTCGGCGAAGGGAAAATGGAAGCTTCACAACCCTTGACTTCAAGACATCATACGTTGCTGCGGCATCCTCTCGGGGAAGGCTTGGACTCTCTCGATTGGGACGGGGTACTTAGATGTAACGAAGAGGTCACCGTCCCCAGTTTCTCCACTAACCAAGTTTCTGTCAAGGTATGATCATCCACCCGAATTCTAATGTACCATATATTTACCTTTCCTCTACACAGGACTCTATCGTTCTGTCGATTATTCCCCGACAACCGCTCAAGTCACCACTGCTAGGTGTAACACATTCCAGTCCAATACAGCTCGCGACGGACCCTTGGGAATGATGCCGTGATTTAGTGCTTACGTGGGCATAGGATGTGATCCAAATTATTGTGCGCCCAGTGCACTTCGCTCCTACGTTCCGATACTGGCTCGTCCAGTCTATCGAGGCATCCAGCTCATGCCTCCACCCTCCATCACAACACCCGGTACCCGCTGATGCGACCCCTCAACGAACTTCTCACCGAACTGATAGCTCCAAATGCTTGCGTGCCCTGAAGTGAAGTACCCTGCACATCGAGATTTTCCCTTGGATGTCTAGTTCCGTCTTTCTGTACCTGAGAGAGAGGAAGGGGGAGGGTAATGCAGTGTAGTTGATTTATCCCTGAGTTTACACTCCGCACTTGTGCCAATTGTACACTACGGTGCCAAGGCACTTTCTGATCCATGACACAGAGATGCTCGAGATACATAGAACTTTAAGACACGAATGTCACCGCACACATCCGATCTGCATTCCCGGGAGGCATCACGCGGGTAATTACTCCCCAACTAGCAATCTCGGCAACACCGTTCGAATTTGAGTGTTCTGCCAGACATGACAGGTGGGGTGGCCTGTAGCCACCCTGTCAAATCGAGTGCGTTTGGCAGAGTATGATACAGTCGGTTCAACTGTAACCCCAGTAGACTTGGCACGTGCCAACTAAAAAGTTGCTGAGCCCTGGTTTCGCCAGTGTTATCATCAACCATCGACCACTTGGCTTGCCATCCATCATGATACGGGACAGCCAAAGACTACTACCAACTCTCAGTGATTCCACTATAATACGGATCAAAATTTCTGTGTTATCCGAGTCCGAGCAAGGTGGCATCCAATGCTCAGTAAGCATTGTTTACATTTACCGCTACTAACGCATCATGCGCATACGTTTTGGGCACTGTCATTCGGTTATATCTCAGGCCCAGGCATCGCCTTGTTCCTGGCAACACGGCAACCGCACCGTGTTCACAAGGGTTGCCGATTCACCAGGACGCTGCATCTTACCGGGAGTGTTGTAGGCTGTCCTCATATATACTCCGAGCCTCGCCATGACATCTCCCGCTCGAGTCTGCTCCGGCCTCTTTCCTTACCCTGGTCCATCATGGAAACACTCACCAATATAGAACTTCCAGACTATTCACCCTCTATCCCACCTGATTACTCTTCGACGCCGTTACCCGGGGAGCAGTGCATCCAAAGGACACCAAGGCAGATAGTTCACTACCGCGAAAACTGTGCCTTCACGTACGAAGAACATGGCATGTCTCTCACGCTGCGAGGTTGTCGGGAGGAGGATGGCATACCTACTTTTGGGCTCTGCAGCGTCGTGTATGGTGAGTTTGCACCAGCGGATAGGCAAAAAATCATATCTGTAGTGGTCAAGGTTCGTATCGCGTCCCATCTATTCTCATCGCCATTTTGATCTTGGACGCAGTTAGAGGCACAAATTCGGGTGAAAACGAGATCGGGAATGTTATCGCATACTCTTTTCTCCAAAGAGTGCCTGCTGTGGCGGAGAAGCGACTCGACCAGTAATGTGTGTCCCAGCCTGTTGCCTCTCTCGTTATCCTTCCCTGCTACGTATCGGGACAAAGATCATGGTCACCCACATCGTCTTCCACCTTCCATGTCTATCAAGAAGCCATTCAGAGTGGCTATTGTGCACTCGCTAAACGTTATAGTCCGGAAAACGGCACGCCCAGTTTTCTTCCGAACCAAGTCAGTAATACGTATGTGTAATTGAGGGCTTCGAGCTCATCCGAATTATGCAGGGATGTACGTCTGTCTGCGTATTTACGCTATAGCCCCCGGGTTCGTCCGCCCAGGCCGGCACCCCCTCCTTTCTCTTCCGTGAAAATCTGCCCAGAAGAATGGCAA
Source organism: Boletus pseudo-olivaceus (assembly GCA_038092955.1). Taxonomy (NCBI): domain Eukaryota; kingdom Fungi; phylum Basidiomycota; class Agaricomycetes; order Boletales; family Boletaceae; genus Boletus; species Boletus pseudo-olivaceus. The sequence goes on from JBBPRI010000051.1 coordinate 93,714, forward strand.
GAAGAGATTTGGGGAATGACCAAAGCACCCTCGAGTGAAGGTAAAGAGCCACTTATTGCCCAATGCCACGTGAGTCTTGCAGTGCAAAGTCCCTTCACGCACAGTTAACCTCTTCCTGCAAGCTCTTCGTTCCTTCAGTTCGAGTGTTCTCGTCGTCCGAGACTGTCCCGTTTCACATATCATTCTGCTCCTCAGCGTCATTTCTAGGTAGCATCGCTGGACATGTGACACAAAGCGACATTTGCCTCGAGAGACCCATTCATGTATTCCTTCTCCGACGGACGACCGTGTTGATTGGACGGTGGAAGAATATTCAAGAAGAAGTGCTCGGTATAGCCAGGGTTCGTCCCAATCCCATAACAACTATCGAGCCTCTCTCAGACAACACGGTGACCCTGAGCTGGGACGGCGAAATACATTGCGAGCAGCCGATCGAATACTCTAGTTTTACTACCTCCGTGGTCGAAGTCAGGGTGAGTCTTGTCTACGTATTTTGGAACCTTGGGAGTTTGAACACGTTGCATATCAGGATTTCTTGGTGCTTTCATTGCTCGCCCCCCCTGGTCCACTGAAGTCCATTCCTCCGCAACTTTATCACGCGTTTCCTATACGTCTGGTCACACACCCTTGGATCGACAGATCTTGAATATACCGCCGCAACATTTATTTAAGAATTAAATTAATCTATGCGAGTCTTCGTTCGGTATTCTATGTTTATGCAGTAACAAACGTTGCTTAATGATATTTACTAGTAGAAAGTCGAGTTATTCGAGTAAACCTTTTGCATGAGACTCGGTTGCATCCATTGTGCCAACCGAGTCAGTAAAATATGACATTAAGTCTGGAGGGCGAGCGGCTTGTCTGAGCCCCCGGCGGCTGGGACTGCGCAGGGGATACTGTACGACGGGCGGTGTGCGGGTATCAAATGGAGGCACTGTTCTAGCAATCGGTATGCCAGTGGAGGCCGATGCAACTACGGGCACAGCAGGCTGTGGTGATATAAACGCCCGTGAAACCGCTTGACACTGAGTAATCATCACTATCACCGTCCAATGGCTATCTCAGAAAAGGTCCACTCCCTCATCCATTCAGGCAAAACGCTGACCGCTACGTTCGCCACGGCCACTGCCGGACCAGATCATGACCATGATGTGTCCCCGGGTTATCTAGCCAAGACTCTTTACGACGAGCCTCCCAAGAGCCCACATGGCCATTTAGGGGCGTTCAAGGAACTTTTCCACCACACTGGGAAGAAGGATGTAGAGCGAATTCAGGCGATTGAGCCGACTCAAGAGGACCTCGACATAGCTGCTCAGTGTGGCAATTTTGGTTCGCGACCCAGCGATCTGTTTCTAAAGGTTAGTGCAATATCGCGTTGTTTGTCATGGGCAGCTCTATATCTCAAGGTTCCAGATATACGTGGACGTTCTGGCTACACTCGACAGCGACCCTTGGGCGGGTGTCATATCCCCACCTCTCTTGGGCTCCAGAGGAGTCGTGAACTTGTCCATAATATCCTTGTGGGGATTCTACAAGGCAACGTGTGATATGAAGGCTTAAGGTGTTTTCAGGATACCAGACATCATGCAACACTATTACGATTGCATCGTCAACGCAGAGCACGAAGTCTTTCTCGCTACAAACTATTGGGAAGCGTCCAAGGCGTCCAAATTTGTCTGCGACGCCCTCAAAGAGTTGTCGATACGGGCGGAGAAACGGGGAAAGAAAGTTGTCGTGAAGATGATGTACGACCGCGCGAACTTGAAGATGCTCACAGAGAGCCACGTTCTTGTCGAAGAAGAGGAATGGTTGAGTGATGAAGTCAAACTGCCGAGGAGGAGTGAGATGCCATGGGTCGATTTCGAGCTCGTGAATTTTCACCGGTGAGTGACTTCTCAGATCGGAGGTTTCGACTTCATAACTCGACACATTCGCCCTAGACCCTTGTTAGGAACCTTCCACTGCAAATTCATGATCGTTGACCGGAAGGTGGCGCTGGTGAACTCGAATAATATCCAAGATCGTGCAAACATGGAGATGATGGTACACCTCGAAGGTCCCATCGTGGATTCTTTTTACGACATGGCCCTCATCAGCTGGTTTAGGCCGATGCATCCGAGGCCCCCTTTGTTGACCCGACCGTTCGTAAAACCCGAGGGTGGCTACAAGTTTGGAATGGACAATGAATATGCATCAATACATCTCCTTGATGGAAAGAAAGGTGCAGAACTTTACCACAAGTTGACAGATGGGGAAATCCCGTCGGAAACAGCATCAGATGGCAAAAATTTTATATCGGGGAGATATCAAACAATTACCGAACATCTAAGTTGGTCCCTATTTGCGACCACACGACCGCGAGGGTTGATGTCTTTAATTATAGACGCAGATAATCAACCGAACACACATGGGACCGTTGAATACGCATTGCCTGGGTCACCTGATGATGAATACTTACCTCACATCTTCCACGCACCACACGAGGAATGTCCCATGGTTCTCTTGAACCGTGCGCCGTACGGAAAACTGGGCAATCCGGACAGTGCAGTACTCAATGCTCAAGACGCCGCCTGGCTTGCGTGTCTGAAATACGCGAAGAAGACTGTGTTCATACAGTCGCCAACGTTTAATGCGGTACCCGTGGTAGAAGGTGTCTTGAATGCTGTGCGTCGTGGGATTGAGTGCACGTTATACATAGATGTTGGGTATAATGACGGAGGAGAAGTTTTGCCTGGACAAGGTGGTATTAACGAGGAGGTCTCGAAACGAATGTTTGCACAGCTGAACGAAGAGGAGAAGCAGAGACTCAGATTCTATTGGTATACCGGTGAGCTTCGCCGCCGTCAGATGGTGGCATCTTTGCCAGACTGCCATGATTTCTCCACAGGAAAAGACCAGATTAAACCGATCAATGCGTCTGCACAGAAACGGAATTGCCATGTATGTACTCCATTGAGATTGTGCTGTGTTACTTGTCTGGAACTTGTGGTCAAGGTCAAATTGATGATCATCGACGATGCTGTGGGTATCGCGGGGAATGGAAACCAGGGTGAGTTTCGTTGGTCCGTTGGATGTTGTCTAATATAGACATGCGGCAGATACACAGTCTTGGTATCACAGCCAAGAAGTGAACGTAATGATTGATAATCCAGCCGTGTGTAAAGACTGGCGAGATACAATCCGGGGAGTGCAGAATACGCACCTTCATGAGCTGCAGAAGGACGGGATATACCTCGATCAAGATGGAAATCCGCTGACGGACTCGACAGGAGTCGGGAGTGGGCTGAAAGGTATTATTAAAGGCGTACAAGGATCCGTTGCCCGCGCACGAGGCAAGGGCGGATATTAGCCGGTCGAACGCGGTTACGGACTTTGTTGTAGTGACTCCATACCCGCGATTGGCACCGGGCCAAGATTGGGGTGGGTTGATTAATCATCGATGTAGCATGATCCATATGGTCCAGTGGAGAACGGCAATGTGGGTCTTCGTCGATTGCGCATGAGAAAGCTCGTTGTCGTCGTTTCAAACACTAACACAGTTCCCGCGAGCACGGAAACACGTCGCACCAAACAGCAAGCCTAACAGCTCCATGCCAATCAATGTTGCCGTCGTCGCACCGGAAACGGGACACAGCAGCCTCCGGTTGTCCATGCCCATACGGTAATACGGCGAGCGGAGTGGGAAGCAGTTTTAAGTATAGCTTCATGAACCATATGGTGAAAGAACACTACTAATTACACGTTTGCTGCTCGTCGCCTCCCGAGGCGGGTCCCTTGCAACTTGCCAGAGCACTCTCATGCCATGCCCACTGCAAGTCTTCCCGAATACGCTGCTCCTCCATCCCAACTCCTTTCACCAACGTACACCGCCGTACCACGACCACATGAGTCCCGGCTGGCGCTTGGCCCTCGGCTGCGGCCCAACAGACCACCTCACTCGTTCGTCAAACAGACGAAAGGCGGTAACATGAGTCTGAGATTGGTTGACCAGGATGTCCGGGTAGAGATTCCTGTTTATGGTCTTGGCGCCTTCGTCCAAGGCACGGTAGAGATCAACAAGAACGAGGGTGTCACAAGTGTTGAGGCAAAGGTGAGTCGATCGTTCCGTGGATAGGGGCGGAGTGTTAACGAGCGCCTTCAGGTTGAGGGTATCCTCAAGCTGGAAGAAGTAGCTGAGGGTGGAACGTCTACCCACAGGTTATTCTCGAACAAGAGCATACTCTGGGTCAAAGATAGGATTCAAGACGTACCATGTCCCAATTCGTTACGGTTCACCTTCTCGCTTCCCACAACATATTCCGATAGGGGAAAAACGTATGTAGGTGTCCAAGTGGTTTTAAATTGACACCCCCCTTCACATGTCACGTCAGTCTTTGCCGCCAAGCTTTGAAGCTCATCTTTCAGGGCTCCCGGGTTTCCGGTCACATGTCAACTACAGCGTGAGCGCAGTCGTGGTCAAGCCTAATGACGTTTCCAACATAGTAAAATCCACATTTTTCCGCAAAGATGATTGGTATATCGGCGCACATCGCGTGTCTACTGTCGAATTAATCATCCTCCCACACAGGACTGTGTCTACGCCGTTCTTGTATCTCCCTCGTACTCGCCCGTCTGTGCCAATGCCTGTTCCGCTCGCGGCGATCGCATTGAACAGTGGGTTTGCGGAAACGCCCCAATGGGTGTTGTTTTCTTCGGTTGCTGCCGCCAATCGACGAAGCGCACGAGATCTGGTAGCCAAGGTTCGTTTCCAAGTACATCTCTTTCACGCAGTCACAGCACCGCTATGTTAGTTGTACATCCCCAGGACACGGGTGTATTGCATTCGCCAGCCCATCCCGTTCCATCTATCGTTTCATTCCAACCCCGAGTCTTTACTTGGCTTTCTGCCATTTGCCCCTGTGGCTGGTCTCATCGCTCCAAAGCGACAGGTTACACGGATTCAACTCATGCGACAGACAACGGTGGACGTTCGGTGAGCTGTGGCCAATGGAACGATAAAAGTCTTCGCCATTCTGATCACGGTTCTAGAAATACTATCATTTTGGGCACTAAACCAGATATCTGGCGAGTAGATTGTATTGGTGAAGGTGCATTCAGAAATGCTGTATGTGTTGAACCAGTGACCGTTTGATACATTATTCTGATGCTACATGAAGGGGATCGGGGCTGACTGGGCAGCGTTCTCTGGCGATGTTTTCATTAGCGATGAGGTGACAGTCGGGGGTTTTAGAGCGAGTGGGCTCTCCGTACGGGTATGCTCATCCGCTTGTATGCAATCGCGGTGTATTGAGACCAGGCCACAGGACTATCTAGTACTAACTATGACGCCTCCTGACCTTTATAAATCGTCCTTCAAGGAGCTCAGAATGGTTGTACCCATCCGACTAGCTACTGATCGTTGGAACGACGATGGCACAGGTTTTGGAGTATGTGACCCGCTATCCATATCCTGGTCCGAGGAACTCGCTACGGCGCCTGAGCTTCTATATACCCCACACTAGACCTTGCGTTACGCTTACTTTCGCGACGAATGGATTCTCAGTTTGTAATACTTATTGGAGCGTCATGCCCGGACACTGGATTCAACATTTTCTCAGAGGTTCAGTAATGTATTGAGCGACTCTGCATGCCATTCGGGTAGTTGTATCGGGCCTATGCCCAAGTTGACATACGCCACAATAGTGATGTCATATCACGTGCATCTTCGGTATATATATTACTGTAATATTTTTTCCTCAGTGCTGAGGTCAGATCATCATCATGACTAGCGAAACGATGGCTTCACAAAACACTCGCGATGTCGAACCGCCCGCTGAGACAGAACAGCAGCGTATCCAAGGGTCGCCGTCTTCTGCCGTGGGCCCGCCAACTGGGATAGGTGCTTCTCTTCAACAAGGTATGTCGGACGTGCGAACGACGCCGAATTCTGCGCTTGAGTAGCTGAACTTCCACCAGCCTCCGCGCCTCCAGGTGATGGAAAAGAAGTGCCTGCGGACCAGATCAAGAAGCCGTCCGAGGTCGACAAAGATGAATCGAACATCAAGGTTGCGGAACAGTCGCCACACGGTCCGACGTTCAAGGAACAAGTATACGGTCAGCCTTCTTCGTGTCGCATTCACTTGAAGCTTCTTTAACGGCTTTGGATTGGCGAAACATTAGGTTATGCGAGGGTAAGGTTACTCTTATTCGGTTGGTCCTCGGGTTTGCTGATGCTGTCTCTTTGCTTGCGGTATGAAGTTGATCCGTGGCAAAGTAAGTTGGATCGCTTGTTGTCGAGGATGCATCATGGGGTCTGATGGTTTACGCCACCAGGTGCTTGGTCAGCCCAGCGCCAAGGAACAGGGGTCACAAGTGCTTCGCGGGGAACAGGGCATTCCCTTGCGCCGAGGTTCTCAATCCAGCCAATCCGGCAAGTAGAGCCGAGGGTCATTCTTTGTAGCATAGTCTTTTGCCTGTGTAGCGTCGGCTGTATCTTACCAGAGTTTGAGCGCTTGCGAAAGTTGTCACGCAACCTGGGCGCTAAATAGCCTGTAAAGGCTAATCTTTTAATTTAAACCCTCCAGAGCGCTAATCTGTTGCATACGCCGTCCAACGAGCCTCGACTGCAGTCCGATACCTGTAAACGTCTAATTACCACAAGCACTTTGAAACGGAGATCTTTTGCATCGGAATGAAACGAGATGGCAAAGGGGATATGACGTAAATCCGGAAAATGTATCTGACACAAAACCAAAAGACCCACGCTCTCAGTGTCAGCCAGACTCTATGATAATGTTGTCCGTCGAAAAGCCCGTCAACCCTTCTGTGTGCGAGGGTGCACTGACGATAGAACGGGTGCAACGACCGCCCGCGAGGATCATCAACCCGGTCGTCCCCAGCTGCGAATACGCGCTCGCGGTGAGTTGCCATTCTGCTATTTCGCAAAAGTTGCTCTGGACGTCGAACTAGGAGACGAAGATTGTACAAATCAGTGAGGATGGGGTGAAGAAGGCTGCCGAATATGTGCGTGTCTACCTTTCTACGTTGGTCTAGTCGAGGTACTGAGGGCGGAACGCACGCCGCAAGATTTCACTCAGGATGCTCATGGAGTCGTACACGCCACGGACATGGCGGACCCATCCTCTGCACATTTGTCCTCCGGAGCCGTACTCGGCCTCGGACCCGCTCACGAGAGAGTGTCTCAACTGGATTTTCCTCATCTCCTCGCTCAACTTTAGTTTCTGGTCGGAAGGGGGGGACAGCACGGAGCGGTACGGGGTGGAGTGGCGGAGGGGCTGGGACACGGAGACGTGTACTACTTTCCATACGGGGTACTGGAGTCTCGTCGCTGCTCTGAATCGAGGTGGGTCTCCGGACACTGGACACGTGACGCTCATTTAGCCATGTGCAGCTCTGGAAGAAAACATTCCGATCACCGATCCGACGTTTTACGCGTCTGAGGTGGTCTGTCCAGACACGCTGATCGCACATGTCTTCCGTGCGGCCGCGGTGTCAAGAGAGGAAATGCCGTTACTCAAAGAACGGATTGCGATCATGAGGCAAGTCGGCTCTATCCTCTGCAAAGTACGTCATTGTCGGGTCCGTGATCGATCGCCGTCCGAGTGACAGATGCCGGCAGAATTTTGGCGGATCGTACGCGGGTTTCTTGAATACTTTTCAGAGATCCCGACGCGGCCGAGGAACGGCATTGGAGCTCGTCCAGACCGTCACCGACACCTTTCCGTCTTTTAGAGACGAGCGATCTCTCGGCGGACATCGGGGTACGTACCCCCTGCCCCCCCTTTTTTTCTTTCCTCTCCCTCACAACACACCCGCAGTCTTCTTCTGGAAGCGCGCCCAAATTCTCGTCGCCGAAACTTGGGCCGCCTTCTTTCCCCCCGACACCTCCGTCCCGCATCCTCTCTTCCCACACGGTCCCGGTGCTTGTATAGACGCCCTCACAATGTTCGCGGACTACCGTGTTCCCCAGATCCTCCACCATCTTGGCATCCTTCTGTACCCACCCTCACTCCAGGAGAAGCTGAGGAATGGCGAGGACATCCCCCCCGGATCGGACGAGGAAATCAGCTTGAGAGCAGCAAGCATCACAAGTGTCGAGCGAATGAGGGACGAGATTTTGAGGCTCAGGGGCGACCTTCCATCCGAAGAGGTCAATAGCGTGTTGATTGATTTTTACCTTTGGGACTTGGCCAAGAAAATCGAGACTGGGCAGGATAGAATAGAGGGGATCGAGAGCGTGGAAATCCTCCCTGCCCATAGGACAAGGAGCGTATGGTACTAGACACGGCTTGGTAGAGATCATACCCTACAATTAGTCAAATCTAATTCCTCGGGCGTGAGTCGAACAGCGTCACGGGTTGGAGTAGAACAAACCAACTCAGACTTCCTCCTCCGTCTTCCGTTTCCTCGACCGGACCTCCAAATTCGCAAAATTCCTCCTTTCCGGTGTCACCCACTCCATCCCAACTGCCTCAAAAATATCTTCTTCCCTCTCGCTGGCCACCAATTCCCAACATCCGCCGTGCTCCTCGATACTCCTTTGTTTGTCGATTTCATCAGCGGAAGTCGTCGTGGCCACGCCACGCCATCTCCACAGCCCATATTCGTTCAGGCGAAGACCAAGTCCCGATGCGGCTTTTCGTATGGCAAGATTGAATTGGACGTCGCCCGTCAGCGCTATCGAGGCTGCACCTGCACACTGACGTGGCAAGTAGCTAACGTCACAGTCAAGTCGCTGGATACCCACACGCCGTTGGCAAATTAGACTCACTATATCTTGGCGCTGAAAAATTGGCCTTCACGCTTTTGCACACCTTGGATTCTCTCTGTCCGCGTCTCCCACCCGTTGCCTGCCGTATCGGTCTCGGTACGTTCAGGAATTCTAATGATCCCATCCCACTTCTGGGAACCGGCAGTGATACTAGTGGCAAGGAGCCCTCGGCACTCGAGTGGCGAAATAATCTCGGTGGAGAATGTGGCGGTGTCTGATAGGCCTTTGGACTTGACCTTGGTCTCAGGATGACTTGTGAAGGGAGAGGGTATGATGTCGTATTTGGACCGTTTTTTTATAGTAGAGTCAACGCTCGGAGAACCTTCGGGTGGAAATATGCCAGTCGTCTGAGGATGAAGGACGACAAGGGTGATGTGTTGAGCGCTCGCTGTACCACGGCGGCTGAACGAAAGGTGAAAATCACTCCAGAACACACGGATGTGAGACTCACAAGTCACCACTCAGTAAAATAGTATATCTGGATGAAATATTCTGTATCACAAAGTCCTGTTGCGAGGCGCAGCTTGAGGGACCAACGGGGAAAAGCAAGTTTCATGTGATACGTACACGGACCATCAATGCCTGTTCATGAGTCATAAGGCGATTAACGCCAATCATGTATTGTGCGTTAACCTGCTGAGGACGGCTTAGCATCGGAAGAAATTTGGGCTCCCCGAGATCCTGAAAGGATCTACAACCCGCGTCATAGAGCATGTTGGCCTTTGATAATCTGTGTACAAAGAATGAAATATGTGGATGGATGACAATAGATCTGCCCTACCCTATACCACTGACACTTGACAATGAGGATACCACCTGTTCTCTGCGTAGTTCGTCAAGGGTCTTTCGAGGTTTGGGTCTTGTGTGCTCCGTTAGAGAGTGATCTGAATTTTTAGCTTTCCTTGGCCTGGATGACGCGGGCGGTTCCTATAGCCCGTAGGGACTCATCAAGTTGTGAAATGAAACTAGAGGCGAGTCACCCACGGACATAAGGAGTTCCAGAGAGGTAAGCATCTATGCGCTTCGTGATGCGTACACCTACTCCTTCGAGCTATATGAGCTCATGAGACCAGAGTAAACCATGCAGACAAAGATGAACTTGCATGCCTGACTTGCTCGACCGACCGAACTTGCTCAGGTAGCTGACCAATGGCACTGATCGCTCTCGAGTAAGCCCGCACCTTGTAAGAATTTGAGGACGCGGAGGCTTTCTCCTCTTCCATGTCTGAAACGCTCGTTAGCATTCTGGCCAGGTTTGACGACCAAACTTACATCGTGACAATACCTGAATCAACTCCTCGTTTGGCCCCAGGGAAGTCGAATAGCGTCTCAAGCACCCTCGTGCGAGAGGAATAAAAGAAGAAGTCGTTTGTTTCTTGAGGAGTGTTGACAGCATACTGAATCAACTCGAGCTCCTCGACGACGACGTTGAGCACGCGAACCAAAGTGTCTGTCAGGAATGGGAATGCGTTCGATGCGGGGATGGGCGGTTACGTAATACGCGACTGTCCTACAGACACCGTTTCGCTCGACCCGCTGCCGACGCTGCGCTGAACGATGACCGACACACCAACGCAAGCGTCGAAGTCGTACCCGACGACGAACATGACCAGTCTCACTGATGCCCAACTCAGGCAGACAATCACACAGTTGTCCAATGCCGCAACAAGCCAGTTCCAGCCATACGTCGCAACAGGCACGCAGACTGCTTCATCCAAAGGTCAGTTCGTCTCTAACTATCTATCCTGGCGGTCCTGACACTCCCTCAGCCTACCTCAAAAACGTCCATACATGGTCGACGACAACGACCAAGACCACGACGCGTTCCCGCAATCGCGCTGCCAAGGCCGCACCCGTGACACCCGCACCAACAACTTACATCCCCGCGGTGTACCAGGCACCACCCCCACCATCAGTCCCCGCAGCACCCGCCCCACCCCCACCCCCACTTAACCCGCCCCCGCCCCCCCTCCCGGTAACAACT